>MCFH01000088.1:0-127659 GCA_002104945.1 Piromyces finnis | reverse complement strand
CCTCTTTCCCTCTTGGGAACGTGCCTTCATTTATTTAATAAATGGTAGTTTCTCAAGGGGGTCTACTCATGCCTACCCTCTTGGGAACGTGCCTTCATTTATTTAATAAATGTAGTTTCTCAAGGGGGTCTACTCATGCTCATGGTACTGAGAGAGTAGAAAGAATTAAATCCAAGTATTGCGCAATGGATGCTTGGTGCCCTCTTAGGAATGTGCCTTCATTTATTTAATAAATGTAATTTCTCAAGGGGGTCTACTCATGCTCATGGTACTGAGAGAGTAGAAAGAATTAAATCCAAGCATTGCGCAATGGATTGCTTGGTTAGTCTTCAAGGGAAAATTATTAGGACTAAGCTCATGGTTACTGAGCGATTAAAAACATTTTATTCATCAAATTTAAGTATTTGATGAATAAGTGAATGTTTGATTTTTTCAGGTAAGTTTGTATAGTATTTAATTAGAAGAGTAATACATTTTGTTGCTGTATTTTTTCTTTATTCATGTATTCATGTAGTACTACTCTTCTCTTGTAAGAATCCAATGTAGTCAACTTTAGCATTTGCATTGTACTTTTTATATTCATGTAGCTATTGTTGTATTGTTTCTTGTAAGAGACTGATTCACTCTACATCATGTAAAAATACTATTCACAAGCTTTCTGGTGTCGACATTCTTGATTCAAATTTTTTACCAATTTAAATATTTAATGAAAAGTAAAGTCAAACAAGTTTAGTGTCAAAAAGCGAATCGAATTTACTAACAACAAACCAAAACTAGAATTTTTAAAGAAAATTTACAACTAGAATTCAAAAAATAAGAAACTTTAAACAAAGCATCGTAACAATTTTTGTACTATCCAGTACTTTTAAGAAGAGAGAGAGAGACAGATTTTTTTCCATATACGTTATATTTGTAATTTTTATTAGTATTTATTTTATATTCAATATTTTTTAATTAGAATTTATTATCATGTCAGTCCTTTATATTAAAGATAAGAATTATATCAGACGTGGTACCCGGTCTTATGGTATCCCCTTAGATGATATTCGCTCCTTCTTTATCCGTGGTATTCGATCATGGTCAGTAAATATGCTATGGGAAAAACTCGAGGTTATTCTAGAAGATAAATTTAATTCAGTTATTAGTGTTAAATATTTTCAAACTTTCAATGATCACTTTTTCTTAGTCAAGGTTCATGGTTCATCAAAAGATTGTATTAAAATCTTACACATGTTAAAGAAGAAACTTTCAGTTACCTCAATTTCCTTTTCAGCTCGTAGTAGAAGGAATCACAAATACACTTTTTCCACTCTCAAACGTAAAATTTTAGTTTCTAATAAACATCAACATTCTATTCAACAATCATTTCAACAATCAGTTCAACAATCTCATCAACAATCCGATCTTCAACAAGATCTTCAACAGGATCTTCAACAAGTTTCCCATCATGAAAATATTCCAGATCTACAGCAAACACAATTTCAATCTCAACATTCAACAATTAATTCTAATAGTTCTATCAACTCTGATAACAGTTCAATAGTTGATAGTTCTTCAGTTTCACAGCCATCTAGTAATAGTTCTACTTATTCCTCTGATGCATCATCCATTAATAACGATGACTTTAATAATAATAATAATAGCAACGATTCTTCCTCATCCAACAAGCCTGATAACTTTTCTTTTTGTCTTAGTTGGAACACCAATGGGTGGAATCATGAAAAGAGAGATAGTATTAGCTATTTCACAGCTATTTTCAAACCATTATTCTTATGTTTCCAAGAAACTGGTAATGGTTCTGGTTCGAATACAGATTATCCTTGTCGTGTTACTTTGCGAAACTATAGACACTTTTTCAAGAAAGCTGACGAATCAGTTCCGGGAATGAGAGGTTTATATTTAGGTTTTCACAATTCGTGTCAAGCCTCACTTGAAAACTTCTCTGGAAAGTATATTATTTCTATTTATACTTTTAGTCTCTGGAATAGATTCAAATGCTCGATTGGAAATGTTTATATGCCTCATAGTCATCACAACATCTATGTTGATCATGCAAAGTTAGAAGTTCGCTTGTGGTTACAAACTCATTCATCCCATCCATCGATTCTTGTTGGTGATTTTAATATGTCTAAAGTAAAATTATCCAACTGGTTATCAACTAATGGATTAGGAGATTGGGAAATTCTTCCGCTTAGAGGGTCTACTATCTCTTGGACTCGAGGTGAACAATCTTCCGACATTGACCATGCTCTTATCAATTCGAAGATGAAAGATCTTATTCACTCAGGATCATTTATAAATAATTTTTATCCTGTATCAGACCATAAGCCACTTCTTATTAATGGTAAAATTATTCCTATGGAAGATTTTTCTAATGACTTTAACGTTCCTAAGAAAATTCTGAAATGGAATAGATTAAAATGTATTGAGGAAAAGGAATCTATTCTCAGTCATAATAAATTCCAAATACTTTCAGCAAAATTCAACGATCCTAATGTTTCTACAGATGATCTTTCCAAAGAATTTACTTCAACTGCTTTTTCAATTGCAGACGAGCTCAGTATTACCTCAGCAAATAATGTTATAAAGTCTTCATTTCATATTTCACAACAAATTTTTAATCTCCAAAAAATCAAAATGAAGTTGTATAAGAGATTTAAAAAAGAAAGAATTTATGATATAGATGAATTTATTAAAAGAATTAAAATCTACCGTAAGCTCATTGATTACATCCACAAAAGATGTAATGAATTTAGGAACAAGAATATCTTCATTGGATTAAAACAGGATGTGAGTATATGAAGAGTCATAATCCTAAGAAGGCCTGGAAATGGATCAAGAAAACTGCAAAAATTGGAAAAGATTCTTTCTTTATTGCTCAACCAATTAAAAATAAAAATGGAGAATTAGTTGTTGCTACGGAAGAACAACTAGATGTGTGGCATGATCATTTCGAAAATCTTGCATCAGATCCAAGTGGCGTAAGTCTTGATTTGGAGCATTGGTATGAAGAACCAACGAATAAACGTTTTTCACTCCCTATGCTTGATGAATGGGATATCAACCAAGATATTAGTATTGATGAAGTCAAGTCAGCTATCCTCTCTACTCCGAATTATAAAGCATCAGGTCCGGATGGTATTCCAATTGAATTTTACAAAGCATTAATTCCATCAAGTAATGATTCTAATAATGCTACAGATAATAATTCTTCCGGTAATACCACTTCAGATAATGATGCTTATGGTTTAAATTTTATTCTTAAATTATACAACCGTATTTGGGATGGAGACTTCCCCAACTCATGGAATGAATCCAGTATTGTTTCTATTCCTAAGAAGGGAGATTTGACAGATTGTGATAACTATCGAGGTATATCACTTATCAATAATGGTATTAAGTTGATTTCCAAAATTGTCACCACTAGAATCTCAGAATATGGTCTAAAGAATAATTTCATTAGACCTGAACAATTTGGTTTTCGAAAAAAGGAAGAAAGTATCAGTCTTTTCATTTCAATCCAAGAAATATGCCGTAGACGTCAATTAGATAATAAAGAGACATATTTGGCCTTTTTAGATCTCAGGAAAGCATACGATTCAGTCCCAATCGGTAATATTCTCCATAAATTAGATTGTTTAGGAATCCGAGGTAAGAGTTTACAATTCATCAAAAATTTATATTTAACATCTAAGGCTAATGTCAAATTAGATGGACAATTCTCGAAATCTTTTGATGTGAAGAAAGGAGTCCGTCAAGGATGCCCTCTTTCTCCTATTCTCTTTAATCTCTTTATTAATGATATATTTAAAGAGTGTGAAGATCTCGGAGTCAGTTTAGGTGACACTCGATGCTGTGGTGGACTTTTTGCAGATGATATAGTTATTTGTGCTCCAACAAGAGGATGCTTAAAAAAGATGCTTAGAAGAGTTAATGAATGGGCCTTGTATAATGAAATGGAATTTGGTATCCAGAAGTGTTCAACGATGGTGATTCGTCCTGAATCAATAGAAAATCAGAACAAGAGAGATCCAACATTTTACTTAGCAGGACAACCCATTCCAACTACTGATTGTTATACTTATCTTGGTGTTCCATTTGATAAGAATCTGTCCCTTAAACCAGTTATTAAAGCTCTTAATAACAAGGTTTTGAAAGGGCTTTTTTCAGTCAGTAAATTCTTAAGAAATCCTAATATTCCTATTCCCTTCAAAAAGCTAGTACTTAACTCACAAGTGATTAGCAGAGTTTCATACTTTGCACCATTACTTGGATCCAACAAAGCCAGGTCTAGAATTGCACAGAAGCATGTTAACAAAGGAATACGATGGGTTGCCGGAGTTCATAAAGCTGTATCGTTTATATCTTTATACTCTATCTCAAAAGATTTGAATATTCCTCCATTGTCAGCCAAATGTGCATTAGCTCAGGTTAGATGTTTTAACAAATGGAAAAACTCAAATTGTATTATCTCACACCTTGTCAATTACATTCCTAAATTTAGAAAATACACGTGGTGCAAATCAAGTAGGACACTTGATAAAAAACTAAAGAAACATGGAGATGTTAAAGCAGTTAAAAACTTTTATTGGAAAGATCTCAAAGGGAATTCAATCAAAGCGCAATATTATGATGATAATAAGTTTATTGATACTAAAGATTTTATTAAATTATGTTATGAGTACCCAGAGTTTGCCTATGGCTTCTACTGGCTATTGAAAGCAAGAAGCGGATACAAGTTGGATGCTAGAGTTGCCAAAGCTGCCAAATTTGTTGATCCAGTTTGTCCTAACTACTGTCCATGTTGCAAGTGTGGAGATCAAAGTATTAAACATTGGTTATTAGATTGTCCAACATTTAGAGATATCCGTATTAAACATTATGATTCCATAGTCCAGCTATTAAATTTTTTCAGTCAACGTAATTCCAATAGTCCTATCAATAATAATGAAATTGATAATATCAGTAGAGATAGTAATAATATTAATAGTAATAGTAACAATAGTAATAATAACAATAGTAATAGTAACAATAGTAATAATAACAATAGTAGTAATAGAAATAATAATATTAGTAATGATAGCAATAGTGAAGATAATAATTCTAATTTAGATAGTAATTTAGTTAATGATAGTAATAGTTCTAATAATCCGGTGAATATTAATGTGTATGATTATTCTAGTGTGTGCAGTAAAATATTTAAATTCCTTCTTGGGGGAAGAAGTTTTAACAATATCAATTACAATTCAAGGGAATGGAAAGAACTTTGTAAGCGTCAGATTCAATCTGGTACTAATGAAGGAACACCATTCTTGACGGTAACCGCGGAACTTCTAACCAAAATCATGCCTTTTGCTATTGGCCAGCAATGGTCAATGTTCAAAAGGTTTGAAGCAACATCCAAGAGCGTCAATGCTGAAGAAACAGTAAGACAGGCCAGGAGGGCCAGCGCAACCAATGGAGATCATAATTTTGTCCCATGATAAAATTTTGATCTTTGGCTCGGTGTCCCATTGGAAGTCAAATACAATTATTATACTTTAGTATGATAGTGGCTTTCTTACTTTAATTAAAATTACTAGAATACATTATACCCAATTTTTATTCATTTGTGTTTATTTAAACATATTTTTTTTATTTTTATTTTATTTTAATTTTTATATTACATGTATTATAATTTTAATTAAATTAATAATAAAGTTTAAAATATTTGATGCCGTTAAAAAAAAAAAAAAAAAAAAAAAAAAAAAAAAAAAAAAAAAAAAAAAAACTCATGCTTTCCTCTTGGGAACGTGCCTTCATTTATTTAATAAATGTAGTTTCTCAAGGGGGTCTACTCATGCTCATGGTACTGAGAGAGTAGAAAGAATTAAATCCAAGTATTGCGTAATGGATGCTTGGTGCCCTCTTAGGAACGTGCCTTCATTTATTTAATAATGGAGTTTATCAAGGGGGTCTACTCATGCTCATGGTACTGAGAGAGTAGAAAGAATTAAATCCAAGCATTGCGCAATGGATGCTTGGTTAGTCTTTAAGGGAAAATTATTAGGACTAAGCTCATGGTACTGAGCGATTAAAAAACATTTTATTCATCGAATTAAGTATTTGATGAATAAGTTGAATGTTTGATATTCAGGTAAGTTTGTATAGTATTTAATTAGAAGAGTAATACATTTTGTTGCTGTATTTTTTCTTTTATTCATGTATTCATGTAGTACTACTCTTCTCTTGTAAGAATCCAATGTAGTCAACTTTAGCATTTGCATTGTACTTTTATATTCATGTAGCTATTGTTGTATTGTTTCTTGTAAGAGACTGATTCACTCTACATCATGTAAAAATACTATTCACAAGCTTTCTGGTGTCGACATTCTTGATTCAAATTTTTTACCAATTTAAATATTTAATGAAAAGTAAAGTCAAACAAGTTTAGTGTCAAAAAGCGATTCGAATTTACTAACAACAAACCAAAACTAGAATTTTTAAAGAAAATTTACAACTAGAATTCAAAAAAAAGAAACTTTAAACAAAGCATCGTAACAATTTTTGTACTATCCAGTACTTTTAAGAAGAGAGAGAGAGACAGATTTTTTTCCATATACGTTATATTTATAATTTTTATTAGTATTTATTTTATATTCAATATTTTTAATTAGAATTTATTATCATGTCAGTCCTTTATATTAAAGACAAGAATTATATCAGACGTGGTACCCGGTCTTATGGTATCCTCTTAGATGATATTCGCTCCTTCTTTATCCGTGGTATTCGATCATGGTCAGTAAATATGCTATGGGAAAAGCTCGAGGTTATTCTAGAAGACAAATTTAATTCAGTTATTAGTGTTAAATATTTTCAAACTTTCAATGATCACTTTTTCTTAGTCAAGGTTCATGGTTCATCGAAAGATTGTATTAAAATCTTACACATGTTAAAGAAGAAACTTTCAATTACCTCAATTTCCTTTTCAGCTCGTAGTAGAAGGAATCACAAATACACTTTTTCCACTCTCAAACGTAAAATTTTAGTTTCTAATAAACATCAACATTCTATTCAACAATCATTTCAACAATCAGTTCAACAATCTCATCAACAATCCGATCTTCAACTAGATCTTCAACAAGATCTTCAACAAGTTTCCAATCATGAAAATATTCCAGATCTACAGCAAACACAATTTCAATTTCAACATTCAACAATTAATTCTAATAGCTCTATCAACTCTGATAACAGTTCAATAGTTGATAGTTCTTCAGTTTCACAGCCATCTAGTAATAGTTCTACTTATTCCTCTGATGCATCATCCATTAATAACGATGACTTTAATAATAATAATAATAGCAACGATTCTTCCTCATCCAACAAGCCTGATAACTTTTCTTTTTGTCTTAGTTGGAACACCAATGGGTGGAATCATGAAAAGAGAGATAGTATTAGCTATTTCACAGCTATTTTCAAACCATTATTTTTATGTTTCCAAGAAACTGGTAATGGTTCTGGTTCGAATACAGATTATCCTTGTCGCGTTACTTTGCGAAACTATAGACACTTTTTCAAGAAAGCTGACGAATCAGTTCCGGGAATGAGAGGTTTATATTTAGGTTTTCACAATTCATGTCAAGCCTCACTTGAAAACTTCTCTGGAAAGTATATTATTTCTATTTATACTTTTAGTCTCTGGAATAGATTCAAATGCTCGATTGGTAATGTTTATATGCCTCATAGTCATCACAACATCTATGTTGATCATGCAAAGTTAGAAGTTCGCTTGTGGTTACAAACTCATTCATCCCATCCATCGATTCTTGTTGGTGATTTTAATATGTCTAAAGTAAAATTATCCAACTGGTTATCAACTAATGGATTAGGAGATTGGGAAATTCTTCCGCTTAGAGGGTCGACTATCTCTTGGACTCGAGGTGATCAATCTTCCGACATTGACCATGCTCTTATCAATTCGAAGATGAAAGATCTTATTCACTCAGGATCATTTATAAATAATTTTTATCCTGTATCAGACCATAAGCCACTTCTTATTAATGGTAAAATTATTCCTATGGAAGATTTTTCTAATGACTTTAATGTTCCTAAGAAAATTCTGAAATGGAATAGATTAAAATGTATTGAGGAAAAGGAATCTATTATCAGTCATAATAAATTCCAAATACTTTCAGCAAAATCCAACGATCCTAATGTTTCTACAGATGAACTTTCCAAAGAGTTTACTTCAACTGCTTTTTCAATTGCAGACGAGCTCAGTATTACTTCAGCAAATAATGTTATAAAGTCTTCATTTCATATTTCACAACAAATTTTTAATCTTCAAAAAATCAAAATGAAGTTGTATAAGAGATTTAAAAAAGAAAGAATTTATGATATAGATGAATTTATTAAAAGAATTAAAATCTACCGTAAACTCATTGATTACATCCACAAAAGATGTAATGAATTTAGGAAGCAAGAATATCTTCATTGGATTAAAACAGGATGTGAGTATATGAAGAGTCATAATCCTAAGAAGGCCTGGAAATGGATCAAGAAAACTGCAAAAATTGGAAAAGATTCTTTCTTTATTGCTCAACCAATTAAAAATAAAAATGGAGAATTAGTTGTTGCTACGGAAGAACAACTAGATGTGTGGCATGATCATTTCGAAAATCTTGCATCAGACCCAAGTGGTGTAAGTCTTGATTTGGAGCATTGGTATGAAGAACCAACGAATAAACGTTTTTCACTTCCTATGCTTGATGAGTGGGATATCAACCAAGATATTAGTATTGATGAAGTCAAGTCAGCTATCCTCACTACTCCAAATTATAAAGCATCAGGTCCGGATGGTATTCCAATTGAATTTTACAAAGCATTAGTTCCATCAAGTAATGATTCTAATAATGCTACAGATAATAATTCTTCTGGTAATACTACTTCAGATAATGATGCTCATGGTTTAAATTTTATTCTTAAATTATTCAACCGTATTTGGGATGGAGATTTCCCCAACTCATGGAATGAATCCAGTATTGTTTCTATTCCTAAGAAGGGAGATTTGACAGATTGTGATAACTATCGAGGTATATCACTTATCAATAATGGTATTAAGTTGATTTCCAAAATTGTCACCACTAGAATCTCAGAATATGGTTTAAAGAATAATTTCATTAGACCTGAACAATTTGGTTTTCGAAAAAAGGAAGAAAGTATTAGTCTTTTCATTTCAATCCAAGAAATATGCCGTAGACGTCAATTAGATAATAAAGAGACATATTTGGCCTTTTTAGATCTCAGGAAAGCATACGATTCAGTCCCAATCGGTAATATTCTCCATAAATTAGATTGTTTAGGAATCCGAGGTAAGAGTCTACAATTTATCAAAAATTTATATTTAACATCTAAGGCTAATGTCAAATTAGATGGACAATTCTCGAAATCTTTTGATGTGAAGAAAGGAGTCCGTCAAGGTTGCCCTCTTTCTCCTATTCTCTTTAATCTCTTTATTAATGATATATTTAGAGAGTGCGAAGATCTAGGAGTCAGTTTAGGTGACACTCGATGCTGTGGTGGACTTTTTGCAGATGATATAGTTATTTGTGCTCCAACAAGAGGATGCTTAAAAAAGATGCTTAGAAGAGTTAATGAATGGGCCTTGTATAATGAAATGGAATTTGGTATCCAGAAATGTTCAACGATGGTGATTCGTCCTGAATCAATAGAAAATCAGAACAAGAGAGATCCAACATTTTACTTAGCAGGACAACCCATTCCAACTACTGATTGCTATACTTATCTTGGTGTTCCATTTGATAAGAATCTGTCCCTTAAACCAGTAATTAAAGCTCTTAATAACAAGGTTTTGAAAGGGCTTTTCTCAATCAGTAAATTCTTAAGAAATCCTAATATTCCTATTCCTTTCAAAAAACTAGTACTTAACTCACAAGTGATTAGCAGAGTTTCATACTTTGCACCATTACTTGGATCCAACAAAGCTAGGTCTAGGATTGCTCAGAAGCATGTTAACAAAGGAATACGATGGGTTGCCGGAGTTCATAAAGCTGTATCGTTTATATCTTTATACTCTATTTCAAAAGATTTGAATATTCCTCCATTGTCAGCCAAATGTGCGTTAGCTCAGGTTAGATGTTTTAACAAATGGAAAAACTCAAATTGTATTATCTCACACCTTGTCAATTACATTCCTAAATTTAGAAAATACACGTGGTGCAAATCAAGTAGGACACTTGATAAAAAACTAAAGAAACATGGAGATGTTAAAGCAGTTAAAAACTTTTATTGGAAAGATCTCAAAGGGAATTCAATCAAAGCGCAATATTATGATGATAATAAATTTATTGGAACTAAAGATTTTATTAAATTATGTTATGAGTACCCAGAGTTTGCCTATGGCTTCTACTGGCTATTGAAAGCAAGAAGCGGATACAAGTTGGATGCTAGAGTTGCCAAAGCTGCCAAATTTGTTGACCCAGTTTGTCCTAACTACTGTCCATGTTGCAAGTGTGGAGATCAAAGTATTAAACATTGGTTATTAGATTGTCCAACATTTAGAGATATCCGTATTAAACATTATGATTCCATAGTCCAGCTATTAAATTTTTTCAGTCAACGTAATTCCAATAGTCCTATCAATAATAATGAAATGGATAATATCAGTAGAGATAGTAATAACATTAATAGTAATAGTAACAATAGTAGTAATAACAATAGTAATAGTAACAATAGTAATAGTAACAATAGTAATAATAACAATAATAGAAATAATAATATTAGTAATGATAGCAATAGTGAAGATAATAATTCTAATTTAGATAGTAATTTAGTTAATGATAGTAATAGTTCTAATAATCCGGTGAATATTAATGTGTATGATTATTCTAGTGTGTGCAGTAAAATATTTAAATTCCTTCTTGGGGGAAGAAGTTTTAACAATATTAATTACAATTCAAGGGAATGGAAAGAACTTTGTAAGCGTCAGATTCAACCTGATACTAACGAAGGAACACCATTCTTGACGGTAACCGCGGAACTTCTAACCAAAATCATGCCTTTTGCTATTGGCCAGCAATGGTCAATGTTCAAAAGGTTTGAAGCAACATCCAAGAGCGTCAATGCTGAAGAAACAGTAAGACAGGCCAGGAGGGCCAGCGCAACCAATGGAGATCATAATTTTGTTCCATGACAAAATTTTGATCTTTGGCTCGGTGTCCCATTGGAAGTCAAATACAATTATTATACTTTAGTATGATAGTGGCTTTCTTACTTTAATTAAAATTACTAGAATACATTATACCCAAATTTTATTCATTTGTGTTTATTTAAACATATTTTTTTTATTTTTATTTTTATTTTTTAATTTTTTATTACATGTATTATAATTTTAATTAAATTAATAATAAAGTTTAAAATATTTGATGCCGTTAAAAAAAAAAAAAAAAAAAAAAAAAAAAAAAAAAAAAAACTCATGCTCATGGTACTGAGAGAGTAGAAAGAATTAAATCCAAGCATTGCGCAATGGATGCTTGGTTAGTCTTTAAGGGAAAATTATTAGGACTAAGCTCATGGTACTGAGCGATTAAAAAACATTTTATTCATCGAATTAAGTATTTGATGAATAAGTTGAATGTTTGACATTCAGGTAAGTTTGTATAGTATTTAATTAGAAGAGTAATACATTTTGTTGCTGTATTTTTTCTTTTATTCATGTATTCATGTAGTACTACTCTTCTCTTGTAAGAATCCAATGTAGTCAACTTTAGCATTTGCATTGTATTTTTATATTCATGTAGCTATTGTTGTATTGTTTCTTGTAAGAGACTGATTCACTCTACATCATGTAAAAATACTATTCACAAGCTTTCTGGTGTCGACATTCTTGATTCAAATTTTTTACCAATTTAAATATTTAATGAAAAGTAAAGTCAAACAATTTTAGTGTCAAAAAGCGAATCGAATTTACTAACAACAAACCAAAACTAGAATTTTTAAAGAAAATTTACAACTAGAATTCAAAAAAAAGAAACTTTAAACAAAGCATCGTAACAATTTTTGTACTATCCAGCACTTTTAAGAAGAGAGAGAGAGACAGATTTTTTTCCATATACGTTATATTTGTAATTTTTATTAGTATTTATTTTATATTCAATATTTTTTAATTAGAATTTATTATCATGTCAGTCCTTTATATTAAAGATAAGAATTATATCAGACATGGTACCCGGTCTTATGGTATCCCCTTAGATGATATTCGCTCCTTCTTTATCTGTGGTATTCGATCATGGTCAGTAAATATGCTATGGGAAAAACTCGAGGTTATTCTAGAAGATAAATTTAATTCAGTTATTAGTGTTAAATATTTTCAAACTTTCAATGATCACTTTTTCTTAGTCAAGGTTCATGGTTCATCAAAAGATTGTATTAAAATCTTACACATGTTAAAGAAGAAACTTTCAGTTACCTCAATTTCCTTTTCAGCTCGTAGTAGAAGGAATCACAAATACACTTTTTCCACTCTCAAACGTAAAATTTTAGTTTCTAATAAACATCAACATTCTATTCAACAATCATTTCAACAATCAGTTCAACAATCTCATTAACAATCCGATCTTCAACAAGATCTTCAACAAGATCTTCAACAAGTTTCCAATCATGAAAATATTCCAGATCTACAGCAAACACAATTTCAATCTCAACATTCAACAATTAATTCTAATAGCTCTATCAATTCTGATAACAGTTCAATAGTTGATAGTTCTTCAGTTTCACAGCCATCTAGTAATAGTTCTACTTATTCCTCTGATGCATCATCCATTAATAACGATGACTTTAATAATAATAATAATAGCAACGATTCTTCCTCATCCAACAAGCCTGATAACTTTTCTTTTTGTCTTAGTTGGAACACCAATGGGTGGAATCACGAAAAGAGAGATAGTATTAGCTATTTCACAGCTATTTTCAAACCATTATTTTTATGTTTCCAAGAAACTGGTAATGGTTCTGGATCGAATACAGAGTATCCTTGCCTTGTTACTTTGCGAAACTATAGGTACTTTTTCAAGAAAGCTGATGAATCAGTTCCTGGAATGAGAGATTTATATTTAGGTTTTCACAATTCGTGTCAAGCCTCATTTAAAAACTTCTCTGGAAAGTATATTATTTCTATTTTGTTTTATTAGTTTTACTGTGTTTAACAAATTATACATCAAATATTTGAATATAAAAAAAAGAATTAAACATAAAATTTTTATTTATAAGTTTCTCTCTTTTATTTTTATTGATAAAAATAATTTTAAATGTATTTATATATTTAACATAAAAAAATATTTTAAGTTAAAACTACAATAAAAATTCTCAATAATCAACTATATTTTATAAAAAGAATTCTCTCTTTTAATAAAAGTAAATTTTAATTACTTTTATATGATATATTATTGGTTATTTAATTACTACTATTTTTCTTAAATAATTGCTAACCCTTAATTTTAATTACATAAATTTAATATTTTTAGCCATATAGTTATATTATATATCAGTTATGATGGGATGACCGATATATATTTTTGAATAATATAATATTTTTAATAAATAATAAATTCTAAGATTTAGATGAAACAATAAATTTAAAATAAAATACGTTTTATAATTAACAAACAAATCTCTTAAACTCAAAAATAAACTCTTTTAATTATGTTTAACATAAAAGAGTTCTGTATTTTATCTTTAAAATTGTTATTATTGATCTATTTCCAGATTTTAAGTTTGTCACTTTTAGTAATAATTACTCAATTATTTTATTGTTAGTTTATAAATATAATTTTAAAGGAATTTCTAAAGAACACTTGGATAAAACACTAATTTGATGTACACCATTTATTTGAGTTTATTCATTCATTTTTATTTATTATTCTATTATTTTAATACATTATATGATTAAATCGTTTTATTTAATAATTTACTTTATACTTATTTTTTATTAATTAAGTCATTTATTCAGAATTTATTATTATTTAATAAAAAGAATATTATTTATTTAAAAAGGGTTATATTTTTATAGAATTATTATTCATTTATTTTAAAGGGTTATTTTTATATGTTGTTAAGTTTTTTTAGGTTTGGTTATGCGGCTAGGTCAGAATGTTATTAATTATATAGTAAAAATGTTTTTTAAGAAATTAAATTTAATTATAACATAACATTTATAATACTTAAAACTTTCAGACAAAGATAATATATTACATGTAATATATTAATAATATGATATAATAAATTATAAAGGTGTTGTTTGTTTGTTTGTCATGACATACAATAAAATAAACATATGACTAATCATTTAACATTTAATTATAATTAATAATAACATATTTGTATATTTGTTATAACTAGATAATCATTATTTTAAAAATTAATTTTTAAAGCTTGTCGTTAATCTAATTTTTAATAATTAAAATTATTTCATTTATGTCTAGTAACTGTTAACCTAAACGGTTTAATTCTATTTTTAATAATAGTCATTTTCATTAATTTAATATAACTAAAATGCTTATTGCTATATTTTTAATTTTTATTAAGTCATAAGAAGTGTTTATGATCCATACTTGATGTTATATTGATTTTAATTTACTTATTAAAATCTTTAAATGATCAGTTAGAAGGACTACGATTGTACCAAAATGTATCCTTTCCCTTAAGCTTTCTAATAAACTTGGTTTCACAGCCGTAACACTCGTTTTTGGCGAGTTATGCCTAGTTTCGTGTTTGTTTATTTTTGGCTAAGGGTTATAGTGTATTGATATTAAATTTTTTGAAATCATAACCCTTTCACTGAACCAAAATTTAAATGGTGACTTTTAAAGGTGTTTTAAAATAATTATTGGGATCATTTAATTCTAATTATTATGTTTAATTAATTATAGATATTATCTGAATTTGTTTTAAATCCAGTTAATTTTTTTTTTTTTTTTTTTTTTTTTTTTTTTTTTTTTTTTTTTTTTTTAACTTCCGAGTGCATTTCTCCTAGCTCCAATGGTGGTTCTTAGAGATTAAATCCAGTTAATATCTTCACATTATTCATAAAATATTTAAATTATTATATCTTTCCATGCATCTTGTATCAATTATGATGCAATATATTTCAAAAACACCATAAATAAAATATAATTATGAACGTTAGCAATAGGGAATGATATATGAATAATATATTAGTTAATATTGTATTTATTTCTATTTTATAATAATAAAAATAAATAATAAAAATAATAAATTTTATAATAATATAATTAAATAGATTTTGGTTTAAAGATTCTTTATTTAATTATTATTATTTTTATGATTATAACATTAATAACATTCAATACTAATAGGATCGAAAGTTATTATTGAATAAATATAAATAGTTAAATATAATGTGTAAATATAAAAATATGTTGATGAAAGTATTATTAATGATAAAATATAACTTTTCTGAAATAGTAAAAATAAACAATAAATATTCTTTTCTTTTATAACTAATATTTAAACTGAAGGAAATATAATAAATACTAAATACGTAATTATTAACCTAAAACTAACTTAAACTAAAACTATTAATATAAAAATAAAATAAAATAAAACTAATACTTAAAACTAAAATATCAAATATTATTTATAAATGAAAAGTTCTCCCTCTTGATATTTTCTGCTTTAACACTCTCTTTTATATCTTTTCCTTTCTTGTGTAACTAATTATTCTAATGTATGTGTAACATTTGCGTCATAATAATTTATACTAATATAGTTTAATTATTATTATCATTAGTAATTGATATACAATTTATAAAAGGATTAGATATTATTCATAAAATATTTAAAATATTATATTTTTCTATGCATCTTGTATCAATTATGATGCGTTGACCGATATATTTTTGAATAATATAATATTTTTAATAAATAATAAATTCTAATATTTATGATGAAACAATAAATTTAAAATAAAATAAAATATGTTTTATAATTAACAAATAAATCACTCAAAAACTCGAAAATAAACTCTTTTTATTATGTTTAAATTATCTCTTTATTATATTTATAATTTATTTATTGTCTATTTATAGTCTATTTATAGTCTTTTTATTCTCTATTTATTGTCCGCCCTTTATAAAGAAGAATTTTATCTTCCTTTTATACATTTTCATTTATTACAGGTATTATTATTTTTAACTATTAAATGCTATTATAACTATTGTTATTATTTATTAAAATTAAAAGAATAAATTAAAATTATGTCTTAGTATTATAAAATATTATAGAATATTACTTATTTGATTTTCTTATTACTTCAAAATGTTTAAATTTAGAAAAATTATTATAAATTATCATTGACTATCATTAAATGTATAATACCTTGAATAAAATAATTAAAATTTAAAATTAAAATAATATTAAAATAAAATTAAAATAAAATTAAAATAAAAATTTAACAAAATTAAAATATTAAAAGTATCAATTATTATAAACACTCATTTTATACAGAAACATAAAAGAGTTCTGTATTTTATCTTTGGAATTGTTATTATTGTTCTATTTCCAGGTTTTAAGTTTATCATTTTAGTAATAATTACTCAATTAGTTATTTTTTTTAATTTATAAGTTTAAGAGAATTTCTAAAGAACACTTGGATAAACACTAGAATTAATAATTTGATGTATATCATTTTATTTTTAGTTTATTTATTCATTTTTATTTATTTATTATTATTTTATTATTTTAGTACATTATTGGATTAAGTCGTTTTATTTTATTTAATAATTTATTTTATTTAATAATTTATTTTATTTAATAATTTATTTTATTATTATCACTATTAGGTCGTTTTTACTCAGAATTTATTATATAATAAAGATAATATTTTTTATTTAAAGAAAGGGTTATATTTTCATAAAATTATTATTCATTCATCTTTAAGGGTTATTATTGTTTATTTTTATTATAAGTTACTATGGGTTAAGTCGTGTTTATTCAGCTAGTTTTTATCATGTTTTTATGTGAGTAGCGTATCAAGATCCCCCCACTTGAGTTTGGACTTCGTCCCTGGAAGTCTCATTGTGCCAAGTATGATAATGAACTAAATTCTTTTGATGAACATTTCTTTCAGCTATTGCACCACTAATAGGGTCACATAATGTAGCAGTATTAAATTCCATTTTAATAATACGGAAAGGTCCCATGAAAAATGGATCTAACTTTCTTCTTGAAAAATTTCTAACAAGTACTAAATCACCGGCTGAAAATGCAGTATTCATTGAAGCTTTTTGTTTTCTTCTATTTTCCCATAATTTATTAGCATTCTGAATATTTTTGGTAACTTCAATAATCCATTCACAATGTGTAGTAAATTTATTTATTAAATATTCTTCTGGAGTTTCATATTCATTTTTATTATTATATTCTATCATAAGTTCAAATGGTTGAAGGTCAGTACGACCATATAATAATTCAAAGCTAGAAAATTTTGTTACTTCATTTTTACAAGTACGTAGAGCCCATAAAGCCGATGGAAGAACTTCGTCCCATTCTTTATTCGAGTCTCCTAATAGTCGAATATTTTTAACAATTTCTCTGTTACGATTTTCTACTTGTCCATTTGTTTCTGGATGATAAGTGCTAGAATATTGAACATATATACCATATAAATCAAGAAAGCCTTTAGTAGCATCAGAAGTAAATTGTGAACCATTATCAGTAATTAATATTTCTGGAGTACCATGTCTAGAAAATACATTTGTAAGAAATTTTATAACATCCGTAGATTCAATTGATTTTAGAGGTTCAGCTTCAACCCATTTGGTAAAATAGTCTACAAGTACTATTATATATTTATTATTATTTTTAGTTATTGGTAGTGGTCCAATAATATCTAAACCAACTCTAGTGAATGGTAGACCTGGCTTTGTAGCAAATGATTCAGTACCACTATTAATAGGTTGAGGTCTCTTTAATTGACAATCATGACAAGTTTTCACAAGTAGTTCTACATCTTTAGCCATATTTTTCCAATAATAACTTTTCTTCAGTCTATTATAAGTTTTATAAAATCCTTCATGACCTATTGAATGCGCAGCTAATAGTAATTCTATTTTCTCTTCTTTATCTTCAACAACTTTTCTGATATTGTCTCCATCTTTATAATATTTTATTCCATTTATTAAGATAATTTTCTTTTTAAGAAATTCTTTAATTTTATTACTTCCTGGATATTCATTTGAATTATTTTCACTAGTATCAAAAGATGTGTCAGTTACAAGTACCGCTTCTGAGTCAGTATAATTATTTATTGATTCACCTTTTCCATTTTCAGATGGGACTGAGGATGTTTTTATTTTATTTTCTATATTAAAATAATTATTTTTATCAATATTAAAAATATTAGATGGATCATATGAATGAATATTATTATGATTACTATGGATGTTAGAATTATTATGACTAGTTGTAATATTTTCATTTAATTTAGGAAAATCATTTTTATTTATATCTATTTTATTATTTAAGTTGCGAGTATCATTTAAGACATTTATATCACTATTCATTACTTCATTATAAACAATATCATTATCATATTCAGATAATTCATTTATTTCATTATTTTTAAAATAATTATTATTCTTGCTTTTATCAATATCATTTTTAAAATTTATATTTATATTTTTACTTCCATGTGAATTATTATTAGTAGAGATATAATTATTTAAATCAACATTATTAAGTTTAGAATATTTAATTGAATTTACACTTTCATTAACACAAGAATTTTTATTAAAGTCAATATTTTTATCAATATAGGGATTAATATTGTTATTTTTATTTATTTCATTATCATTAATACATGAATTATTAAAATTACAAGAATAAACTATATTTTCATTATTTTTAGAGTAAAAATCTTTATTTGAATTTAAAATATTATTTTTAGTAGTTTCACCATCATTATTATTAAAGGTAGCTAGTGAAATTTTTATATCATTTTTATTGTCTGGTATTAGTCTAGATAATGCATCAGCGACTACATTTTTCTTTCCTTGTTCATATTTGACTTTTACCTTGAGCATACTAAGTGTAGTAACCCAGCGTGTTTGACGAGCATTATTTGGTTCTTTATTATTAAATAAGCCAACTAAAGGTTTATGGTCAGTATATAATATCGTTTCTTCTTTATTCCCACTTATATAAGATTTAAATTTCTTACAACAATAAAAAGCTGCGGTTCCTTCTAAGTCAGTTATACTATAATTAATTTCACTATCATTTAAAGACCTACTAACATAATGAATTGGATGTTCAACATTATTTTCATCTTTTTGAAGTAATACACCACCAATACCATTAAGTGATGCATCAGTTCTTATAATAAAATATTTATCATAGTCAGGATATTTTAAAATAGGAGACTTAATCAGTCTTTCTTTTAGTATTTGGAAACTTTGTTCAGTTTCAGATGTCCATTCAAATTTCATACCCTTTTTTAATAATTTAAATAATGGATGAGCAATTTGGGCAAAATCTTTTATAAACTTCCTGTAATATCCTATAGCTCCTAAAAATGATCTTAGCTGTGTAAGGTTTGTTGGTGACTTCCAATTTTTAATAGTTTCAATTTTCTTTTCAACTGGTTTGACACCTTCTACTGATAGAATATGACCAAGGACCTCTACTTCTTGTTTTAAGAAATGACATTTAGAAAGATTTGCTTTTATACCATTTTCTTTTATTATATTAAAAACCTTTTGAAGATCTAATATATGTTGTTCAAGACTTGGAGAAAATACTAAAAGGTCATCCATATAAACAAATAAACATTTTCCAATAAGTGGTAGAAATATACGGTTCATTTCTCTTTGAAAGGTTGCTGGAGCATTACATAAACCAAAAGGCATTACTTTGTAATTATAATTTCCAAATATTGTTGTAAAACATGTTTTATCAATATCTTCTTTTTTCATTGGTATTTGATGAAAACCAGAGAATAAATCTAATGTAGATAAATATTTTACATTATTACCAATAGAAAATAATATTTCTTCGATGTATGGAAGTGGATATGAATCTTTTATTGTTATAGAATTTAATTTTCTATAATCTACACACATCCTCCATTTTCCATTCTTTTTTGGTACTAATAAAACTGGAGAAGACCAAGATGATTGTGATGGTTCTATTAAATCATTCTTTAAAAGCTTTCCTATTTCTTCTTTTAGAATTTCCATATGTTCTTTATTAGAAATACGATACATTTTCTGTTTAATAGGATCATCTTGATTTAATTTAATTTCATGAGCTAATAATTTTGATTTACCCAAATCATCAGTATCATTAGCTAAAACATCTATATTGGTTACTAAAAGATTCTTTAATTGGTCTTTTGCTTCTTCTTGTGCTTCGTCTACTATTTTATTAATAAGTTGTAGTTTAGAATCATTAGTAGTTTTTATCTCTAAATCTTGATATTTAGCATTCTGACTAGTTAAGTAGTATATTAATGCACCTTGATTAACTTCTTCATCAAATTCTTCTATTAAGTTAATTGGATTCATTTCATTAATACTTTCAAAGGATCCGATTTTGTGAATATCATCAGTTTTCTGATATAAAGTATGATCAGAAAAGTCCATAATTAATTTCATATTGGCTAGAGTTTCTACACCTATTAAAACTTGGAATATATCTTCTTTCTCAATAAGTCTAAATATTTCTATAGATGTTATATCACCAATAGTAATTTCAATTTCGTATAGATGCGACTCAATAGTAGTATTAGAATAAGCTTGATATAAAGTCTCTCTAATTTTTGAAACTGGTTTTAATGGAATATTATTTTCTAATAGGAACTTTCTAGTAATCATATTTATAGATGAACAGGAATCCAAATATACAGTAGTTTCTATTCCTTCTATTTTGCATTTTGATTTCACAACTTTATCTTTTCTTATGGTGGAAAGAATTGTAGATTCATCCTCAATAATTTTAGTAAATTTTAATGCTTTTGAAAGTTCTGTTTTTAATTTAGGACTAATTTCAAGTAGTTGACCTATTGTTATATTTGCAAATTTTTCTCCTATATCTTTAGTTATATTATATTTTTCTTGATCTGCTGATATAACTAATCTTTTTGTACCTTTTTCATTTGGTACATCTTTTTCTTTTTGACTTGGAAGTTCAATCTCTTTTGCTAATTCTATTATTTCCTTTTCCCGTTCTTTTTTATTATTTCGTTTAGCTTTATCTATAGTGGGTTGATTAATGAATGAAGGATCTAATTGTTTTAATGCTTCTGTTGAATTAGTGTTATTATTAATATTATTATCATTAATGTTATTATCTATTTTATTACTTTCATTATTATTTATATTAGTGTCATTATTCATACTCATATTATTATTAATATTATTATTATAATTATTATTAAGATTATTATTATTATTATTATTTTCATTTTCAATTACAGTCTCCAATTCTACTTCATTATTTGGAACTTCAATTATATCTTCATAAGTATTATTTGATGGTTCTCTAGTCTCATTACTTGGAACTCTAATTGGTTGTGGATTATCACTTAATTTTTCTTTGGTAGTTCTTTTATATGGTTTAATATCAGTATTCTTTTTAGCTTTTCTTATTACTGGAATAGTAATTTCTTCATTTACTGGTACTGATATTGTAGCAAAAGTAGTATTGGTTTGATTTATGGGAGTATTCCTTCTCCCATTCATAAGTTTAAATGATTTTGATTAGAGTTTATAAGGCCTTGTTTTTCCATTTCTGCAAGTTCTTGGAACGTATATTTGCAATCTTGCATTTTGTGGCCTACTTGTTGACATCTGAAGCATTTATTTCTTTGAGACTGGTTAAACATATTCACTTGACTTTGAGGTGTGGTTTGATTAACTTTATTAGTAGTAGTATTCATTTTATTAGCATTATTAGAATAATTATTAGAATTTTGATATGATTTATTTTCTTCCATATTGGAATAATTATTGTTACTAAATGTATTAGAATTATTAGGGTATTTATTATAACCATTATTATATGCATTTTGATCACCTTGATAGTTATTATAATTATTATTATAATTATTATAATTATTAGTATTGAAATTATTTGGGTAATTATTTCTGTAATTATTCCTTTTGTTAAAACGTTGATTTCTCATATTATAGTTTCCATTGAATCGCATATTATAATTATTATAATTATTATTATTATCATAATTATTATTATCATAATTATTATTATAGTTATTATTATTATAGTTATTATTATAATATCCATTATAAGTATATGGACTATCATTATTATTATAATAATTATAGTTAGTTCCACCACTATGTTGAGTAAATAGATTATAATTTTGGTTTTGATATGGATCAAAGTAAGGTTGGCTGTCCGTAAACATATTAACATTATGATACTGAGGAACTTCAGTTGCTGATTCAGCTAATTCGGCAACCTTAAAAGCAGCTTCTATATCTTTAGGTTGGGCAGTGATTACTTGAGTTCTAATGAAAGGACGAGAAATGATGGAATTAGTATAATCTTTAACAGTAATGAATAGTTGGGATCCAACATTAAGATTTTTATATAAGTTTCCGTATCTCCAGTTGAAATCCTTAATACTTTCTCCTCTTCTAATTTTTAGAGACTTAACATTGAAGCATTTTTCTTGAGGCGTGATTTCTAAGTATTCTTCAATAGCCTCTTTAATATCTTCGATACTAGGATAATTTGTTCCAGTATCACTTTCTGTTTTTAAGTCATCAATGATTCCTTTTAATCTACCTTGGACACTTTCCTTTGCCTAAGCAAATATCTTTTTGGGATCATTGATGTCAGATAGGTCCATAACTCTGCTGAATTCTTCAGCCCAGCTTTCGATATCCCTATCTTGACTACCAATTCTGGGTAGCATTTTAGTAATTTCACTGATCTTCATTTTTGTATATATAAATTTCTTATAAGGTAAAATAATTAAAATAAAAGAATAATTTAATTTGAAATAAATGATAATAAAGAAAATAATTGGAATTTATATATTATATATATATATATGTGTTTTGAACTTTAATAATATAATAATATTAATAATATTTATAAAATTAAAAATGAAAAGAATTGAATATATAAATAATTGATAAATTGATAAAGTATAAAATAATATAAAATTTATAAATTTTTTTTTTTTTTTTTTTTTTTTTTTGAAAAAAATTAAAGAAAATTATTTAGAAATTGAGAAGTATATTAAAGAAAAATAAAAGAATAAAAAATAAGTAATACAACAGAAATCTATATATATATTGTATAAATTATATATATTATATGGATTATATAAATTATAAAAATTATATAAATAAATGAAATTTAATATTGAATGAGATCAGATCAGAGAAGTATTTTATAGAAAGTATATTATATTATTATTATTAGTCAGGAATAATAGAAGCTTTACGGAATAATATCTAATTATAAATTTAAATGCAATTTATTAACTCTCAATTTTAAATGATCAAGGAAGAATGAAAGAATAATTTTTTTTTTTTTTTTTTTTTTTTTTTTTTTTTTTTGCAATTAGGAATTTATAAGAATATGTATATTTTTTTTTATTTAATTTAATTATAATAGTTTATATATATTGTTACAATTATTTATTTATTTTTAGGCACCCGAGGCACAGTGACTATAAAGACTTTCGGATCCCTACTAAACCCCCACCTTTAAATGATAAATTTTCACTTCCAAAGTTCTGCTCCTTACTCAGGATTTTCAGCCGAACTTGCTACTCTCTTACTTGAGAATCAAATAAAGGCTGTCTAGTATACCTACTCCCTCTTGCTGAGTGTGTACCCGCCTTACTCTCTAAATAATAATTGCTTTAATTATTGCTATATTTCGAACTCAGTCTATTATATAACAACAACCAATATATACTTACTATTTTTTTTTTGTTATAATTTAAATTAAAAAATTTTTAGTCAATAATTAAGAATATTGAAATAAATTATTCGCTTAATATGTAGGTAGCCTTAAGCTAAGAAGTTTTTCATTCAACAGCCGCCTCTACAAATAAGCACTGGTGAATTAATTTATTCTCTTAATTAAGAAATAAAAATTGTATATTTAATTCAAATTATGATCTTATTATTAACTGCTGAGAAGGATTAACTTTTTTTCCTAGTTTTTACTATCACACTGATCCCCTGGATAGATCAGAAATATAACAAACTAACTGAATGGATTAAGTTATCCTTATTAATAATAAGAACGGAAACGATTATAGGAATTATAGAAATTTTCTTCCTTGTGTAACGTATATGACTAACTATTAATCACTTAATCTTTAATTTCTTAAATACCCTTTTTAGAAATATTAAAATTTTTATAATTTTAAAATTATATATATTTCCTTTTATATATATAATTAAATTTTTTTTTTTTTTTTTTTTTATTATTATTATTATTATTATAGAAGAATATATAATAAAATTAAATTAAGTGTAAACTGTTTTTTTATAAACGCTTAATATCTTAGAATTTATTAGTATTATTATTAATATTATTCTTTTTCATATCTTTGGTCACGCCCGGATTCTCCACCAAAATTTTATGATGCGTTGACCGATATATTTGTGAATAATATAATGTTTTTAATAAATAATAAATTCTATATTATAATGATGAAACAATAAATTTAAAATAAAATAAAATATGTTTTATAATTAACAAATAAATCACTCAAAAACTCGAAAATAAACTCTTTTTATTATGTTTAAATTATCTCTTTATTATATTTATAATTTATTTATTGTCTATTTATAGTCTTTTTATTCTCTATTTATTGTCCGCCCTTTATAAAGAAGAATTTTATCTTCCTTTTATACATTTTCATTTATTACAGGTATTATTATTTTTAACTATTAAATGCTATTATAACTATTGTTATTATTTATTAAAATTAAAAGAATAAATTAAAATTATGTCTTAGTATTATAAAATATTATAGAATATTACTTATTTGATTTTCTTATTACTTCAAAATGTTTAAATTTAGAAAAATTATTATAAATTATCATTGACTATCATTAAATGTATAATACCTTGAATAAAATAATTAAAATTTAAAATTAAAATAATATTAAAATAAAATTAAAATAAAATTAAAATAAAAATTTAACAAAATTAAAATATTAAAAGTATCAATTATTATAAACACTCATTTTATACAGAAACATAAAAGAGTTCTGTATTTTATCTTTGGAATTGTTATTATTGTTCTATTTCCAGGTTTTAAGTTTATCATTTTAGTAATAATTACTCAATTAGTTATTTTTTTTAATTTATAAGTTTAAGAGAATTTCTAAAGAACACTTGGATAAACACTAGAATTAATAATTTGATGTATATCATTTTATTTTTAGTTTATTTATTCATTTTTATTTATTTATTATTATTTTATTATTTTAGTACATTATTGGATTAAGTCGTTTTATTTTATTTAATAATTTATTTTATTTAATAATTTATTTTATTTAATAATTTATTTTATTTAATAATTTATTTTATTATTATCACTATTAGGTCGTTTTTACTCAGAATTTATTATATAATAAAGATAATATTTTTTATTTAAAGAAAGGGTTATATTTTCATAAAATTATTATTCATTCATCTTTAAGGGTTATTATTGTTTATTTTTATTATAAGTTACTATGGGTTAAGTCGTGTTTATTCAGCTAGTTTTTATCATGTTTTTATGTGAGTAGCGTATCAATTAATATTATGTAGTCAGTTTGTCCGAGTGGTTAAGGAGTCAGACTTGAAATCTGATGGGCTTTGCCCGCGCAGGTTCAAACCCTGCAGCTGACGTTTTAAAATGTTTATTTTTTTTTACATTGAAAAATTTATTTTAAAAATTTTATTATAAGTTAATACTTACACTCTTAATAACATTAAGAAAGAAAAATAATAAAAAAAAAAAAATAAAAAAAAAATAAAACCTTTTTGTCTTTTCGTGTTATTGAATGAAAATTCTAATATAATATTTACTAGATTTATTGAAATCAAGAAATAGTTATGTTTAAAAAATACATTTAATAAAATAGTCAATTGATTCAATTTGTCCGAATTACTACCACGTAGCAAAAGTGGTTATCAAAAAATTAACATTGGTTAATCAAATATCCAAAATATAATCTATCTGTATTATGCGTATCAATAGTCTGGCTCAAATATTAAATTATTTTTTTTAATAAAGTTATTCAAAACTATCAATAATAATAGTGTTTAATAGTGAAGATGATATTTCTAATTATTTAAATTTGAACAATTATTTAACAATTTAATTAATGGTAATTATAATATAATACAATGAATATATACATTTTTATTAATTTTTTTAGTATTTTAAAATATAGGTATATTTAAATTACTTCTTGAAAGAAAAAGTTTAATAATTACTGCAATTCAAAGGAATAAGAAAAAAATAAATATAAAAATCCAATTTAATCAAGAAATTAGGAAATATCTCTATTTTTGATAATCATAGTAAAACTTCTAACTATTATAATAATTTACGTTCTTTATTGATCAATGATGGTTAATCAATATTCAAGTAAAGTAACAACAACACGTTAATGCTGAAGAAAATGTAAGATATACACAATTAATTTTAATCACAATTTTAACTCTTGATAAAACTTTATATTAAATTCTAATTAAAAAATTAAATATTGTAATAATAGTAACGTTATTTTCCTTTTTATGAATTAATGATAATAAGATATATTATTTTTTTCGTCCATTTATGTTTAATCCTTATTAATATTCTTTTTTTTTTTTTTTTTTTTTTTTTTTTATAATTTCTCATATTTTAATCGAGTAAAAAATCAATATAGCTCTATATTACATAAAATTCAATAACTACATAACTTTTAAGTTTATCACAAAAGTATCAATGACATATAAAATATTATTATTGTTATTATTTTGCTATTATTTGTAAAAATTCAAGAAGTTTATTTAATCTTGTCTACAAATGGTTTTTTATATTTAGAAAATTAAAATAAAATTGATATAATATAAAAAAATATTTATATAAAAGTTTGCATTTTTATTTATTCACTTAATTTTTTGAAAATTAATTATAATTTTAAGAAAGAAAAGAAAAGAAAAAAGTTAATTATAAAGGAGTTATATTAAAATTAAATACATTCTTAGCTATTTAAAGAAAACACATTAGTTTCAATAAGTAATAATATTTTATTCAGTACATAAATAAGATTTAATAACTTTGAACAAAGTCAATTTTTAATAAATGTATTAATTATTTACTTTTATGTTGTGTAACCCTTTATAATCTAAATAATCCACATTATTTTGGAATTCTAACCTTTATGTTTAATGTACAATACATTTATTTAATAATTTTTAATTTATTGTACATTGAATTATATATTATTTTATTTTATGATTGGATGAATGATTCTTTCTTTATGGTTCTATATATATAATTTATTTCTATAGTTTTTATATCATTTATAGGCTAATTTGAGGTTTATTAGAAATGTTATATATAATATATTATACTTGATATATATAATAAATGAATTAGTAGATTTATTATTTATTACTAAAATTTAGGTTATAATAGGTAAAACCTTTTTATTTTAGCCAGTATAATACTGGTTATAGTATAGAAATTTAATATTACAATTATTGATTTTTTATTAGTGTATTATACAAGAAATAAGAAATAAAAAATATATTAAATAATTAATTAATTTATTAAATATATTATAATTAATTATAATATATATCTTAATTAAATTGAATAATTTTTATTTTAATTTTAATACAAAAAAAAAAGTTTTAGTTTATATAATACAATATTATTATAATATTTTGGTTTGATCTATTATATAACACATCAAACAAGTCCTAACTTCGTATTTTATATTTGAAAGGATTATACATTTTCTTATAAATATTCTATTGATTATAAATAAGAAAATTCAAAGTATATAATTTTAAAAATATTAAAGAAGTAAAGAATATAGACAATTAATTATTCGAAACAATAATTAAGTTTTTGTTGAACAATCACTTTCTAATTATATAATATAAAATAATGGTAAATATTTCTAAAGAATTAAATTAATTAAATTAATTAATATGTATATTAGCAACAATTATATGAGGTTTACTTTAAAATCAGCAAAATAAGTCACAGGATGAATCAAATCTTTTTTTTTTTTAAAAATGAATATTAATAATACAGTCAATTTTTTATTTATTGTGTAGTAAATTGGAATAAGCATTTTTTTCTTCTTCTTCTTTTTTTTTTTTGAAATGAATGAATATCAATAATCAAAATTTTCAATATTAATTTATGAATAAAGATTTAAATTATGTAAAAGTATATCCATATTTAACATGTTAAATGGGTAAATTAACAATAAGATTTAAATAAAATAAATGATTAAAAATATAATATAATATATATACTATAATATTGCAACTATTTAAAACAATTATTTCAATTTTTAGTAATTACATTTATAATATTTTATTAATTTGAGCTATATATTCACATATCATCATATCATTATATAATTTGTAAAAAAATGAGATAATTAATTCAAATAGTAATGAATTAATATAAAAATATATTTTTTTTTCTAAATATATTTAAAATTTTATAATATTTAAAATATGATCTATTGTAAATTGATATTTTTCCTTATTTCTATAATATTCTAAAATTACAATTATCAATTAGTCTCAAATCTTTCAAGAAAACGCTACTGAAGAAAAGGCTGAAAATGCTCGTATGGTATGTATTTGCTTTTTTAACATAATATTAGTATAAATTTATTTTTTAAGAAATTATTTTTATTAATTTATATATATCACTTAGGCCTCTTTCATTGGTGCCATTGCTATTGGTGATTTATTAAAATCCACTTTAGGTCCAAAGGGAATGGTATGTTGTACAATAATAGTGTAGAAGAATGATTTTAAAAATATAAATATCTAAATTTATATATAACATTATGCTTTTATTATAGGATAAAATTCTTCAATCTACTTCTAACACTGAAAATATTCAAGTTACTAATGATGGTGCTACTATCCTTAAGTCTATTGCCTTAGATAATGCTGCTGCTAAGGTTCTTGTCAGTATCCTTTTTAATATGAAAAATGAAAAATAATGAATAATTATTGTTTTATTTAAGAATATATCATATCTATTATATCCTTGATTCTTTTTTTTTTTTTATTTTTTTGATTGTTAATTATAGATATTTCAAAGGTTCAAGATGATGAAGTTGGTGATGGTACTACTTCTGTTTGTGTTCTTGCTTCTGAACTTTTAAGAGAAGCTGAAAAATTAGTTAACAAAAAAATTCATCCACAAACCATTATTGAAGGTTATCGTCTTGCTGCTCAAGCTGCTCAAAAGGCTTTAGAACAATCTGCTGTTGATAATGGGTAAGTACATAATTGAAATTTAGTAGATAAATAGTTCTAAATTAAAGTATTAATGAATTGATGATTTAATTATATCATAATCGAAATACAAAAATAGTCAAGATCAAGAAAAGTTTAAGGAAGATCTTCTTAACATTGCTAGAACTACTTTAAGTTCTAAAGTTTTATCAACTGATAAAGATTACTTTGCTAATCTTGCTGTTAATGCCGTTCTTCGTTTAAAGGTAATATATATTGTTATTTTAAGTATTTGAATAATTGTTTTGCTTATAAATTAACAATAAATTGTATTTGAATATAATTTTTTTTATTAATGTATAATTACAATATCACTATCATTAATAATCATAACAATAATGACAATAATATATATATAATAAATATAAATATTTGAATTTATTTAAAACAGGGAAGCACCAATTTAGATAGTATTCAAATTATTAAGAAGGCTGGTGGTCGTCTTACTGATTCTTATTTAGATGATGGTTTTATTTTAGATAAGAAGATTGGTGTTAACCAACCAAAAAGAATTGAAAATGCTAACATTTTAATTGCTAACACTCGTAATTATTATAAAAATATCATATTAAATATTTTAGAAATAAACAAGTAAATATTTTATTAAATGAAATATAAATATTTTTAAAATAATAGCTATGGATACTGATAAGATCAAGATTTTCGGAGCTAGAGTTCGTGTTGATGCTACTGGTAAACTTGCTGAATTAGAAAGAGCTGAAAAGGTAATCATTATTTTATTATTAATATATAAATATTTTATATTATTTAAATTCAACAACATCAGTAATAAATAAACAAACAAACAAACATACAAACAAATAAATTAATATAGGAAAAGATGAAGGAAAAAGTTGAAAAAATCAAGGCTCATGGTATTAATTGTTTTGTTAATCGTCAATTAATTTACAACTGGCCAGAACAATTATTTGCTGATTCCAACATCATGTCTATTGAACATGCCGATTTCGATGGTGTTGAACGTTTAGCTTTAGTTACTGGTAATTAAATTATTTAGATAGAGTTTATATTTAAGAAGATTCTCAATAAATATTAGAGTAATTTATAGTGCTGTTAAATATTTACATATATTATATATATTATATAAATAATTGAATTATATGTAAACTAATGACAATGATCATAGGTGGTGAAATTGCTTCTACTTTCGATCACCCAGAACTTGTTAAGCTTGGTCACTGTGATTTAATTGAAGAAATTATTATTGGTGAAGATAAACTTATTAGATTCTCTGGTGTTGCAGCTGGTGAAGCTTGTACTATTGTATTACGTGGTGCTACCAATCAAATCTTAGATGAAGCTGATCGTTCTATTCATGATGCCTTATGTGTTTTAAGTCAAACTGTTAAGGAAACTAGTACAGTTTTAGGTGGTGGTTGTTCTGAAGTTCTTATGTCTAAAGCTGTTGATGAATTAGCTGCTGTTACTCCAGGTAAGAAGGCATTAGCTATGGAATCCTTTGCTCGTGCTCTTAGACAAGTAAGTACAATTTTATCAAAATATATAATATATATTATTTTATTTATTATTTATGTTTTTTTTATTTATATAAATATTTTAATTATTTTTTATTTTTTGTTCATTTTAATATTTAATATAAATATTATAATAAAAAACAAAATGAATTTTATACACATTAAATACAATAACCCTACTACACAACAATAAAAGATTCCAACTATTTTAGCTGATAACGCTGGTTACGATAGTTCTGAATTAGTTGCTCAACTTCGTGCTGCTCATTATGATGGAAAGAGTTCTTACGGTTTAGGTAGATTATCAAAACATACATTGATAAATAATAAAATTAATATTCTAGTTTTTTTTATTTTTATTTTTTATTTTTATTTTTTTTTATGATATAAAAATATTAATATTAATTATTATTTTTGATAGATATGTACAATGGTAAGATTGATTGTATGCGTAAGTTAGGAATTACTGAATCATTAAAGTTAAAGCGTCAAGTTTTATTATCTGCATCTGAAGCCGCTGAAATGATTCTTAGAGTTGATGATATTCTTCGTTGTGCTCCAAGACCAAGAACTAGAGAATAAATTTAAAGAAAAAAAATAATAAATACTGGAATACTACTTTTTGGACTATTAAGATTTCTGAATTTTTTTAATTTTAATTTTTTTTATTATAAACCTTGAAATATTTATATTACCACATTTTCTTCATTACTTATTTAATTAATAAACAAGAACAAATAACCTAATAGTTAATATTATAATACTAATTATGCTAGTAATAAAAAAAAAAAAAAAAAAAGAGAATGAAAATTAATATTCCAATGAAAATTATTGATATAAGTATTTTTTATTTTAAACAGTATAATCAATAAAATACGATTTCATTATTTTATTCATTTAATAGGAATGAAATTCCAATTGCACAAAATCAACACCAACACCAATTTAAATACATTAAGCATAAAAAAAAAAACATAAAAAAAAATAATAAAAAAAAAAAACAACAAAAAAAAAAAAAACAACAAAAACAACAACAACAACATTAATTATAATTGCAAATATTATTTTTTAAAACATAAAAAAATTCAAATATATACATATAAAATCTCTTATTTAAATTTAATAATAATTTATTATAAAAATGTAGAAAGAAATGATTACTTACTTATATATATATTATTTAATATATATATTAACAAGCATTCAAATATTATAAAAAATAATCTAAATTGCACTTAAGATAATATTTAAATAAAAAATAATAAAAAATATATATAAAAAAATTAATCCTAATGTTTTTTTTTTCTTTTTTCTTTTTCAAGTTTGATTTGTATAAATTATTTTTATTATACCTTTTTTTTTTTTTTTTTTTTTTTTTTTATGTATGACTATAGTAATTAAAAGATTATTTAATAATTTTTTCTAAAAAAAAAAAAAAAATAGAGCTTTTTCATTTGAAATTCAGATATTCTTGCCTAATGATCATTACCAAAAAAAAAAAAAAAAAAAGGCAAAAAAACGAAAAATAATTTATGTATGTTTATTATTTAAATATTAATTTATTAATTTGATAAAAATATATTAATATTAAATAAATGAACGGTCATTTTATAATAAAAACTTTTTATTATTATTATTATTATTATTATTATTAATATTATTTTTTTATATTTTTCATTTCTTATCAGTAAATGAAGAAGAAGAAATTATAATAAATTTCAAATTAAATAAAAAAAAAATTAATTTAAGACTATCAAAATTAATTATTAATAAATATTCATTTATTAAAAAAGGTTTATTATACTTTAATATTAATAATAAAAAGGATTTAAATTATTTAGTTGTTTTCACTTATTCAAAAATATTATTTAAGTAATATAAAATGTATTATGTATAGTAAAAAGAAATTTATAAAGTTTTCTCTCCAAAGAAATAAAAATAAAAATAATAATACATCAACAACAACGATATCAATATCAATATTTATAATATATTTTTTAAAATATACAAATCTTAAAATTTATATAAATTAATTATTAATTAAAAAAAAAATAATTTAATGTTATTAAATTTTCATTTTTATATGAAATAATAACTTGAATTAATTGACTTTAATAGTAAAAGAGAATAATAAGAGTTGATTAATTATTTGTGATATTATGTTGTCAATACTATTATTGTCTTTGTGTGTATAAATTTTTATTATTATTATGTTTTATAAGAAGGTGATTAAATAATATATATATTTTTTTACTTTTTTTTTTTTTTATAAATATTAATATTATATTGGAATGATATAAATATTTAAATATATTTTTTTTATCTTAAATATATTAATTATTTTCTAAAAAAAAAAAATTTTCTGTAGATTTATCAAAAATTATTTTAATAAAAATTATTCATAAATATTTATTTTTTTAATAGATTTTTTGTTTTATTATTATTAGTAGATTTCAAATTAGTTTTTCATATAAAAGGGATTTTTATATAAATTTTTAAAACATTTTTCACTATATATTTTAATTTTATTTATTATATTCCAATTTAACCTAATTAATAATCGCATTTACAGTGTTAACACATATTCACATTAATATATAAAAGATTTAAACATTTTTTTTTTTAAAAAAAATTTCAAATTCAAATCTTATTTTTATTTATTTATTATTAATTCCTCATTCCTCAATATCAATAAGCAAATTGTATATATATTACAAAGAATAAACATTTAAGCATTTAAGTGGATTTTTTTATGTTAAATTGATTAATTTTTAATTTCAAAAAAAAAAAAAAAAAAGGAAAATGAGTAATGATTACGAAAAATCTAATGAAAATGAATCAACACAAGAATATAAAACTTATGGTGTAACTCCACCAATTTCAGTAAGTCCACCAACTGAGAAAGAATTAAAGTATACCGAAACTTTAATTGAAACATTAAAGAAATTTGGTCTTTTTGAAAGTGAAGAAGATGCAAGAAAAAGGTATTTTTTTTGGGTCATTTTTTTAAGAAAAAAGATAAATGATAATTCATTATTATTGGACATTAAATTTTTTAAAATACATATATTATTTGCCATTATAGAGAAATTGTATTGGGAAAATTAAATACAATTGTTAAGGATTTCGTAAGATATGTTTCATTAAAGCACCATCTTCCAGAATCAGTTGCAAATGAAGCTGGTGGAAAAATTTTTACATTTGGTTCATATCGTCTTGGTGTTCATGGTGCAGGTGCTGATATTGATACATTATGTGTTACACCAAAACATATTCAAAGAGAAGACTTTTTCGAAGATATGTATGAAGCATTAAAAAAACGTCCAGAAGTTACCAACCTTACTGTAAGTTTAAATAAATACATTTGAATATTTTTTAAATTAGCATTTAATTTATAATTTAACAAATAGAATTTTCATTTTTAATATCTTTTTAAAATTACATTATACATTTTATAAATGATTTATTTTTATTTTTTTTAAATAAAACAATAATAATATCTATAATACAACAAAACATTATAATTATAATTATTATAATTTAGCCTGTAACCGATGCATATGTACCAGTTATGAAATTTTATTTTTCAGGAATTCCTGTAAGTTTACAAAAAAAAAAAAAAAAAAAAAAAAAGAAAAAAAGAATTTAATTATTTTAGACACAATTTAGATATTGATTTATATATTAATAAATACAGATTGATTTACTTTTTGCACAACTTCAACTTCCATCCATTCCTGATGATTTAGATCTTTCAAATAATGATTTATTAAAGGGTATTGATGATAGATGTATTCGTAGTGTTAATGGTGAGTAATTAATTGTTCAAATTATATTTTATATGTTTTATTATTATAATTTAAAACAAATTATTTTATTTTTTTATATAAATTAATGTGAATTGTTGTAAATTATTTTATCTTTAATATATTTTAAAAATTGTTATAAATGGAATATTAATACAAAAAAGGTTCTCGTGTTACCGATGAAATCTTAAGACTTGTACCAGATATTCCAGCTTTCCGTTCAGCACTTCGTTGTATTAAACTATGGGCAAAACGTCGTGCAATTTATTCAAATGTTATGGGTTTCCTTGGTGGTGTTGCCTGGGCTATGTTAGTTGCACGTGTGTGCCAACTTTATCCAAGAGCTGCTGCTAGTGCAATTGTATCAAAATTCTTTTTAATTATGTATCAATGGTAAACATTAATTTCGATAGCATATTAAAATTAATTATAATTATTTTTAAATATTAGTTATAATCATCTATTTTACTTGTTGATAATAAATTATAATGATAACAACATTAAAAACGTATAATTAATATATATTTAATAAAAGGAAATGGCCACAACCTGTTCTATTAAAACCAATTGAAGATGGTCCATTACAAGTTAGAGTATGGAACCCAAAGTTATATCCATCTGATAAAGCTCATCGTATGCCTGTTATTACACCAGCTTATCCATCTATGTGTGCTACCCACAATGTTACTATGTCAACTCAAAGTATTATGACACAAGAATTTAAACGTGCAACAGATATTGTAGAATATATTATGGTTGGTGTTAAACAATGGCCAGAACTTTTTGCTAAACATGATTTTTTCCAAAAATATCGTTATTACTTGCAAGTAATTGCTTCATCAAATACTGAAGAAAGACAAAGAAAATGGTAATAATTATAGAATAATTATTAAAAATAAATAAAAAAAAATTTTTATATTTTCTAATTTCTTTTATGAAATTACTTTCAAAATAATAAAAAATCTAGGACTGGTCTTGTTGAATCTAGATTAAGACAGTTAGTTATGAAATTAGAATTAGTAGAAAATTTAGTTTTAGCTCATCCATTTATTGATGGCTTCAGTAGAACAACAGTATGTTTAAATGATGAAGAAGGACTAAATGCAGCACATGGTATTTTCCCAAAGAGAGAAAAAGAATTTACTGAGGAAGAAAAACAAAAATTAATTGAAAACAATGAAGCAAGAGTTGTCTATACCACTATATTTTATATTGGTTTACAAATTGAACCAAAGGCAGTTGGACAAACTGCTCCAAGAAAGTTAGATATATCATGGCCAACAAGTGAATTTACAAAATTAGTAAAATCATGGGATAAATATGATGAAAATTCTATGGGTATTGTTGTTCAATATATTAAAAGGTAATTTTTTTTTTTATTGAATAATATTATAATTAAATAAGTGATAAAATATAAAATGATACTATTTTATTTCCATATTTTGTAATTCATTAATTTCTAATTTTTTTTTAATTTATATAAATATAATATGTATTGTTTATGTATTACATATTATTATAAAATAACTTAATAACTTAATAACCCTTAGTACTAATTTACCAGATGATGTATTTGAAGAAGGTGAACATCCAAAAGTTAAAGTTAAGAAGAGAACCAAGTCATCAAGAGTATGTTTCATAACGGAGATATAGTATTTATATTATTATTATTATTTTATTGTTATGTTAAATTCATATAATTATTAATAATAATTATTTTAAAATATAAATTATTATTTTAAAATTTATTATATATTGTTATTTCTATTAATATTAAATCAATACACTATTAAAGAATCGTTCTGTTCCAAATGGTGAAAAACCTACCAAAAAGTTACGTAGTTCAACTAGTTCAGTGGAACAAGAAAAATCAATTAATTCATCTGTAGCAACTTCAGAAGATAATTCTACATCAGAAATTCAAAGTAATCAAAGTAGTAGTATTACATCTAAATCACAAAATTATCCACACTCTAAATTGCATCATGAATTAAGTTCTGTTAGTTCAACTGAACAAAATATGAATGAAAGCTCATCAGGTAAATATATATTTATTATAAGCGATGCTATTTTAATTTAATCTATATACATGAATTATGACGATAAAATTTTGTTTATATACATTATAGAAAATATATAAAGTGTTTATAATATATATTATTATTATAATTATACGTTTACTATTTTTATTGTCAAAGTTAAGTGTATATTAAAACTAATACTTTTATTGATTTTACTTTTTTAGTGTCATTCCATGATAATCAATCCTCTAATTCAATTTCTTTTGGAAATGCAACTACTGTTGGCAAAAGTGATATGGAAAATGATGCATCTAATAATGTTAAATATTCCAACATGAATACCAAAAAGTAAATATATATTTAAATAAATAAATATAAAATTCTGTATAATATCATAATATTTGATATTTATTTTATTTTAATATATGGTTATATATATATTTAAATAGTCTTCATAAAGAAAATATGTTACATGATCAATATTATAATGCAGCTTATCCTTATGGAAATCCAAATCTTCCATATAATAGAAAATACCCTGGAATGATACCGTCTGGAAAGAAAGGAGAAATTAAATTAAGACTTGTAGGACAACATAACTAGATTTATCAACAATATTACACTATAATTTAATACAGTGATATGATCAATGTTTTATTATAATGATAATATAAAAGAGTTTTAATAAAAGTAAAAAATAAAAAGAAGTAATGAATAAGGATTCAAGTCTTTAAATTAATATACTAATCCTTTTTTAATTATATATTTTTATTATTTATTTTTATTATACATTATTATTAATTCATTATTTTTTATTCCTACAATTCATTAAATTACATTTTAAAATATTATCACTACATTTATTATTAACCAAGATTAATGAAGATTACAATATTTTAGTAAGCTTAATATTAATATAAATACTTTAATATAATAATAGTAAAAGATATATCAATCTTAATATATATAAATATTTATATAAAAGGTAAATTCTTATGAATATTTTATTAAAAAAAAAAAAAAAAAAACATTTATTTTATTTAAATATAAGTATTATTAAATATATCACATTTCACATTATCTATATAGACAAAAAAACTCTATTTTTGATTTAATTCAATTATACTTTTTTTTTTTTATATTTAAAAATATTTCAATTTTTATTTTACGTTATAATTTCTTCCTATTTTTATATAATTTATTTATATAGAAAATATTAGATTTAATGTTTTAATTATCATATATATATATATATATATATATTTGTAATTAAGTATATTAAAATTTTAATGATTGAATTTAAAAGGAAAAATAATGAAAAAGAGAGTATTAATTATTTATTTACTAATTAAAGCCATATCTATGTATATAACATTAATTATTATACCTATTATTTCATATTATAATCAATATATAAATTAAAAACAGTATTTTTTTTTCTCTTTTATATATATATATATTTTAGAAAATATTTAATTTTTTTTTAAGTATTAATACTATTAACAATTAAAAATACATGTAGCAATACACTAACATTTATATTAATAGTATCGTATTTATAATGTTTATTTTAATTTTAAATACTTGTCAATGAAACTACAAGTTTAAAGAAAACAAAAAACAAAAAACAAAAAAACAAAAAAAAAAAATAAAAAAATAAACAAAAACATGATTGTCTTTTTTTTTTTTTTTTTTTCTAATTTATTTATTTTGTGTTTTATTATACTACTTTATTTATAGTACGCATAAAGTTTTGTTAAAGTTTTACTAATTTCATATATATAAGAAATATTTCTATTATATGAAATTATTTTATAATTATCTATGAATAGTTTTTGTATGAATCATTATTGACAATATCTTTTATCATGTTTCCTATAAATCCTTTCTTGGTAAAAAAAAAAAAAAAAAAAAAAAAAATCATAAACAGATTTACTACCTTTTCTTTGATTAAATATAAAAAAAAATTTTTTTTTTATTTATATTAAAAAGTAAGAATTTTACTTTGTTTATGTAATATATATTATAAATATTATAAATACATTTATTTACATTTATGGATAATACATCTTATGATTAATTTAATAATAGAAAAATGGAAATAACAAATAATAAAAATAAACATAATCAATAAATGTAATAATAAATAATAATTAATAATAATAAAAGACTTTGCTATAATATTTACTACAATAATAGTAATAATAATATAAAAAGTGAAAAAGTATAAATAATTTTAACCTATTCATTTATTACTATATTTGATATATAAAAACTACACTATTATTTTGAATATCAAATATTATTTAAAAGGAATAATTTTGCTTATGCATTATTTATTTTTAAAGTTTTTATAATTTTAATATATTATAATTTATTTTATATTTGAATAGTTATTTATAATTTCAAAAAAAAAAAAAAATTATTATAGTAATTTTCTTTTAAAAATATATTTTTTAAATAAGAAAAAAATATAGGTAATTGATTATAAGAATAAAAATAATTTGTAATTTATATATAAAACAATTATATTCTTATTTCATTATCATTTAAAAAAAATAACAATAGTAGTAATAATAACAATATATTTAACTTTAATAGAAATATATTTGTATAAATCATAAATTTATAAAGTAAAAGATTTTATTATATTTATAAAATAAACAATTTAAAAAATAAAAAAACAAAAACAAAAAACAGACAAACAAACAAACAAACGAACAAAAAAACAAAAACAAAAACAAAAACAAAAACAAAAACAAAAACAAAAACAAAAACAAAAACAAAACAACAATAATGAAGAAAAAAACAAATGATAATAATAAATAAAAAAAACAAACATTATAGTTTTTTATTAATTCATATATTTCATATAGATATATATACATTATATACATTATACATTTTTTTTTTTTTTTTTTTTTTTAAACAAAAATGAAAAACAAATAAAAAACATTATATGTAATTGTGATATATTAAGATGGAAAATACAAAAAAATATTTATTAAAGAATAGGATTTACAATATAAATGATCATTTGTTAGAGTTAAAAATAATAAGAGAAGATTATATTGAATAAAACTTATATAAATTTTTAACAACAACGATAATAATAATAATAATAATAATAATAATAATAATAATAATAATAATAATAATAATAATAATAATAATAATAATAATAATAATAATAATAATAATATGATTTCTAATAATTTATATTATATTAATATTGATAATATTTTATAAATAATAGAATATAATTTGAAATGGCTGAATCAAATCTTGATAACATTATTAAACGTTTAGAAACTGCTACTATTCGTTTAGAAGAACTTGCTAAGAATACTAATTTTGGTCAAAGCGGTTCTGCTGCTTCTGACAGTGCTACTGCTGCTTCAGACAATACTCCAGCTGTTCAAGCTTTTGACGATATTATGAACGGTAGTGTTCAAAAGTTTATTGAACTCTCTAATAATATTGGTAGTCCAGTTAAAGAGCAAGTAAGAATATATTATAAATTCATTTATATATAATTTGTTAATTGTTATTTATAATATTAAAATATTTATTTTATATTGGTATTTATTAATAAATTCGTTGGAAAACTTTATATGAATGACTATTTAGTGCGAATTCTTTATTCAAGCTTTAAAGGCTCAACGCCAACTTATTGTTACTGCTTCTAAATCAAAGAAGCCAGACCAAGAAACATTCACTGAATTAATTAACCCAATTAAGCTTTCTATGAACCAAGTTTGTAATGTTCGTGAACAAAACAGACAATCTAAATTATACAACCATTTATCTACTCTTAGTGAAAGTATTTTAGCTCTTGGATGGGTTATGGTTGTAAGTATTAATATATATATTAAAGATATGAATAGTGAAAAAAATAAAATTAATTATTTTTTTTATTTAAAAAAAAAAAAATAAATTAAATATTATCATATGTAAAAAAGGAACCATCTCCAACTTCTTACTTAGAAGAAAATATTAATGCAGCTCAATATTATATTATTCGTGTTATGAAGGAATTTAAAGAAAAGTAATAGGATATAAAAAAAAGAAACATACTTTTATTTAGTGATATAAAAGAAAGTAATATTTATTATTTTTCAAAAATAATTATTTCTAAATAGGGAAAAGATTCACGTTGAATGGACAGCTGCTTACACTCAAATCTTAAATGAATTAAAGGATTACGTTAAGAAGCACCATACTACTGGTCTTGCTTGGAATCCAAAGGTAAAAACAATTTTTTTTTTCTTTTTTAATAAAGGTTATATTATTTTATATTTTTAAATAAATATTAATATATATTTTCTCCAAATATATTATCAATTTAATTCAATAATCGGAAAATAATAGGGTGGAAATGTTGCTGATGCTAAGAGTACATATATTCCATATTTAAATATTATGTAATTTATGTTATCAATATATTAAATATTAAATTTTTATTTTTATTTATATAAATAACATTAGCTGCTACTCCAGCTGCTGCCCCAGCTCCAGCTCCAGCCGCTGCCCCAGCTGCTAAGCCAGATGCTAGTAAATTATTTGCTGAATTAAACCGTGGTGAAGGTGTTACTTCTGGTTTAAGAAAGGTTGACCCATCCGAAAGAAAGCAAAAGCCAGTTTCTAATATTGTTAAGGCTTCTGCTGAATCAACTAAAGTTGCTGAAGTTTCTTCTAAGCCATCTAGACAAGTTCTCGAAGGAAATAAATGGTCAATTGTGAGTTTTTAAATATAGGCATATATTATTTTTAATTATAATAAATATTAATAATTATATAATTTATTGGATTATAATATTGTATTATAGGAAAACTTTGTTGGAAACAAGAATATTATTATTGAAAACACTGAAATTAGACATTTAGTATATATTTACAACTGTGTTGATTCCACAATTCAAATTAAGGGTAAGGTTAATGCCATTACTATTGATAACTGTAAGAAGACCGGTATTGTTATTGATTCTGTTGTTTCTGCTGTTGATATTGTCAATGCTAAGTCTGTTCAACTTCAAATCAGAGAAAAAGCTCCAACTGTTAGTGTTGACAAGACTGATGGTTGTCAATTATATTTAAGTAAAGAATGTGGTGAAGTTGTCGAAATCTTCAGCAGTAAGAGTTCTGAAATGAATGTTATGTTTGAAAAGGATGATGATTGGACTGAAATTCCAATTCCAGAACAATTCAAGACTAAGCTTATTGATGGTGAATTAGTTACTAAGCCAGTTGAACATGCTGGTTAAATAAAGTGTTAATAATTAACCAATTATTGTAAAAAAAAAAATCAATTATAAAAAACAAAACACAAATCAATTATAATGAAAGAAAAATCATAAACAAATATAATACATTATATATAAAAAAAAGACAATAAAAAACAAATAATGTAAAAATTTATAATAATAATAAAATAAAAAATAAATAAATATAAAAATAACGAAAATCAATATAAATAAGAAATAAAATAAACATATTTTATTATTATTATTGTTATTTTTATTACTAATATTTTATTTATCTATTAAGGATTTAATAGTATGAAATATATATATTTAAAAGTTTGAATATATTTTTAAATTAGTTTTATTTCATAAATATATTTTAAATAATATATATATTCATATTCATTAGAAAAATTATATATTTAAAAAGTTGAATCTATTATTAATGTCTATTTATGATATACAATGTCGAATTAAATAGTTGTATTCCTTATTATTTACTCTTCAATATCCCTTTCTTCTACTATAGCATAATTACTGTCATTTGAAATTTCTTCATTAACAGCATTTAACATTTTTTTGATGCATTCTATAGAAAGATGTAATTTTTTTTTATATTATGATTTTAGAATTATTAATGTATTAAATAATTATACTTTTTATATTTAGGGACTTACCTGTGAATGTCATATTTTCTGTATTTTCTATATATTTACTTTTACTCTTTGCAAAATCTCTTGAATAAATAAATGGTTTCCTGTTTCATCAATTATAAATTTGGCATTTTATTAATAATTTTTATTCATCACATCATTTTATTATTGCATTATTATTACTATTATTATTATTAATTACCATGGTTTACTTGAATCCGAAACTAATTTCCAATCAACATTGGTTTCGTCTTGAACAAAAAGTTTTGATAATCTTTATCATTAATTATAAATATATAGATTAATAAAATTTTATAACTATAGTTATATATATATATATATATTATCATACTTTTCTAAATAGTTTCGACGATCGATCATAGTCAATGGGTACTTTATTCCTTCAACAAAATCTTTTCTTGTAAATGCCCTAGTATTGTGTTATTGTATTATTATATTAATATATTTTAATTTTTACAACAAAATCTTATATATAACTTACCAATGGTCATAACATTGCTTTGGAGAACGAGTTTTCATTCTTTTAGAAACCTCTGTAAATAAAGGCATACCATCAACAAATTTATTTTTTGAATGTAAATCATTAACGATTTCTTTAAATAATTTGTCTTCTTCTTTTGTCCAATTACCATAGCCTATTGTAAATAAATATCAATATATATGTTTATATTATATGAATGAATAATTATTTTTTTTTAAATATAATTTATTATTTTCTATTTAAATTTCTAAATAATTTACCTGTAAATGACTTTGTTTGTATTGAATTATAACGATCTTTTACAGCGGTTCCCATTCTACCAATCATTTCTCCAATTTTTTTCCATGAAGGTCCATAAATACTATATAATCTTAAGATTTCTTGATCATCTTTTTCTGTAAATTTTCCATTAAAGTTATCAGGATGATACATTCGGGTAACACATTTATAGGATGCTTCTGTAGAACGATTAGGAAGAGATTGTGAAACATATTTCCAAAAATCTTTATGCTTCTTCATATCTAAAATATTATTATCTTTATATTGTCTCTTAAAGATTAAACATAAAACCAAACTTTTATCAATATTATGCATTTCCAAGTAACTTTCAACAGCTTTTTTTAAGATATCTTTTTCTTCATTAGAGAATGGACCTTTTTTCATTACAATCGATAATCCGGTATTTTTAAGATTTTCATATTTTCTCCATTTAGAAGTTAATTCTGATGGTGCATTTTCATGTATAGTTTTAAGTTTTTTTTCAGCAACTTCATCACGTTTGTAATGAATATCTTGTCTTCTTACTGTACTTTTTTCCTAAATTATTTTTATTTAGTTTAAAATATAACAAAATATTAGAATTAGATACTTTTAATAAACAAATGAATAATGGACTGACAAGTAAATATTTACCCCATTATTATTATTGTTATTATTATTATTTCCATTTATATTAATATTGAGCTCTGGATTTAAATCTTTTATTAGCAATATTTTTATTTTTTTAATTAATTATTTAAGATTAGTATTATAAAATAAATAAAACTATTAACATTTTTTATAAAATTTAATAAAAATAAACCATTACTTTCTTTTTCTGCACTTTTATTTTCAACGTTATCATTTGCTTTTTTAGAATTATCTATTGTGATGTTTGAAATTGAATTGACTGTATTATCTCTTAATTTTTCAGAACTAGATTTATATTACAATAAATATAAATAAATTGTTCGAATTTATTGAATTTGAATTAAAATCAGTATAAATAAAATTATATAATTATGAAAATTCTCATATTAGAAAATTAATTTTTATATTAGGTTTAATGTACCTCTTAGAAGATGTTATATCATTGGGTATACTTGTATTTTGTTTTTCTTTCACATTATTATTTGAAACAACATTTTCTTTAATTTCAGAATTTTGAATTTCAGGTGATAAAAGATTTAATTTATGCTTTTCTTTTTTGTCACTCTTTTTTTTATCTTTTTTCTTATGCTTATCTTTTTTACTTTTATGCTTTTTATGACTTTTATCATCATCATTACTTTCTAATTTACGCTTTTTATTATTATTATTTTCTTCTGCTACATTTAATTTTTCTTCTTCTCTTTTTCTATTTTCCTTTTCTTTTCTTTTTTCTTTTTTCTTTTCTTTTTTGGTTTTGTCTTTTTTGTCCTTATTTTCATTTAAATGCTTTTCTTTTTTTTTATGTTTCTTTTCTTTATTCTCTTTTTTATGATTCTTGATATTGCTCTCAATAATTTCTTTTTGATTCTCTGTATCTAATTCCATTTTGTATTTCTTCGGTTATAAAATAATATAGTTTAATAATAATAATGATATAAGTATATATAAATATAAACTCTTTGATTCTTTTTTATTTCTATTAATGATAATATTATATCTTCTATTACTTCTTTCTTAATAATAAACTTTTAAATTTACAAAAAAAAAAAAAAATTAAAATTTCTGATTATTACCAATAAACTAAATTATTAATTTTAATATATTGCTAATATATTTACTATATATTATTATCCAATAATTTTAATTTAAAAATTAAAATTTCAAGAATTTTTAACAGATTATAAAAAAATATTTTTATTTAATTTTTTTTTTAAAAAAATACATTTAATATTATATAACTGAAATGTAAAAGATATATATATATATTTTTCTATTGAAATATAGAAATAGATATTATCTATTTTTTGTAATTATTACTATTATTTTTTTTTTTTAAAATTCAACTACTTTTTTTATTATTATTTATCATAAATGTTTTATTAATTAATAAATTAATCTTCTTCTGTTGCATTTTCTAGTGGATTTTGTCCTAATAAATTTGGATTATTGATTTCTATTTGATATAATGTGCTTCTATATTGTATTTTTGCTGGTACATTCATATAATCATTATTTACGAATTTTCCAATAATTCTTTGGTCTGCATGTATAATTTGGCCTGTAATGATAGTCAAATGGGTTTATTTTAGTTTCGAAATTAACCATTATTATTAATTTAGGATAATAATAATTTCGTAATTTAAAATAAATATTACCTTCATCTGTCAATACACCATTTTTCCATATACCATTTTTCTATAAATTCGAATATATTTATATAAAAATTTTCAAGAAATATTTTCATTAATAGTTATACTTTAAGTATGCTATTTTATTAAATACTAATAATATATTAAAATCAATGTATATATTTTTTTTTTCTTTTTACTTTGCTTCCTGTTGCAAGGAAAGTGTATGTTCCTTTTCCATTTTTCATATCTTCATTCCATTCTCCTTCATACTTTAATTTTTAAGTTCAACATTATAAAAATATTATATATATATATTATTAACTTTTAAAAATACTAATATAAAAAATATTAATATACATTGTATCATACATAATCACCATTAGTATAAATATATCTTCCAAAACCACTTCTCTTTCCTTCTTTAAATGTTCCTATTTTTTTTTTAATTATATATTTTAATAAAAATTCTTTTATTAAATTTATCTTATAATAATTTATTTTTGATATTACAAATTAACTATTTTTAATATTTAATAATAATGTATATTAAGGTATTATCTTTAATCTTGTATAAACATACCTTGGTATTTTGAACCATCTGGATATAAAAATGTTCCTTCACCTTCTCTTAAGTTATTAACATAATTTCCTGAATATTTTGCCCCATTTTTAAATTTATATACTCCGTATCCTTCTCTAAATATTATCATAACACAATGAATTATAAAAAAAATTGAAATAATATAAAAAATAATAATTATAATTAATAATTATAAATGAGAATATACATACTTCATAATATATATAAATAAACTTACCTTTTTCCATTTTGATACATTCCAGTATACTATTTATTTGATTACAAGGATAGAATAAAAAAGTAATGAAAATAATAATAGTAATTATATATAATTCTTTTTAATATTTTTTCATTTACATTCCATTATATATATAAATCTACTGCAATCTTTATAGTAATATTGTTAAAAGAATAATTACAAGTTCATTGTTTTTAAATAACATTTTTCCTTTTCCATGTCTTTCTTTAGCATCGTTTCTTTCACCTTCATATGTCTTTATCAAATGAATTATTTTAAAAAAATATAATTACTATATGTTAATAATTGGCATTTTAATTTAAAATATCTTGCAAACATTTATATTTAAGAAGTTTTTTTTTTTTTTAAACATACACCAATGGTTTCCTTGAATTCTTCTTCGTTAGATTCAGTATCAGACATCTTTATTTAATATATATTCTTTTTAATTTTTTGATATATAAATTAATTTATTTAATGATAATATTCAGTGTTAATGAAATATCAATAAATTGTTATTATATCTTAAAATGTCACAACAACTAAAAATATAAATTGAAATACTTATTATTAATTATACTTTAATAATAATTATAACAAGCAAGAATTTAATCTCCGAATTAAAATAAAATTTGGTTGCACAAAATAAAAATTTATTTTTTTTATATATAATATAAATAAAAGCATGTGACTTTATTTTTGGTAAGGTTTAGTTTATGAATAAAATTTTAAGTGAAATAAATTTTTATTGTAAATTATATTTATTATATTTCAATCTCATCATTTATCTCTCATCTTATATTGTTTTTATTAAAAAACAAAATACTTTTTCGATAATACAAATTTCTCTTGCTTGCTTATACCAATGTGACTTATTCAATAAATAATTATCTAATTATAATACTAGAATTATAAAGATCATTCATCTATAATAATTATTAAGATTATTAATAACTTTTTAATAATAAAAAAAATGACTAAAATGAATTTATATACCCTAATCCATATTGTTTTTATATAATTTTAATTTTATTTATAATTTTAATATAAAATATATATAATTGACATTAAAATATTTTGTTCTATAACAGATATATCATATTTAATGGATTTATATATTACATTAATTTCGTGTATTAAATAAAAAAATATAAAACTTTTTTTTTTTTTAAATTTCCTAAAATAAAAAATCTATGAAAAATAATTTGTCTTCTTCTAATGAAAATATTTTATTTAGGTTCAATTTTGATTTTTTTTGGTGTAGAGTCAGTTTCTATATTTTCATATCTTTTTCTCTTATTATCATTTTGTTCATTCTTATCAGTAGATGATGGTGTTTCAGGATTTATCTTTTCAGAGATTTTATCAGTTGTTGATAATGGTGTTTCCGGTTTTGGTATTGAATTGACAGTAGTAGTTCCAGAAGGTATTTTAACTTCTTTTTTAACAATAGATTCATGGGATTCATTTTTATTTTTACCCTTTTCTTCTTTATTTTCTGTTATTTTTAATTCCTTTTTAATTTGCTCCTTTTCTTTATGTCTACGATTATCTTCTTCATCTCTTTTCTTTTTAAGAGCAGCTTTATTTCTCATTATTTTTGAACGTAATCTAGAAGGTTTGTTTTCATCCTTTAAATTATATATAATTTATTAGCTTATTAACATAATTAGGATTTAATTATAACATAATATATTTAATTATACCTCAACCATATCATTTTCAATAATTTTCTTCTCATAGTATGGTTTTAATAACCCAATAACTTGAGTATTAACATCGACAATCGGTTTGAATTTTGGTGCAGCTTGATAGGTAGTAACACTTGGTTGGCCTAAAATTTTTATTTATAATGACAATAAATAAATATGGCTAAAATAACAATAATAAACATTATATATATATATAGAGTTCTTATAATACTTGGTTGAGAAAAACCATAGTTATATCTTAAATTAATTTTATTTGTAAAAATAAAAAAAAAAAAAATTTTTTTAATGAGTTATATAATAAGAGAATATTTATAAATGTATATTATTCAATAAAAACCTCCTTGCTTGTCTAATTCTACTTCTAATTGGATGATCTGCTTTTTTTCTCCATAATTCAGTAGGTATCTAATTATTATATTATTTAAAAAATATTAGTTTCTATCATATTTAAAATTTTTTTAAAAACGAAATACTTACATTTGAAATATCAATTCCCATTTGCTTAAAACCAAAGAAATCGATTCCAATATCTTCACCAAAGTTACCACTTTTATTTTATAATGAAAGGTTATATAAACTTCAAAATTAATAAAATACTAATGATATTATAATTGTTTTTTTAAAAGACTAAATATTTCATTTTACCTAATAAATGCATCATCATCATCCATAAAACCATCTTCATCATACATAGATTGGTTTCTTTGCTGTTAATTTAATTATATAAATTAAAATTTATCAATATACTATAATGATTACAATATAATTTATATTAAATTTTTTTAAAAATATAAACTTACGGAACATAAGTCTTTATAAGTATAATCAAGCTTCTTTCTTAAATCAACTAATTTTACACTGAATTTTTGAATACCAGTTTTCATATGATAATAAAGACTTTTTGGATTACATTGATTAATTTCCAAAACTTTTTCAAGAATAGTCTAATATAAATATATTAACACAATAAAGAAAAATATTAATTTTTTTTCCCCTTTTTTCTAATATTTTAATAAAATATATCTACCAAAAAGTCTGTATCTTTAGAAAACTGATCTATATATAATTTTAATGAATGCCCTATATTGTGTATGTATTGAATTAGAACATCAATTGCTATTTCTAAAGCTTCTTTTTGTGTCACTAATTAAAATATTATTTTTTAAAGTATACAAGAATAAAAATTAATATATTTTTGAATAAACATAACTAACATTAATAATAATAATAATTCAACAATATTATATTTTTATAATAGTTTACTGTCAAAACCAGTATGTGCAAAAATTTCAGATATATATTTTTTTAATAAAATACGACCGGTTCTTTCATTCATGGTTAAGGGTGGCAATGATTCTGGTATAAACTTTCTCTCAGATTCTTCGAATAGATTTGGAATCACTGAAGTTGGAGGAACTTCATTACCAATCTTAAATGTATTAAATAAATAAATAAATAAATAAATAAATAAATAAATAAATAAATAAATAAATAAATAAATAAATAAATAAATAAATAAATAAATAAATAAAAAATATAATATAATTAATGATATAAACAATAAAATGTAATATTTAATAATTAAATATTTGTTATATTTTAATTACTGATATTTATATATATTTTTATTTTATAGTAAACCTACCTGTTTTGCTTGAATTTTATAAAATAGGGCTTGAATTGTTCTTAATTCAATAATATTATTACACATAATTGATGCTAAAGAGTTATCATTTTTTTCTTGCCTTATTTCATCATATTCAAATAGTGTTGGTATCCTATTGATTTAATTAAATAATTATGAAAAATTTTTTTTTATTCATCCATCAGTTATTAGTTATATATTAAACAATTCATATTTATATTTTTAATATATTAAACATTTCATACTCTATTGATTCTCTATCAAACTCATTTGACGGTATTATTTTTGTACCAATATCATAAGGTATTTGTGGTATTTCTGGTATAGATGATGAGAAATGTGAATATTCTGGATAAAATGATTTTGATGTTTTATTATGATTTTTATTTTTTTTATTATTATTATCTGATGAAGATGGTATATTATTTAAATTATTTTTATCATCAGTATTGGTATCGTTTAAGTTATTTTGAGATAATGAAGGCAAATCAATAGTAGAATTGGCAATGCTATTATTACTTTTGAAGTAATTTTTGATTCTCTCAATATGCTCTTTTTCTTCAATATAATATTTTTGCATTTCAAGTGGATCTCTTATTATTGGTTTTCTTTCATTAAATGGCTTTTTAAATTCATTTTCCATTTCAACCTTTTTAGTTATATTATTAAATATACACAAAATTATATAATCGTTTAATAAAGGTATAAATAATAAATTTATACTTTAAAACAACATTAATAACAACAACTGTTAGTATTTAAAACTTACATAGCTTGTTGCTCTTAAATTTAAAGAATCTTCTTTCCATTTTACTGTTTTTATATCTTCACCTTTTTCGAATAATTCTTTTTCTTCGTTTGGTATTGTTTTTTTTTGTTTTGTTTTATCATCACTATCTATATTTGATATTTTATCTACAACCATTGGGTCTGTTTTGCTTTGACTTTATAGAGTAAAAAATTATATTAATTATAATATTTAAATATTTATTATTTATTTTTCATTTTTAATTTTTTTATTACCTAGTTTGTACGTTTTCTTTTATATTTAAATGTGATGCATCTTTTTTTTTGACAATAAAAAAATATTTTGATTAAAAATAATAATAATATATATTATTTATTATCATTAATAATAATTTTTATATACCATCTTCACTATCTGAATCTCCTTTTATTTTAATAGTAACATCTGGTACAGACTTCATTAATGAATTTGCTTTTACTCTCATTTTCATAGCATGCATCCTAAATGGACTTTTCTGTTAAAATAAAAATAAAAAAGTAATTAATAGAAATAATAAAATTAAATATATTATTTAATATTATATATTTGATATAATAGAGTTCTAATTTTTACTGGGTCAGTATTATATGCCAAACAGTTACTCCAAATCAATTCTAAATCATTTGAAAATTCTTCTTTACTGTTATATTGTAATCCTTTTAGCTTTCTTGACATTAAAGATAAATCCATTGGCTTTTTAATAACTAATAGCAAATGAATATATTTCTATTATTACACTATTTTTAGTTATTCAATTATTTAAATAGTTAAATTCCATACTTTCGTAATAATTAGGGGCATCTCTTTTATTAACTTTATTTAAAAATGGACCTGAATGTTCCTTTTAAATTATTAAATATTAAAATAAAAAAAAAATTAGCAAATTTTTAAATAAATGTTTAATATATATTATCACTCACCACATAATTTTTTAATTCGTTTAATATTCTTTCACAGTGATCATATAAAACATCTTGATTAATTCTATCCTCATTATACTAAATATTGTTGTTTGTTATTATTTAGAATTAATATTTATAATTTGACACTGCATTAATATTTATAATTTATTTTATTATAGGAAAAATTAATATATTATAAAATTAAAATACATACCCATTTTGATTTACTCATTGGCTTTAAGTCAGCAATTAATGACTTCAAAGCATAAGAATCTTTTGAAGACATATGACTATCAATATATGCAGAAAGAAACTAATGATTGACATGCAAAATATTTTTAATTTATTAATGAAAAGTACTCATAATGTCATAATGTTATTATTAAAAATTTTTAAAATAATAAACCTTTGCATTAGGAAGATCCAAATAATTTCTAATTGGCATCTAAAGATTATAATATATAGTTATATAGTTTGATTGTATAAAAAAAACGTTGTTTAGTATTCTGCAAGAAAAATCATAAAAATAATAAAAGTAATATACAATACTTGTATTTTTGGTTTTTCTTCATCTTCATCTTCTTCCACATCTTCTTCTTGTACTTCTTTGTCTAATTTCTATGTAAAAATTAGATTTTTATATTTTTTGATTTAATTTTATTTGAATATTGATATTGAAATGAATATTTTTATTTTCTAAATATTTAAATTAAATAATTTTTTTTAAAAGACAAAAAAAATTACTTTTTTATTATATTCAATTTCGGCTTCTTCATCATAATCAATTGGATAATACATATCATCTAATATTAAGTCTCTTTCATTTTCTTTATCTTCTTCTTCATCTATCTTATTTTCTATTTCCTTTTCCTCTTCTTTTTTTTTTTTATTAATAATAAAATATATTCAATTGTAATTATAATACTTAATAAATGTAAATGTGCCAATTAAATTTAGCAATAAATTTCTAATTTTAAACCTTTTGTCTCTTCTTCATCAAAATCATAATTATCGTCATCATCATCAAGTATTGGCTTAAATAAAGATTTCATTGCTTTAATAGTTGGATTTGGTTCTTTATCTATTGGACATTTTGGTATATCTCTGTATAATTCAAATAATAATTGTTCTGAAATCATTTGTTGTGTATGAAGCATGGCCAAATAATTTGAATTTATTGGGTCACTAGCCTCTTTTTTAAATTATCAAACATTTTATATGTATAAAAATAAGGCCGTTAAAAATATAATTATTTTTAAATTAATATTGCATACATACAATAATATATAATATATATAAATATTTATGTTATTATATTAAAATTTACTTTGATTCATAAAATTATTAAATGTATCATTGGACTTTAAGGCTTCTTTTAATATTTTACATTCATTTTTTGTCATATATTCCTGCCATATTTTTCTTTTTTCTAAGGATTTTACTAGTTCGTATGATGTTATCATTTTCTTATTGCTTTTTACTTTTTATTCTGTATATACAAAAAAGGCCTATAATAATTTGACAATGTTATTGACAATTATTTTTATTTGTTTTACTTAAATCATTAATAATATTTATTTTTGTTATTGTTGTTAAATAAATTTTAAAAATATGAATGAATTTTTAAAATGTTATAATTATTGAATAATTAATTGGATTAAAAGTCAACAAATGTTTTGTTTTATTTATTATAAATGAAATTAAAAATGAATATTAACAGCAGTAACCAAAATTTTAAAATTTAATTAAATATGGAAAATATAGATAAAAAAATTTTTTTTTTGAAAAATATTATAAAAAATTAAAGTATTATTTTTTTACGAGATTTTTTTAAAGGTAAAAAAAATGATTAATAAGAAATAAAAAAATATATATAAAGATGTTATTAAGGAATCGATATTAAGGAAAATACAAAAATATACTTAAATATGTAGAATGTCCATATTTACATATTATAATATATAACTTTTTTTTTTTTATAAAAGGTACATATATCAACATTAACATTTATTTTTAGGATTTAATTTTATATTAAACTGATTAGTAATAAATAAATAAATAAATAAATAAATAAATAAATAAATAAATAAATAAATAAATAAATAAATAAATAAATGAATGAATGAATGAATAAATAAATAAATAAATAAATCAATAAATAAATCAATAAATAAATCAATAAATAAATCAATAAATAAATCAATAAATCAATAAATAAATAAATAAATAAATAAATAAATAAATAAATAAATCAATAAATAAATGAATGAATGAATGAATGAATGAATAAATAAATAAATAAATAAATAAATAAATAAATGAATAAATAAATGAATAAATAAATAAATAAATAAATAAATACATAAATAAATAATAATTATATTAATGAAATGGTATAAACATTAGCCCATTAGCTATAATTTAGTTCAATAATAACATATTGTTGTATAGTACTAAACTATACTTTATCTCAACTATTAAATAAAATTATTACTAGCTTATTCTTTAAAAATTGTTATTTTAAATTATTATTGACAGCTTTTGTTATTCTAAGTATTTCTTAATTCCTTCTAAATTGTTGTGTAACCTTTAAAATTTTACAACTTTTTTTTTTTTTTACTTTATAACATCGATATAAATTATTAACCTTTTTTTATTGTTATTAAAAATTATTATTTCTTTCTGTTATACTCATATATTCATATATATAAAGTTTTTTTTTTTTTTTTTTTTTTTTTAATTTTATTCATTAAAATATTCATATATTTCTAGGAAAATAAAATAATCAATACTTTCTTATTATAAATCATTTATTTAAAATAATATTCATTTTGGTTCATTAGATAAAAAATAAAATAAAATTAATATATAATAATATATGATATATAGAGAACTATTGACTATGTTATAATTGCATTTCATAATAAAAAAACATAATATATATATGGATTTTCTTCTTTTATATTATTATTTTGATATTATATTATTTTACTATATACAATGGAAGGAATAACTTTATAACTTTAAAAATTTAAAATAGAATATTCCATAACATTAAATAGTAAATATATTTAGAAAAGAATAAAAAAAAAGCTTACTTTATCTCTTTTTTGTTCTATAATTAAATATGTATTTTTTTAATCAAAATATAATATAATAATATATTCTTATAATTATTATAGTTAGAATAAATCAATATTTCTATAATATGAATTTAATTGAAATATTTCACATTCATGGTAATGGTAATTTCTTTTTAAATAGAATATAAAAAATACAAAATGGAATAGAATAAAATCATTAATCTATGACAAATATTATTATTTCGTTTATTTAAATATAAAGTAATTCTTTTTTTTTTTTATTTTTGTATTAAATTTTAAATTATATTAAACATAAAAATCATAATTATAAATAATTCTATATAATTATTTATATTTATTTATCTATCAAAAAACTTATACATCTTTTTAGCTTAAAAAAAATATTAAAACTTTATTTTTTATAAAACTAAATTAATTTTGTTTCCCAGTTAAAAAAAAAAAAAAAAAAAAAAAAAAAAAAAAAGAAAAACAAATATTCGAGTTAACTATAGTAAAAAAAAAAAAAGAAAGATGAATTGAAGTATTAAATATAATAATAAATAAAATATATACATAGAATATTTATTTTTATTATTATATGGAATAATTGGAATAACAATAATAAGCGATAGTTTTAAATAAAAGTTAATAAAATAAAATATACAAATAATTATATTAGAGATAATCGAGAGAACAAAACAATGTATTAATTATTTATATATATCAATAACTTTTTTAAGAGTACAACGTAAATGGTCCGATTTACTTTACTTCCTGTTGAAATTTTAAATAAAATATATAAAGAATTAGATAGTGAATCGCAAGATTCATTACGTCATTCATGCAAGCTCTTTTATAATAAATCCTCAAATAAATTGAAAAAAGTCAAAAAATTGTAATTTGATATATATTATATAATATAAATTTTAAACGCATAGATATTTAACAAAATAATTATGTCATTATCATTAATATTTACCAAGGGATCTGAGTAACAAACATATTGAAACAATTCCTGAAGCAATAAGACATTTGCAAAATGTTACAAAATTGTATTATTATTTTAATAATGATAAATATTAAGATTAAATTTTCAAGAAGAATAATAATATATAATATATTCCATATTTTCATTATAATTATATACTATCAAAAAATAGAAATCTCGAATATAATAATATTCAAACGATTAGTATTTATAATTTTTGCAATTTAGTAAACTTAAGAGAAATGTAATATTCATATTATTTATGAAAAAAAAAAATATTTAGATAATATCTAATATATATCTTTTTTTTACGAATCTTATATAAACATATTATAAAAAAAGATGCTTACAACATAATAAAATAACGGCCATTCCAAAAGAAATTGGTTATCTTAAAAATTTAAATAAATTGTACCTATCAGTATTATACTAAAAAAGTTTTACCAAAAACTTTCATTAAATATTAAACATCTATTATTTTTATTATGTATTCTATATATAAAATAAAATATTATTAATTCTATATCCATATGTCCATATATCTATATACATATAACAATATTATAAGAAATTTAAGTTATAATAAAATCAACACAATAAGTCCTAATCTTGGATCATTAATTAAATTAACTGAATTGTAAGATTAATAAAAATATATGAAATACCATTAGATGAAATATATCAAACTAAATATAAAATTTAATTATCATTAAGGAAATTACAAAACAATAATATAAAAGAAATTCCTTCAGAAATAGGAAAACTATTTAATTTAAATATATTGTAATTCACTATTTCAATTATTTATATTTATAGTATTATATTTATTATATTATAAGAAATATTATATTTTAATGCTATATATATACAAATTTTAATGTAGGTATTTATTTAACAATAATATTAAAGAACTTCCAAATGAAATGAAAAAACTTATTTCCTTAAAAAAATTGTAAGAAGGATTATAAAATTTATATAATAATAATTATTAGTAATATGAAATAAACAATACACAATAATTAAAATCATAAATTATCGTTGATTTTCATATTTTACAAAATGCTATTAGAGATTTAAGTTATAATTGTTTAATATCATTGTTTAATGGAATTGGGGAATTAGTCAATTTAAATTTTTTGTAAGATATTTTAATTATTTTATATGGAATCAATAGTAAAAAAAAAAAAAAAAAAAAAAAAAAATCATGGGTAACATGATAAATAATAATCAAATTATTTAACTATTTAAAAGGAATCTTCAAAATAATAAATTATCTCAATTACCTATTGAAATTGGAAATTTAAAAAATATAAGAACTATGTAAGTTAATCATTATGCTATTATATAATAGGAAAACTCAAAAAAAAGTTAATATCATTTTAAATAATTATTTTTAATATTGATGACAATTTTATTATTATGTATAAAAATTTTGAATAAATTATAGTAATATGCAAAACAATAAATTAGAGATTTTACCAGAAACAATTGGAAATTTAAACAATTTACAAACATTGTAAATTCATCAATTATTATAAATTTATTAAATTCATTAAATTACATTTGTATAATTTATAAAGAAATATTTATTAATGATTAAATACATATAGAACACTTAATAATAATAATTTATCTGAAGTGGAATTTAACTGCGAGAATATGACAAGCTTAAAAGAAATGTAAAAATAAAAGATATCATAAATATTTATATATTTCAATAAATATCATATATACTGAAACTGTTATTTATATAAAAAGATCATTATGTAATAACCCTATTCTACAGGTTCCATTGACATTTAAATGTTTAGAAAATTTAACAACAATGTATGTTTTAAAATGAATTAATCTATCTATCTATATTGAATTATTAATAATATTAAAAAAAATAAATTTTATATCTTCTTTAAAATAAAATTAGAAAATTAAACAAATGTAAATGGTTACTATTATCGGATGATATAAGTTTACTCCAACATTTAAAGGCGTTGTAAGTCTTATTTTCATAATAAAGGAAAATTAATGTTTTGTAACTCATAGATATAATCGTTTTTTCTATAATAAATGAATTAATAGATATTTGGATGAAAATAACCTTGAATTTCTTCCTGATGGAATAAAATCACTTAACATAACTGTTCTGTATGTATTAATTTATATAAAATTTAATTTTTACAATATACAAAAAACAAATCTTGTTAATTTTTCATAATATTTTTAATTATTAAAATTTAAGATCATTGAAGAAGAATAAGTTAAAGAAATTCCCAACACAAATATTGTTTATTAAATCATTAAAAGAATTGTAAATAATAACAACAACAATTTATATATTATGGTATATACGTTTTTATTATAATTAATATAATTATTTATATTATAATTTTATAGATATTTAGATGATAATGAACTCTTTTTTATACCACAAGAAATTAAAAATTTAACCAATTTAAATTACTTGTATGTTTATAATAATTTAATCAATTTGTATATAGTCCATTATTAAATTTTATTATTAAATTTTATTATTATACTTAATATATATATATATTTATTTTTTAAAAAAGAACATTATCAAATAATAAATTAAGATTTGTTCCACAAGATATAGGGAGAATCGAAAGTTTATTACAAATGTAATTTCATAGTTTAATCTACAGATATAATGTTATTGTTAAAAAAATCACTTTATTAATTAAAAAATATTATTTACTTATAAAGACGTCTAGAAAATAATTATTTGAGAAGTATTCCTAATACATTTGAAAAACTAATTAATCTACAATTATTGTACATATATTCTTTATGATTTTATATATATATTTTTAATTTTAAGAGTTAAAATTACTTTAGACTAATCTTAATTATTGAAATCTAATTAATATAATTAATCTAATTCAATAGATGTATCAAAGGAAACGAAATAACAGAATTACCATTTAAATTTAAGAAAACACCAAATCTAATTGTGTAAGAGAGCATTTGTAATTTATTATTCTTTTTTTTTATTATCAATATTTTTAATGGTATAATTTTAATATATCTATTGTAGGGATGATGAAACAATATTTCCCAATAGAGCGAGAAAAAGTATTTCTTTAAATTCAGGTAGATATTATCAAATTTGTACATATCAAATTTAAAAATGATAAATAATTAAATATATATATATATATTTATTGAATAGATACACCGTCATATCCTATACCAATTCCTAAAGTAAATAGTTCAACAAAGGAATGGTATAAAATTTGGTAGTTTTAGTTGTATTTTTAATATAACAAAAAAACGTTTATTTTAAAATAATTACTATTGTATTAATACCATTGTAAACTTTTAATTATATATACAAGATAATATATTATTAAATTTTAAATAAAATCTATTCTAATTATTATAGTATATTATTATAATATGAAAGCTGAAGTTTGCATCTTGTAGTTTAGACAATCATTTCAGTTTTTAAAATAAATTATTTTAAAATAAATAAATAAATGAAATTTTATTACTGGATATATTAAATTAATTATATTAAAATAAATAAATTATTGAATGTATTTTTTTTTTTTTAAAAAATTAAAACTAAAACTAAATATAAATTAATAGAGGGAATAATCATTTTTTTTAAAAAAAAAAGAATACTATTTATAAATAGTAGTAATAATATTGTTATTATTATTAAAAGGAATAAAAAAAAAAGAAAGAAAAAGAAAAAATAATTTAAATAAGATATATAAAAAAATTATTGGAAAAGTCCTTTTTCAGTGGTTAATATAAAATAAAAATAATAATACAATTAATTAGCAAAAATCAATGTTTTAATTTTAATTAACACACATGTCAAGAAAGGAAAGAGAATTATATGAAAAACACCAAGGTTTAATATAGTATAAAAAATTATAATTCAATACTTTTAATGTATATCTAAATATTTTTTTTTTAAAAATGAAAATAAAAGTATCAAATAGACTTCATATTATAGGTTCAATTTGGTTAGTATTTTTAATTGGTATTCCTATATGGTGGAAAACTACAGAAGTCTATCGAGCTTCCCTTCCATATAAAGAAGTTCAAAAGTGGCAAAATCCAAATGTATTTTATTTTTTATATAAATATAAATATTATCTTAATTAATATATTTTATTATTATTTACTTATAATACTATAAAAATACACACACATATATATATTATTTTTATATTTAATTAAAATTACATATATATATATAAACTAGTCATTATATATCAATTTCTCAATTCAATTGTCATACGTATTACCAAATGATATTGGAAAAGACGTAAATATAGATTTATTAAATAAAAAAATTCAAAGTGAATTTGATAAGAATAATGTTATTGGTAACAATTCACAAGAAAGTTCACCAGTAGATGATGATTTTGAGTATACTTATCCACCAAAAATTGGATTCAGTTTTAATGTTAATACAAAATCAACTAATAAATGGAATTCAGATATTGGTTTAATAAAAGATATAGATGGTATATACAAGTTAATTTAAAATAAAAATAAATAATTTATATTTTTTTTTAATTAAAGGTGATATGAAATGTAACGCCCATTTAATTTTAACTATTTATATTTTGAAATGAATATTTTTAGAAAATTTTGATGATTTGCTAACATTAGATACAAAGAATGATGATGAATATAATATTTATATATTGAAGCAAAAAGAAAGTGCAAAATCTTTTGCAGATATTTATATTGGAAAAAATAAACAATTCATGGTATTTTTAAAGGAATTGACAGAAGGTATAAATGAAAACAATGTATTTTTATAATTTTTATATTATAAAAGTATCATTTTTTTTATATCCCATTTTTTTTTATTGAAATACTTTCTTTTATCTTAATATATAATATATATTACTTTATTCTTATTGAAAAAAATGTTTTTATGTATAATAATTTTATGTTTAAATAATAATATATATTATATTATTTCAATTAAAGAAAATATAATAAAATATTCCGTTCCAATTATAATAAACTTGTTTGAAAACGAACATACTGATATTATTTCATCTTTTACAGAAGAACGTGAAGAAAATGAATCTAAAGTAATTTATTTACCTTTTCTAACATTATATGTTTTTTGTAACAAAAAAAAAAAAAAATCCCTATTCATATTTATATAACTTTAATAATTTCAACTTAATCTATCAATGATGAACAAACAGGAAGAAATTAAGAAGATGAGAACATTTAAATATGCTTCTAACTATCAAATCTTATATAGCTTATTTAACGGAAATGTAAATGATTATATCGTCAACTGGGATATTGAAAAAGCCATCAAATGTATAAATATTTTATAATTACTTTTGTATAGTTTATATATATATATAAAGAAATAATAATAATCATGATAAAATTTATATATATATAAATATTTATATAATGAAAAATTTATGAATATAGCTTACTTTAGTCCATTTTTTGAAACATTATCTTTAATTTCAAAATTTGAAATCTCATCACAAGTAAATTTAATTTATAAAGATGATTTAGTTTTTTTTTTAAAAGAAATTCTAAATTAAAACATTAATATAATATATATATAATCATATATATTTTTTTAAAAAGATTCAGAATTTCGGTACTTCACCATTATCTGCTAAATATAGTAATACAAACGACAATGCTCATTATTATTTAGAAACTAAGAATTTAGGACATTTCATCAATTCAGCAGAATGGAATTTAGGTATATTTAATTTTTTTTTTTATTTGCAATAATTATTTCATATCTTATAAATAAAAGTTTATTATTAATTATTATTTTATAAATAGCTTCACCAGTTTCTACTGCACCACCAATTAACTTTATTTTATATATACCCCCAATCTCACAATCTCCTCTTTATATTCATGATTCTAAAGGTGATTATTACAAAATTTATCAAAAAATAATAGAAATAATATAAAAAAAAGCTATTCATTTTATTAGTATTATTTTTACATATTACTAATATTATTATTTATCTCTAGGTGATATTTTAGAAACAAATGCATTCTTAATTCCAAGATGGGGTGGTATTGTTATAGATAAAAATAGAAATACTACTGATGCTGAAGCTAATACTAATGGTAATAGTAATTATTATAACTATACAGTAAATGATCTTCAGCCAATTATGGAATTATTCTTAGATCAACTTAGAAGTTTATTAGGTATCAATGAAATTAAATTCTTACCAACCGATCTTCCTGTAAGTGAATTTTTAAGATTTTAAAATTATTTATGTTGTAACAATATTTTTCTTTTATTAAAATTATATATATATTTTTAATTTTGAAGAGAAATGTTAGAGTATTATATAGTACTGATTCTAAGAGAGGTATTACTTCATGGGAATTAGATCAATTATTAAGAAAAAGAACAGTTCAAAATTTAATTAATGCATCAAGAACATTAAACTCACTTGCTAAATTAGTAGGTTCTCTTTCAAATATGGTTGTATTAGATAAAATACAAGAAAAAGTTTTATTTGCTTTAGAATGCCTTGATAATGTAAATATATATATATTATTATTATTATTATTTTCAATATTTTAAACTATTCTGTTTAGCATTTATATTAATATTTATAATATATAAAATTTAAATAAATTTCTAGGCTTATAAAGAAATTAATGGAGGAAATTATAAGCAAGTCTTTTTATATTCAAAGAATGCGTTAGTTGCATCAGAAGAAGCCTTCTTTGATCCAACTATGGTATCTATGCTTTACTTCCCAGATGAGCATAAATATGCTGTATATATGCCACTATTCTTACCAATATCGGTTCCATTAGCATTGGTTTTAAAAGAAGAATTTAAAAAGAGAAAGAAGAATAAGAAAGAAAAAGAAAATAATGAAGCAGTAGTTGATAATAAAGAAAAAAAAGAAATCATAGAGAGTTCCACCAAAGAAGTGAACTCATAAAATTTTTAAATGTCTATGAATTAATTACATAAATAATCTTATATATCCATTAACATTTTGTATAGTAAAAAAATCATCTGTTAAAAAAAACTTTTTTTTATAATTGTTTTTGTCAATGTAATGCAAATGAATATTTTTTAAAAAAAATTGATAAAATAAATAAAAAAAAAAGAATAAATGAAATAAATAAAAAAATATTAAATAAAAAACAAAATATACTTTAAATTATTATTTATAAAAAAAAAGAACAAAAACAAAAAAAAAAAAAACAAAAAAACAAAAAACATCAATACTATAATAATACTATAATAATACTATAATAATACTATTAGATCTTTTAACTACAACCTTTGATTTATTTATTTCATAATAAATTTATTTATTTAATTATTCATTCATGATTTATTTATTTTATATTCAATTTATTTATTTAATTAACTATATTAAAAAATCAATAAAATATATTCTATTAAATTTTAATGGTTGATTCTTTCTTTAATTTGATTGGTTATAAAAAACTATAAATATTTGTAGGTTAAAATTCATTTTTCTTTAATATCAAATTTTTTTTATTATTTTTTATTATTTATAAAAAAAGTATATATGAATTATATTTAATAGAAGAGTTTTTTATTAAATTTAAATTATATATACGAAAAAAAAAATAATAAGGAAAAAAGTGGAATGCCAATCTTTAACCTAAATTCCATTTTTTTGTTGGTATTTTTAGTGGTTATGAAGTTATTTCATTTTCACTATTCGCTAACATAAAAAACATGTAATTTATGGTCACTCTAAATGGCAAAGAGTAAACACGAATTCTTCGTTTCGCTAATCTACAGACCTTCTCCATGTTTGTGATTGGATAGTAGCGTTGAAACATTTCAAAAAAAAAATGAAAAAAAATAAAAAGTTAAATTGAATGTAAAAATTAAGATTAAAATAAGTTGAAGGTAGTTCTTTTGATTATTAAGATTTATTTTTAAGAATAAGTTTTAAAGTTTTGTGTGAAAATATACTTTAAAGATGAATTTTTTTTTTTATTTGTTTAATGAATTGTTTAAACTTTAAAAAAGTGTTTAAACTTTTTTTTTTATTCAATGTTGGAAAATAAAATTTGTTATATAATTCTTATTGATAAAAAGGGAAGATTTGAATATTAATTTTGTTGTATATTAGAGACCATGTATAAATTCATATATTTTTATAAACTTTATTTGATTTAAAGTTTATTATGAAAAATAAAAAAAAAAAAAAAAATAAAAGAAAATAAAAAATGTTTAATTTGAATAAAGAAAATTTAAAAGTTTTAATAAAATATTATAATTTTATTATTATAATTATATAATATAGTATATAATAAAAATGATTGAAGGATATAAAAGTAATAAATATGAGAATGTTAAAAGTGTGGTTGCTAGTTCATGGGGTGTCCAAACTGCTGTACCATTAGATTATTCATTTAAAGAAATGATAGAAGTATCAGGTAGATTTATATTTTATTAATGCTTTATGTATAGACAAATATCTTTATTTTTTAATAATATAGTTTTACTTATTAAACTAATCTTTTCAAATAATAATTACTAATATTAGAAATTCTTGAAGAAGAACCAAGACTTGGAAAAATAGATCAAGTAGGATAAACATTATTACTTTCTATTTTTTGCACTTATCCGATTTTATTAATATTTAATTAAATTATTTCCAACTTATAAACAAAAATATTCTATGTTAGACTGAAAGCAGCAGAAAGAAAAAAATAAATAAGGAAAAAGATAAAGCAAAAAATGAAGAAGATATAGAATCAGAAAATGAAGAAAAAGGAGAAAACGAAAATAAAGAAAGTCAACCAGGATGGAATAAAAAAAATATTAATAAAGGTGATTAAATGTGAATAAATTAAAGAAATATATATATATATATTATAATCTTTATTGTAATAAACATATATTTCTTTTTTAAAATTAAAAATTCATTAAAATTAAAATTATTATATTTATTTTACAAATAAATACAATAACAGCATTAATTATTCCAATGGTTCCTATATCTTCAACGTATAAATATCATCATAAGGATGGAATACCAGTTATCGAGGAAAATGAAAAACAATGTGTTAAATATGTAAATCGTGCTCTTCGTCTATCTAACAACAATTTTTTGTCTTTGGAAGGCTTAGATGTAATAACAGAAAAAATTATTTCCGATCCTTTTAAAAATTTGTCATGGATTGATTTATCATTTAATTCACTCGAGCAAATCCATGAGGTTTATATCAATATATAATATATAAAATAATATTAACTACAAAAACATAAAAATAATTTATCTTAAAAGTTACTTGACATGAATTATACTATTTTTTTCAAATATATTTTGGGTGTAAAAACTAATTTTTTTTTTTTTAATGCATTTATTCATATTATTATTATTTATTATTATAATAATAATTATTATTATTATATTATTATTATAATTCAATTTCAACATATTAAAACTTAATGTATAACTTATTTAATAGTGCATATTACGGTTTGAAAATTTAAAGACACTTTTCTTACATGCAAATAAAATATCAAAAATAACAGAAATCGATAAATTAGCAAAACTTCCAAATTTAAAATCTCTAACCTTACATGGAAATCCAATTGAAGAAGATAGAAATTATCGTTTTTATGTTATATTAATGATACCCCAATTGGTTAGTTTAAATTTCTCCGGAATATCTAAACAAGAAAAAATTGGATCAAAAGGATGTATAGTTTCAAATCCTCATAGGAATGACAAGAAAAAAAGAAGTTATTAAGACAACCATAATAGAATATTATTTTCCAAATTTAACAAATTTACACATATTTATAATATTATTATTTAAAGATAATGAAAATTTTAAAGCATTATAATATTGTTAATAAATGTATCCTTTAATGACATATTTTTATTATTGATTTTTTTTTTTTTTTTTTTTATTTTTTATTTTTTGTTAAATTATTCTAAATAATTAAAGAAAGAATCTACTTTTTTATTGCAAATTTTATGTAATGAAAATTATATTTTATTAAGTAAATTTTGGACTCTTAAATAAAACACATTTTTTAGTTGTAGTAATACTTTTTTTTTTTTTTCTTTTCCCCTTACTATAAGCTACTACCACTACCACTACTACTACTAATAATAATAAAAATAAAATCTATAATAAATTATAAATAGAATCTGGACTTAGACTGAAAAAAATTATGTATTTTTTTTGAATTAAATAAAAAAAAATAATCTTTATAAATATAAATCTTCAATTTCTTTTTCTCTTTCTTTTCTTTTTTTTTTTTTTTTTTTTTAACTGACTTATTTATTTTTTTCTACTGTACATCACATTCCTTTATGTTAGTGACATAAATTATTTTTTATATAGTCATTAAATAAAATGAAATACTATGTTGTTATTATTATAAACTTTAAAATAATTATTATTTTTTATTTTTTTTTTTTATATAAATATTTGATTATAAAAAATATATATATAAATTATCCCTTTTCTCATTATATATTTTAGGCAAAAGAAAAAATTTTATCTATTATTAAAATTATTCCAAAACATATATAACAAAAAAGTACTCGTACTAATTTTAGACTTTATATGAAAAGAAGGAATTTTTATTAATATAAACAAGTTGTTAAAATAAAAATACTTTTTTTTGCTATAAAAAGCAAAAATAAAAGTTCCATATTTAATTTATAATTAAATAGACTTCTAAAGTATAAAATACAAACATTTCAATTGAAGTTTGGTACTATAAATATATTGTATATATAAAATAACAATTCAAATAATAATAACAATATTACAAATAAATTATTATATACAAATTGATATTAATTTTGTAAAATTAAGCTTATTTTAAAATATAAAAGGATGTTTATATTAAAATTTATAATTTAAAAATTGTGATTTCTTTAGTATAATTTAATTTAAAAAAATATCTATAATTGCTTGCATTTCTTTTCTTTAAGTATACCATTTTTTATTTATATCATAATTAATAAAGAAAAGAGAAGTTAAACCAAAATATACAACATTGAAACGATTAGAAAAGATTAAAATTTTATTATAAAATTAGAAACATATTACACACATTCATTATTTAATTTAGAAGATAATAAACATAAGATGAATTTTAAAGATTTTTCATCAAAACTGGATTTTAATCCCCACGAAAAAACAAAGGATAAAAAAGAAGAGAAAAAACCAACAATTCGTATTCAATTTGATATTGACGAAGAACATCTTGAAAGAAATATATTCTCATTTAGAAATCTATATAAGAAACAGGAAAATAAAAGAGAAAAAAAGAAACATAAACACAATGATAGGATGAATTATCTTGATGTAAGCAATATCTTTCTTATTTTTAGTTTAATATAATAAGTGAATTATTTATATTTCTATGTAGTTTATATGAATTATTGAAATTTAATTGAAATTTCAATAATTAATTTTAAAACAAAATATATTATAAAATCTTAAATGAATAATTGAATATTCACCTACTTTTTTTTTTTTTTTCTATTTGTTTTATTTTTTTATTATTATTATTTAAAAAAATATATTATTCATATATAAATCACACTTTTATCATCTTATTTCAAATAACATACATATCAATTTATTAATAATATTTTAAAGAGAATTGAACAAAATATATTAGCAAATTCAAAGAAAGGTGATTTTTATGATATATACGATCCTTTTATTGATGATAGCGAATTTTTTGATTTAGACGATTCTATAAATAATGAAATAAATGAGAATTCAAGCAATGGATTTTTTGTGTGGAAGGGTGAATTTGACCCAATGGATAAGATTCTTGAAGATGTACCAAAAATATCACTGGATGATACAGCAGATACAATTACTAGTGAAGAAGAAGAGGAGGAAGAAGAGGAAGATGAAGATGAAAATGAAAATGATGAAGAAAATGAATCAGAAGAAGAAAATGAAGGGAGTGAAGTAGAAAAAAAGGAAAAAAGTAAAATAAAATCGAAAGTAGTTGAAGATAACGATAATAGTGTTGATGATGAAGAAAAAAAGAAAAAAAAGAAAAAAGAAAAAGAAAAAAATAAAGATAAAGAAAAGAATATAGATAAAGAAGGAAAAGTAAAAGATAAAAAGGATGATAAAAAGAAAGATAATGATCAACATAAAGGAATAAATAAGGATGAAAAAAAAGATAAATCTGATAAAGAAAAGGAGAATGATAAAAAAGAAATGAAAAAAGATATTAAAAAAGATGGATCACAAAATATATCAAAAAAGAATAGTACAGGAAAAGAAGAACAAAGGTAATTAATAAATGTCAGATCTATATTATTTTTTATGAATTACATAAATATTACATTGATTTCAATAAAAAGAAAAATTATTAATACATTCCTTCCCCCTCTTTTTTTTTTTTTTTTTATCATTCTTGTAATATATTTTTTTTTTCTTTTTTTGAAAAAAATTTAAATATATTTAATAATTTTTAATTTAAATATGGTAGTTCGAAGGATAGTAATAGTAACTTTAAGAAAAAAAGTGAAGATAAAAGTAATGATGATCTAAATACAAAGAAAAGAAAAAGTAAATCATCATCATCTGAGAATGATAATAAAAATACTAAAAAAGTTAAAAGGGATAATGAATTAGATAATCAGAAAAGTGAAAATAATGATAATGCTAATAGTAAAAATAATAATAGCGATAAAAATAGTAACAATAACAATAATAATAATAACAATGATAATGATAATATTAAAAGTAATTCTAATAATAATAACAATATCAACAACAACAACAATACCAATAACAATGATAACAACACCAATAATACCAACAATAATAACAAAGGAAAGGAATTGGAACCTATACCATTTTCAGATCCATTCGAAAAAGAAAGAGGGAAAAAATTTACAGTAAATTTTATTTTTTTTTAAAATCATAAGCAATAATAATAATAATAATAATAATAATAATAATAATAATAATAATAATAATAATAATAATAATAATAATAATAATAATAATAATAATAATAATATATGTAATAGCAATTATTATATGAATGTATTATTTTACTTATAAATATATTTCTATTTTAATATTACTTCTATCAAGGCTTTATTGTATCCATTACCATCATCATTACTTGAGTTAATAGATAATTATAGAAAAACAGCATTAACTTGTATGCATAGTTTTTAAAAATAAATATGATTTATTGGTAAGATTAAAACTTCTTAACATTTATTATTTATTTATTATTTTTTTTTCTTATAGTATCATGGGACCAGAAAAAAACTTTTCCTACTATTATGAAAAGTTTATTAGGGGACATCGTAAAATTAGCTGTTGATTTAGAGTTATGTGATGATAATTTTAGAAATCACATACAAAGCTGTATTCCATATAACTCAAAAACTATCAAAGTATATTATCAATAAAAAATAATTTATATTTTAAATATTTATATACTTATTTAATTTATAATTTATTAACGTATAATATATTGATTTAAACATTTTTAATAGAATTTAATTAATAGAAGATTAAATGAATATCTTCCTTCATTATTAGAAGATATTGAAGCTACAAGAAAGAAAAATTTACAATTATTTAAAAGAAGAGTTTCAATAGCACTCAAGGTAAATTAATTATATACATATTATTACATAGATAATTTTTATATTAATTTGTATAAAAATTATGAATAGCAAATATTAAATAATACTGAAAATGATCAAGAGAAGGAAGAGCCTGAAAAATATAAATTTGTATGGACGAATGAGATAAGAGCAGCCATGTATAATTTTATGAAACTTCAAATCCATCAACATTATGTTCAATATTTATCTGCGTATGTTATATTTTAACTAATAATATAATACTATTAATAGACTTTTATTATTTTAAATATTTTATTAGAATATATCTTATTAAAAATTTATTCATTGTTGCTAATAAATTAGTTTAAGTAATGGTGCAGAAGCTAAGAGATTAACAGAAGGAACTTTAAGAAAAAAGGTATATCAAGAATTGATGAGTGTATTTCCCAAATCAGTGGAAATGTCACCAACCGAAATATCAAGGGAATATTATGGTTATAAAAATAAATCATATAAAAAAGATGGAGAGCCCACCCCACGAACTATCATTACTAACACCAAAAATGCAATTAAAAGAAAAAAGAAAGATAATGGAAATAATGAAAATAGTACTAATTCCCAAAGTCAAAGTCAACAAAACAATGAAGATACTAATAATGAAGAAGTAAACCAACCAGTTAAAAAGATAAAATTAATTAATAATGGAAATGAAGTAAATAATAAAGAAGAAAAAAATAAAAAATCAAAATATGATCACCCTGACGGTACGATAATAAAACCCGGAAATGCAAATAGTTTTATTATTGAGGTTAATATTAATGAAAATAGGAATACAGTTATTTCTAACGAGAATGAAAAAGACAAGCATTCTAGAGAAGAAAAAGAGATTATTACAATTATTGATACACCAACAAAAGGAGAGAAAATTAAACGTAATGCTGAAACAAAAAAGAAAAGTGATAGTGAGAAAGAAAATAACAAAAAGAATGGAGGAACAAAGTCAAATAAAAAGAATGATGGGGAAAAGGCTAACAATAAAAAAGATGGAAATAAAGATATTAAAAGAAACAAACAACCAAAGAATACAGGTGCTAAAAGTAATGAAATGTCTATAAGATCAAGTTTATCAGATGTCACACAAACTATTGATAATAACGATTTATTAAAACAAAAGGATCAAAATGAAATAATTGTTCAAAGTGAAGTGATTCAAAATGAAGAGAACGCTGAAAATGGAAGTATACCGATAATACTAAATAGCCAAAATCAAAATTTAAATGCAAATGGAAAAAGAAATATTAACAGTTTACTTTATAATGATCAAGAAAACAATAATAATGAAAATGTAAATATTAATATTGAAAGTCATAATGAAGGAAATAATGGAAATATAATTATGATAGATAGAGAACAAAATAATTTAGATGCCGAAACCATGTACTATACTCAAGCCGATCCAAATATCCATTTAAATTCCAATAGTTTTGATATAACGGATAGAAATATTACTAACAATAATAATGATAATATAAACATTTCTAATCGTCATTTTCAGAAATTAAACAATAATTGTCAGGAAATTAATTTAAATGATAATATAATTCTATCAAATGATATTCGTACTCCTATAGGGGATAATGACTACAGTATAAATAATAGTGAAGTTAATTTGATCAGGAATATGGAGCCTTCTGTGACAATACTTTCCGAAAGTTCAATGAATAATGCTAAAGTGAATAATTTGACTAAACAACCAAAAAAGAGAAAGAATAATCGAAACAGAACAAAAAATAGTAATAAATCCAATAAAAATAATAATAATAATCTAAATAGAAGGAATTCAACTAATAATAATCCTATTAATAACAACAACAACAACAACAACAACAACAATAATAATAATAATAATAATAATATAAACCAAAATTACGCTTTTAATTATTCCAATTCAAATATTAGTTATTCTAATGATTCTTCTACAATTGACTATGGCTATGGTCAACAACAAAAACCTATATTAGAAAATGAATTAAGTGATAACAACCAGAATTATAATAATAGTACTATCAATAATAATGCTAATAATACAAATGGAAGCATTAATAATTATATAGGGAAAGCTAACAATTCAATGGATGGAATGGCAACTTTTATGAATAACGATGTTTATAATGGCAATAATAATGGTAATAGTTTTATACCTAATCAAGGGAAGCGTGCAAATACAAATAGTTCCAATAATTATGAAGATATTAACATTATGAGTACCAATAACAACTGTAATAATTATGATCCAATTAATAACCATCAAAACACCAATAATTATATGAATTATGGAGCAAGTAATGAAAATTCAGGACAAACGAATTTGAGTAACCTATCCATGAGTTATAATTCTAATACAAGTATGTCTAATAATCAAATCATGGATTATGGAATGGGTAGAGATATCATTCATAATGATTCATCTGGTTCTATGAATAATATAAATTCTAGTCCTAATGCTAATAGAAATGCTTATTTGAATGATAATTATTACTATAATAATGGTAACAATAATGATAACAGCAACAATAATACCAATGATAATAGTGATAATAACATGAATAATCAAAATAGTAATAGTAATATGTTTTATAATTCTAATGATATGTACTATAGGGATATTAACTATTATAATAGTAGCAATGAAAATAGTAGAATTAACGGTAATAACAATATCAACTATAATTCAAATGAAAATTCTCAAATATCCAATTTTGATCAATACCAGTATGGTACAAATTAATAAATTATTAAAAAAGATTGATTTTTTGTTTATATAGCTATTATTGTTTTTTTTTTTTTTTTTTTTTTTTTTAATATATAAATGAATGTCATCATTTTTCTTTCTTTCTTTCTTTCTTTCTTTTTTTTTTTTTTTATTATTATTATCAAATGCTATATTTCAATTTTTACTTAATTTTTAAAAAAATTAAATCATCATACAATTAAATCGTAGTCAAAATTAAAAATTACATTTATATATATATTTTGTTATTTATATTTATTTATTTTTTATGAAATAATATTCATTCTATTATTATTATTTTTTTTTTATTATTTTATTTTGGTTCATTTTTGTATATGTTTAAAAAAAATCCATTGACATCAACATAATTATATATTTTATTATAGATTATATTAAAAAAAAAAAAAAAAAAAAAAAAAAAAAACATACAGATTATATTAAAAATATAATAAAAGATTAAATGCTTATATTATAAATAGAAAATCCCTTTTATTTATTTCATTGTTTTTAATTATTGAAATGTGTATCATTAATAAGATATACTACACATATATATAAATACAATTAAAAAAATTCATATTTTATAATTTGATGGATAATACATAAAATAAAAATAAAAAATTTAATATATATATATTAAAATATGACATATATAAACACGTGTATATCATTTAACTACAAAGAATTTAAAATAGAATTCTTTATTCTTTATTAATTTAAAATTGTAAACATTTTATAAATATTTATAAAATATATATTATATCTTTATACTTATGAATAAAAAGGTATTAATAATATTATAAATTAAATGTTTTTAAATGTCATTAGAAAAAACAAAGAATATAACATAACAAATAATTATATCTATAATAATTTAAATACTATTATATATATATTATTTTAATAAAATATAACACTTTATATTATTAAAGAAAATAAATTATATTTGAGGATATACTTAATAAAATTTCAAAATTTGACATTTGAAATTTAAAGAGATTCTAAAAAAAAAAAAAAAAAAAAAAAAAAAAGGAAAAAATAGTTGATATTGATAATATAGATATTTTATTGGAGGCGAAATAACTTTTAATTTTATAAGATAAATGTCAACGTCACAAGAAGAGTATCAACTATTAATTCAAGAACCCGATCCTACTACTCTTCTTTATAATAATAATGAAGGGGTAACAAATGGAAGAGATAATATCTTAAAGAAAGTAAAAAATACAATACATAATCAAAGAAAAATAGTAAATGATTTTTTATTACCACAACCTAAAGGAAAAGATTTATTAAAGGATAAATCTGACGAATTTTATCAAGAAGTAATTATCTATTTAATACTAAAATATATATATAAATATTTATAGTTTTTAATTCCAACATAATATAGTAATATTGCTTCAATATATATTAATTTATTTTTTTTCATTTCTTATTATTATGGGACATTAATTTTTAAAAAAGATATATAATTACTATAAAAGAAAGGGATTTGTTTGTATAGTTTTAGAAAGGGTTTGCCAATTAATGTAATTATATAAAGTTTTAATTATCCAATATATATATATTTATAACATACGCATATATATAATTACTATTATTGTTATTGTTATCGTCCCTATTGTTATTATTATCCTATAGAACTATAGCATTTGTAATATGTTTCTCAGTGTTTTTATTTGGATGTATAGATTATTCATTAATTAATGAAAATTCACAATTATCACAAGTTTTAGTGGATCAATGTGTTTATCAGTAAATAAAATAATATTAATGCATTTCTATATAGTTTTATTTTTTATTATAGTATAACAAAATAGTATTAATTGTTATTTCTATATCTTTTCTGTCTTTATATAATATACCTGATTTTATTTATAAATATAATTTCTTAAAACCCCCAAATATAACAAATATAACAAATAAAATGGACATTATAAATGTTTATAACATTTTTCTTTATATATTCACATTAAAATAATTGTACAATAGACTCAGCTGGAAAATTAAATTTTTCTTATCAGGATTTATATTATTATGGCTTTATTTATTTATTAATTATTTTTCAGAATTTTTAAGATTAAGAAAAATTTATTATTTTTACAATTGCAAATTAAAAATACAAGATGTATGATTAGAATTTATATATAGCTATTTAAGATTCAACCATGCTAATTTTTATTTTTATTTCTTTGATAAAAATTTGTAAATAACAATAAAAATATGAATCTTTCAGAAAGATATTCAATCTATATCATGGAATGCTGTTATTAAGAAAATTATCAAATTATATAATGAAGAAAAGGAAGAATTAGAGGATCAATCAGAAATAGAAGAATTAGATGCTCATAAAATAATAAATATCATTATGAGGAAAGAGAACTATTTTATTGGACTGATTAATAAAGAGTGTATTAAATTCTCAATACCTTTTTTTGAAAATTCTCAATTATTAACAAACATATTGGAATGGAATGTTCAATGGTGTATTGATAATTTTGTTTTTGATAGAAATGGACATGTTAAAGAATACTTTTTAGATAGAGATAAAAAGTTTGTTTTCTTTTATATATTTATATATAAATATTGTGTTTTTTTAAAGATTATAATTACTAAAATAATATATTTTTTTTACATTAAAATAATGAAGATTAAAATTAAGTAAAAGGTAATATTATTAACAATATAATAGTATTTGAAAATATAAATATATTATATATAATAGTATGAAATTTAATTTGCTCTTTTTATTTTATTTTAAATAAAATATATAGTCTTTCACAAAGATTCAAATTAATAGGGGTTATTAATATAGTTCTTTTGCCCTTTTTATTAATTTTTACTATTGTTTATTCCTTTTTCCGATATTCAGAAGTAGATATAATTTGAAATATTTAAAAAATTTAATATGGATAATATTACATCAATTTAATATTTCACCTGTTTTTTTCTTTTTTTTTTTTAATAATTTTATTATTATTGAAAAAAGGAAATTTATCATCAACCTGGTTCAATTATGAAAAGATCATATAGTATATTAGCACAATGGAAATTTAGACAATTTAACGAATTACCTCATGACTTTGAAAAAAGATTAAATCGTAGTTATGAAAGTGCTATGACATATTTGAACCAATTTCCAAATTCCCGTTTTACTATTATTTCAAAGTAATATATTAATCAAAAAAATAAATAATAGTAATAAAATTAAAATTATAAAATACAAAAATTAATATATGTATATGTATTTAATAATGGAATAAAACATTTTTAAATAATAAGATTAATTGTCTTTATTTCAGGATCAATTGTAACCGTTTTAACAATTTTAACTCTAATTGATCAAGAATTCTTTAATAGTTTTGAAATTACTCAGGGATGTTCAGTTTTATTTTATATTGGTATATTTACAGCCATATTAGCATTTACTAAAGGTCAAATTAGTGAAGATAATAAGGAATATGACCCACAAGTACTTATGGAAAATATTGCTCAGGAAACACATTATTATCCAAAAAAATGGAGAGAAGAAGCTTATTCAGATGATGTACTTACTTCATATAATGTTATAATAAATTTTATTCAGAATGGTATAATTAAATATATATATATATTCTACTATAATTCACTTCGATAGGTGAAAAGAGAATTTGAAAGTTATTTCGATAAAAAAATATTTTTAATTATTAGGGATATATATGGATTAATATTAACACCATTTATATTAATGATTACTTTACCAAGTTGTAGCTATATCCTTTTATTTACATAAACACAATATTAATATTAAGAAACTTTACTCCAAAATATGTATTATAAATTCCTTAACAAATTCCTACATAGAATAATTAATTTTTTCCAAGAATTTACCGTTAACTTATCATCTGTAGGTAATGTTTGTTCTTTTGCTATTTTTGACTTTAGGAATCACGGAAATCCAGATGTAAAAAAACTATTATTATTATTATTATTATTATTATTATTATTATTATTATTATTATTATTATTATTATTATTATTATTATTATTATTATTATTAACATTATTACATCTAGTATGGTTATAATATTGAAAATATTAAAAAAGAAACTATTGTAAATAATGAAATGGAGGAAGATGTTGAAAAAAATGAAAAGGAATCTAATAATAAAAAAGACAGTAATGATGATGACGAAGAGGGAAAAAAGAATCCTAAAGAAAATAAATATTCAAATGAAGGTAAAATGGAATTATCTTTTCTTGACTTTAGAGATCATTATGATACTTGGATTCCAAATAAAGAAACTGGTGGTTTGGAATATTCTTCCTATATAAATAATTCAAAATTCAAGAAATATCCAATGTTATCTTCACAAATGATATATCATATGAATAAAGGAAAAGATGTACGAAAGAATATTTTTTTATATATATAGATAATTATTTTAATCCATTTTTTTTCACTTTCTTTTTTTTATGCTAAAATTAAAATATAATTTATTAATATTTTTTAATCTATTAGCCTGAAGGTTCAGTAAATCCAAATATTAATTCAATGATGTATTCATCATCATTAATTTTTTCGGCTATGGAAGATATGATGTCAACTAGTAATAACATTACTTCAAGTAGAATAAATTATGCTGTAGTTAATCAAGTAATGTTAAATATATATAATTCTATTAAAATTCTTAGAATATAAATATTTTATAAATTATTAATATTAAAATTTTCTTTACTATAAAAGATTTATCATAATAGACAAAATTCCAATAATGCATAAAAATCTTTATAATCATCATAAAGTAATAATAACTGCATCAAGTATTAAATGTTAATATCTAAATTATAATAAACTCTTTAATTACTTATCATGAATATATATATATTTCTTTATAAAATTATATATATTGTTAATTCAATATTAGTATAACATTTAATAATTACCATTATATAAATAAAAAAAAAAAAAGTATTTTACAATATTTTTACAGCTTTAATAATCTTTAGTTTTATTTATTTACTTTATTATTATTATTATTATTATTATTATTATTTTTATTATTATTACTTTCGTTTCATAAAAATTCTTTACAATTATTTGCCATTATCAGTTATTTTTTTATTTATTTATTTATTTTTTGATAAATATAATATTTAATTGAAAAGAAAAAAAAAATTAATGTAATTTTTTTTTCTTTCTTTTGTTATACATATATTGAAAGTTATTATGCTTAACAGTATTTGTATGAGGTTTGTTATTTTATTTTAATGAAAGTTTATTTAAGAGTGCCATAGATAATTTATTTATTTATTATTTTTTCTTGTATTTCTAATTAACTAACATAGTATATAACAAGAATAAATATTTATAGTGTTGTAATATATGTTATATATATACTTGGCAGAATATTTTTTAAATACATTTAATTTTCATCCAGTAATTCAATGAACTTGATTATATTTTATCATTCATATCCTTATCGGCTGTTTTTGGTATCATATGTGAAATTATTGATAAAATAGTAAATATTACTGCAAAAACTATTAATCCATATAATATTTTCTTTTTGTAGAATCTTTGATGGTGATTTATTGAACTATATTATAAGAATTGGTTTTTAAAAAAAATTAAAATTATAATTATGGCTTATAAGAAAATTATTTTATAATCATTTATGAAATTTAAGATTTATACCTTAAAAATTCTTTTAATAAATTGGTTTCATTTTTCTTTGTACCATATTTATCTTCATCCCCATCTCTGTATTGCATTATATTATACATTTTTCAAATTAATTATTTTCCTTTTTTTTTTTTTTTTATTTTTTAATATCCATAAATTATCATTAGAAGATAAAAACATTACCTAATACCAAAAATTTGTGGCTTTGTTGGTCCATGAGATGGTAAAACATCTTAATTTAATAAGATATATAATAATTAAACATTTAATTATTTTTTGATAATATTTTATTCTTGTAGATATTTTTTAACTACCTGTATTGTCATATGTATTCACAGTAAAAGTAGCATTTTGAATATTTGATAAATTAATGTCCATAATTGGAATATTATCTGAATTTTCATTATTTACCTTTAAAAAAAGTTTAAGAGATTAAGTTATTATGAATTATTTAATAATTATATTATATAATTATATATAAATGGATAAATACTGGTTTCTTTGGTAAAAATGGCTTTGCCCATTTTGAATCAGCTAATTTTACTCTAATAATCGAAGCTAATGGTGATGTTACATTTTCAGATGGTATAATTTGTTTCTATAAATATTATTATTATTATAAATGTATATGAATGAATATTTTTATTTCTACTAAAAAAATACTGTAATTTTTTCTCTTATTTTAAAATATTAAAGTACCTTGCATGTTGGACAAGTATATTTGTCTTTAAAAATTTATTATAAATTTCAAATTATTTTAATACCCTTATATAAAAATTTGAATTTAAAAATTATTATTTTACTTACTCATAGGTGTATTTTCTGGGAGCATGTTGCATTTAGCATTAATACATTCAAGATGGAATAAATCTTTAATAAAACAATTTCATTTAAATTAGTATTTCTCTCTTTTCTATTTAATTTAAATTTGTTATTATTGGTACATTTTCTTTTAATTACCAAGACAACATAAACGAATTAATTCTCCTTCTTTTAAAGAAGATTTACAAATTGCACATTCACTTTTAAAGTCACTATCTTGAAGCCATTGTAAATATGAATTTACAATACACTATTTGGTTGAAAGCCATAAATTATAAATGAATAATCAAATAAATTATTTATATTAGAATTCGAGGCTATGTTTCACTCAATTTTATTATGAATTAATTCGTAACATTAACATTACTTGTGGATGATCTGTTATAATACATTTTTCACAAACATTCTTTCTATGGTCAAAACAGAATCTTTATTATTGATATAAAATAAAAATAAAAAATAAAAATAAAAAAAAGAAAGGAAGGATTATATATTTATTATTATTTATATACTAATTGTTAAAAGGAATATTTATTTATTAAATTAAAATATATCTACTAAATTAAACTTACAAACTTGTAACAGTTCTACATTTACACAAACCCATTCGTAATATTTATAATATTTATATATATATATTTAAATTATAAATTTCTTTTAATTCGATAACTTTTAATTTATTATTATTATTATTCACTTTTTTTTATTTTTTTTTAAAAATATAAATAAATAAATAAATTGAAATTAAAAGTTTTATAGTAAATTTTTATTAAATTTTTATTAAATAAATAAATAAGTAAATGAATGAATAAATAAGTAAATAAATAAATAAAAATTTAAGACTACATCACAATAAAATATAATTAAATAACCATTTAATTATATGAATAAATCTTTTTATTATTGTTATTTGAATATAGGACTTTAAAGTCTAGTAATTAATTATAGTATAATAATAATAATCATTAATTACATAGTAATTAGTAAATAACAAATTATTAATCAGATAATGCATTATACAAAATAGAACATTTATAATATTTAATTAAAATTTAAAATGTAAATATATTTATTTATATATCATTATCTTGGTTAAAAATAAAAAAAATTAGCTAGCTCTTTTTCATTTATTTTATAATTAAGAAATAAGTATTAGGATTAGCTATTTTCTATGTTTTAACTTTGAAAAAAACACCTTATTTTATTTTTATAAAAAAAAAAATCTTTAAATGTATACAAAATGTTTTAAAATTGAAATTATTAATAATTAACAATTAAAATTTTGAAAAGTTTAATTTATATTAATTTTGAATGTTTCACAAAAAAAAAAAGATAGTTTTAACTTTATGTTGGTTATAAGAAAGAAAACTTTTGATATATTTGCACATTTTATTTTATTTAAAAAGTTAAAAGTTATATAGGGAATGAATTAGAATACTAAATATTTAGTATATTTAGTATTTATAATAGATATACAAAAATATTATTCATTGAATTATTATTGATTTTTTACTATATACTATATATTTCATTTACAATATTTATAACTTTAGTAGTCTGTTTTAATTTAATAAATAAATTCTAATAAAAAAAGTTCATTTTAATACTATTATCAAGACTTATATTCACTATTTATATCTATATTTGTTATTTTTTCAAAAGTAATAAAATTAATAAAATTACATTAAGAAAAACTTTATTACTATTTTTTTTGTCTTTTTTAATTTAAGAAACCGATAATCCTAATAATGCATCTGATAAAATATCAGAATCATCATGCATTAATATTTCTGATTTCCAAAACTTTATTGATCCATCTAAATTACTTCCTGCAACTATGTACTTAAGGAATGGATGAAAATCAACACACCATGCATGAATATCTTCATTTAATAATGAGTATTGTTCTTGAGCTGTTTTCATTTCCTCTTGAGTTAAGAATGGTATTATTTGAACAGGTTTTTTGTTTTGTAAATTCCAAATCCATATATTTCCATCTTGTGAACCACTAACAATATAACAATGGTCTTTTGACCCTGATCCTTTTGTAATAATTCCACAATTTATTGTATGCATAACAGACATTATACTATTATTACCATATTCTTGATTCTTATGTCCTATATAAATTCGTTTGCATTTATGAGTAGAAAGATCAAAAAGTCTTATAACATTATCCATGGATGATACAAGTATAAATCTTCCATTTGGTGAAAATTGTACACAACTAATTGGTGGGTATATTCTAGTCATTTCAACATTTTCAAACCATGATTGTAAACATTGATTTTTATCAATATCAAACAAATTTATACTACCATCATAACCTCCAGTTATTATTAAATTTCTTGCGGAAAATGGTGAATAGTCAATTGAGGTAACTGCACCTCTATGTGTTTTAGGAAGTGTTTTTGATTCCCCATTGGAATACCAAACTTTAACATCACCATCTTTTGAGCCAGATGAAATAGTTAATATATTAGTAACTTGTGCAGCTATACAAGTAATACTATCATTATGTCCTTTTAATACTGCACTTTGTTCAATATTATTATCCTTTATACTCCATATTTGAATAGAACCATCCCCTCCACCAGTTATAAATTCAGAGTTTATTGAACACCAAGCAATTGAAGTAATTAAACCTTGTTGTGACGTAAAAGATAAATAAGGTTGAATGGGTTGATTATATACTAAAGGTCTACAATCCCATAGGCATATAGAGGAATCCTGTGCTACTGATAATAATAGATTACCATCTGGTGAAAATTTTAAATGTAAAATCGTACAATTATTATGACCTTTTGTTGTAGAAAATAATTGATAATCAAGTGACATTTTAATATATAATAATAATAATAATAATAATAATAATAATATTCGACTTTCTTTTCACACACACTCTCTCTTCTCTCTTTTTGAATAAAAATAAATAAATATTTGAATCTTTAATATATAAGCAATAATTTATTTTGATAATAAGAAATAATTAAAAATATTTAGTTTAAAAAGTATTATTGTATTATGTTTTTTATTATTATTATTATTTATTTGCTTGTTAAAAAATATATACATTCGATTATATATACTATTTTTGATAGAGAAAAATTACAAAATTTATTATATTACTATTGTTGTTCAATTATTGTTATAAATTAAATTATTTAGTGTGTTATTTATGTACAAAAATTAACAATTATCCATTAGAGATTTAGAGATATGATATACTTTATATATAACAAAATTATAGTTAAGCGTTTTTGAATATTTATACAGAATTGACTAAATATGTTGACATATATATATATGATAATATTATTTCAGTTATTTTATTATTAAACATAATTTAAAAGTATATTGTTTAAATTCTTGAATTGGTAATCAATAAAATAAAATGAATACTTTAAAGAGAAATAAAAAGACAAAAAAAAACTATTATAAATATATATAAATAGCAAATATAATAAAGAAAAAGATATTTTGTTTTTATAAAAAAAAATTAATTCTTTTCTTCATTAAATAATAATAAAAAGAAAAAAAGAAAAACTAAAATTTCTTTTCCTTCTTTTTTTTGAAATATAAAAATACTTTTAATTATAAAATTATATAAAAATTATACTTTTTGAATTTTAATTAAATAATCTCTATAAATTTAATAAAAAAATATTATATTAAATTTTTGAATTTTTTTTTTTTCTTTTTTTTATAAAATTTTCTAACAATAATAAAAATTGAAGAAAAATTATAATCCATGGGTATGTTAATGTATAATAAATTTTAAATCTTTTTTTAAGAATTAATACGAAATGTAAAATTGTCAATTAAAATTATATAACTTTAAACATAATTTTATTTTATTTTATTTTATTTTAAAAGAATTTCCAACATTTTCTTCATTTAAAATTAATTTAAATGATAATGAAAAAGAAAAATATAGTAATAGTAATTCAGAGGAACATGACAGTAATATAGAAAAGAAAAAAAGTAATGATCTTAAAAAACATAATAAAGACAGGAAAAGAAAACATAGTAGTAGACATGACAAGGATAAACATGAAAGAAGGAGAAGAAACAGACATAGAAGTAGAAGCAGGAGTAGAAGTAGAAGCAGAAGCAGAAGTAGAAATAGAGGTCGAAGTCGAAGAAAGAGAAGTAGAAGTAAGAGTAGAAGCAGGAGTAAAAGTAGAAGTGAGAGTAGACATGAATATAAATATAAAAAAGTAAAGAAAAAAAAAAAAATTCAAAGTATTCAATAGTTAATTATTATCAATTGTAATTAATAATTGTTAAAATATATATATAATTTTATTTTGCATTATTAATTATTTATTCATTAAAAGACTAGAAAAAGGTATTATATAAATTATAAAAAAAAAAAAAATCTATCCCTCGAAATTGTAATTTTAATAATAAATTTGTAATGCTATAATATTATATATAGTGAAATTGAAGAAAATAAAATGGATAAAAACAATTTATCAATAAATACAATGTATTATATTCAAAGAAAAGGAGATAATGATAATGTATTGTACGATTCATTAACAAAAAATGATTTATCATCTTATAAAAGATATGAAGGTATAATAAAGAATAATATTGTTAAATGAAGAGTTTGAATATAATACTAAACAGTATTATATCTTAAATCATTTATTTTTTAAAGGTTGGATTGTTGGTTTACCTTCATATATATCAGTAGAATTTATAAAGAGTAGTAAAGATAAATACACAAAACAAGCAGTAATGTTAAAACAATATGTATGTATTATTTTATGAAATAATAATTAAAAATTTATACTTTATATTAATTTTATTGTTATTATTATTATTTTAACTTAAAAAGAGAGAACGTCATGATTATTATAAATCATTAATACCCAAGGATTCTACATACATTAAAAGGTATTTAAAAAAAAATAGAGATATAAATATTAAACAATTCATTTATCAACTCTTTTATTTTTAGTGCTATATCAAATGAAAAAGAAAATCATCAACCTTATGATGAAGAATTCATACCGTTAAAAACAGAAGAAAATGAAAAAATTGTAATAGAAACGGAAGATTTAATAATAGATGAAAAGCACAAAGAATATTTAAATAAGACAAGAGAATTCAATGAAAAATTAGAAAAGGTATCTTTTATAATTCATTATAATTACTTTTACTATTACTATTATTATTATTATTATTATTATTATTATTATTATTATTATTATTATTATTATTATTATTATTATTATTATTATTATTATTATTATTATTATTATTATTATTATTATTATTATTATTATTAAATATAAATATTATAATCATAGGATCCTAAAAATGTAAAATTATGGTTTGATTATATTGGATTTCAAGATATTAATTATGATGTTAATATAAAGAAAACTTCAGTTAAGAATTCAATAAACGAAAAGAAAATTTCTATTTTTGAAAAAGCATTAAAAGAAATACCTGATGATGAAAGTTTAATAAAAGAATACATGAAATGCTGTCAGATATCATGGGAGTAATATTAAAATATATATATATATATATATATATTTTTTTTTTTTTAATTAATTAGTAATAAATTTATAAAAATAAATTATTTGATAAAAACTTTAATATTAAATTTAAATAATGATATATGAATTAAACCTAAATATATCCATTTTCTTTATGACTTTCGATAAAAGCTCAATTAAAGTATTATCTAAATGGGATCAAATTCTTAAACAACACCCAAGATCTTGCGGTCTCTGGATAGAATACTTGAATTATCGTCAATCAGATTTCTCTTCATTTACAGTAAATTCATGTATAGAAGAATATGGAAAATGTATTTCGGTTTTAAGTCGTGAAAAGGAATATGTTGTTGATTGTAGGATTAAACTCTCATAAAAGAATTATGTTTTATAATAAAAATTATATTAATATATAACTATTATACTATATAATTATTATATCTTTTTAAACTTAACTAGTGGGATTATCCAAAACAATAGAAAATACCTTAATATATTGTTTTGTTAGATTATGTGATTTGTTAAGTAAATCAGGTAAATATTTTAATATTATATATAATGTTATTGGAAAAAATACATTAAATTAAATTACCTTTTTTTTTCTTTTTTATCAGGATATTATGAAAAAGCTATAAGTTTATACCAAGCCATGATTGAAATAACCTTTTTTTGTCCATCTATCTTAAAAAATCAAAGTTTTAAAGTAAAAATTCAAGAATTAGAAGTTTTTTGGGAAAATGAATATCCAAGATTTGGTGAAGAGGTATGGAATTATATGTATATTTATATATGTCTATTATAACAAAAAAATTTGAATTTTGTTAAATATTATAATTATTCATATATTATATTATAGAAATCCAAAGGATGGAATAATGTTTATTTAAACGGTAATTTATTTAATTTTTTTTTTAAATTTAAAAAAAGTTTTGTATAATAAAGCATTAATAATATGTATATACTCTTTTATAGAGGAAGAGGGAGAAGAAGAAGAAACTTATGAAGATGAGAAAATTCCAAATATAAAAACTGAAAGTAATTATAAATAATAAAAAATATTTATAAAAATGTAATATGTAAAGTATTAAAATAAAATAATATATTAATGTTACCTTATTAGATCAATATGAAAAATGGGGTTTAATTGAATTATTTATGGAATATAATCACACCTTCCCGTTAAGACCGTTAAAACAAGGAATTAATGAAGATAATATTGATGATCCTTTTAGAGTTGTTGTATTTGATGATATTCGTCCATTCTTATTTGAAATTAATATACCTGAATTAAAGCCACTACTATTTATATATTTTTTAAGTCTTTTTAATATTCACTTGATACCGAATATTTCCACAAAAGAATCAATTCTTGGAAAAGATCAATTTCTTCAAACCATTTCAATACCATCTTTTTCTTCTCAACTTAAAACTAAAATGATTATAGATAGAAAAATTGACCAAGAATTATTTCAAACCTATCCATTAATTGATAATATAACACCAACTCAACAAGATTCATCCATAGAAAATAAATTAAATATTTTTCCTTTAAAAAACTTTCCATTACTTCCAGATACTATTTATTCCAATGGCTCTTGGTTTGGTTTAATTACCAAAGAAGACAGTCAAGTTATAAATGATAAATTTGATATAATTATAAGGTAATAATATATTATAAAAAAAAAACAGAAAAAAAAGAACTTTACTGATTATTATTTTTCAATATTAGAAATATACTCAATCAAATTACAGACAATATTAACATCTCATTAAACTCAAAATCTTTTCTGTTATGGTATATTGCTAGTCATTCATACAAAAGGTAATATTTTTTATAAGTTTTAAAAATTTAAAAAAAATATATAAATTAATATATTTATAATTAAAATAAAAATAGTTCAAAGAAAATTGCAAAACATCTTCTAAAGATTGATTCATCAAATATTAAATTATGGTGTACTTTTGCTCAAATAGAACTATCTTTTAATCATATTAATGAAGTAAATAATATTATTATTTTTTTAATACAATAAAGAAGTTTTTTATATGTAATCATTTACACTTTTTTTTTTCTTTTTACTATTACCATTACAAATAGGCAAGAAAAATATATAAAAATATTATTAAGATGAAATATTCATTAGGAAATATTGATAAATATGATTATTATTTTTTAATTTGTCAGTATTCTGAAATGGAAATGAATCAAGGAAATCATGATTTAGCTTTATGTAAGAAATAAAATATTTTAAAACAAAGTTTCAGTTAAAATATCAAAATATTAATATATATATTATATATAAAATAATATAAATTAAAATAATAGATATTTTAATAGAATCCTTAAACAGTAATTCAACATATTCAAAATTAGGTAATAAAATAATATTTTATTAAAGTAATTTAAAATATATAGCTAATAATGATACATTATACCTATATTTTTTAGATGATAATAAAATTGTAATTTCACCTCTACAAATATTAAAATCAAGAACTGTAAGTATATTTTAAAAATAACAAAAAGAAAATTATTTAGAATAAAGTATTAACGTTCTATTATAATTTAACAATAACGACTTTTATATATGTAAAACTAGGATTATCAAAATGAATATAATGAATTAATTAGTAATATAAATAATTCAAAAAAATATTCAAATAATTATCAATACATGTATTTGTTTTTCTGTTTTGGTTTATTTGAATATCTTACTCAAGGATTTGAAGACATGTGTCATTATTATGACACCCTTTTAAATAATATACCAAAAGACATGGATTATTTAAATGAATCCATATTAATGTTCTATTCAAAGGTACAATATAATCATAGAATTTCACATGAAAACTTTATTCGAAATCACGATAAAGAAGAAAATAATAAGAAATTTGATACATTAGCCTATAAACCATCGGTGTTTAGAGAATTTTTGGAATCAACTATTGATAATTATGGTTTTCAAGATAATACAGCTTTTTGGGAATTATATCTTTGGAATGAAAATCGTATGAAAATTGACAATCGTTTAAATAACTTTTTAGATCTTCAATTAAAAAAGTAATGTTCAAATTGAAATTTACAAATTTAATTTTTATAAAAAAAAAAAAAAATTAATTTTAATATATTATTTTCTATACCTCTATGTTAAATTATAATAGAAATCCATCCATATTTCTTTATTTAATTGGAATATTTTCAGAATTAAAAAGATATAAGAAAGGAAACATACATTTAATTAAAGATCATATTGAAAGAGCCTTACAATTTTCAAGGTAGTAATAATATGTGTATTTATAGTTTTGAAAAAAAAAAAAAGTTTATACCTGTATTTAATATTAAAAAATAACAAAATATTTATATATATTAATAATATAAAAAATAGACATTCAATAAATCTATGGATCATATATATTATGATAGAATTAGATAATAATAATATAGAACATGCAAAATCTCTATTCTTCCAATCTATTAGAGAATGTCCATGGTCTAAAGAACTTTATATGATGCCATTTAAATTATCGAAATCCTTTTTACATTCTTTTTCCGACGAAGAATTAGACGAAATTATGAATACTATGGAAGAAAAAGAATTACGAATTAGAAATATGTTATAGAGTATATTATAATTAATAAAATAATAATATAATATATATAGTATATAGTATATATATTATATCTATTTAAAAATTATTAAAAATTATAAAAAAAAAATAAAATAAAATTATATATTCATTTTTATAAAAATTTACACATTAAAAAGTATGGATACTATCTTTTTTTTTTAAAAAAAAAATATTTATTTTATGATTTAATTAAAACAAAATTTTAAATATTAATATTAATTTAAATAGATATGTAGATAATATTATATATAATAATTAAATATTAAAAGAAAAAATAGATATTGGATTAAGAAAATTTATAATAATAATAAATAAAAAAAAAAAATGAGGAGTATAAATTAAAAAAAAAAAGAAAGTTAAATTTTTTCTATATTTAAAAAAATATTATATCGTTTATCCTTAATAGTATTTTGATGTTTAAATTAAAATGAGTTTTCGTATAGTTGTATTGTTCTATTAAATTTTGTTGTTGCTGTTTAGTTCTTACTTCTTTCTTTTAATTGATAATTTAGTTTTAAGTTTTTTAGAAGTAATTGCTTCAATCTTTCTCTTTCTTCCTGCCTTTTTCATTTCATTCTTTTGAACCTTTCTACGTGCGGAAGCTTCAGGATCAATAATAGACTATTTTTTTGTTTTTTGTTTTTTTGTTTTTCATTTTTAATTATTATTAAAAAAAAAAAAATAAAAAATTTATTTATTAATATTTTAAAAAAAAAAAATATAATAATAATGATAAATAAATAAATAAAAATTATGATAGTTTACCTGTACAACTCGTTTATTATGTCTTTCCTTTCTAACTTCTTGTACATGTTTATGAACTGAATTGTAAACTTCTAAGAAAGCCTTAACACCAGCTCTCTTTTGTAATAAATCAAGAACTTCTTGTGCTAAAGTTTTTACCTTGTCATTATCAGTATTGGTAACATCTTGAACAGAACGATAAAGTGAAGAAATCATTACTGGAAGATAGTTGGCTAATACAGGCATATTAATAACCGAAGCCATTGCAGCAAACCATTGGTATATTGAAATACACTACAGAATTGATAATTATTTATAACATTGAGAAAATAAAAAAAAAAGAAAAAGAAATAATTAGTAAAAAGAAAGAAGGAAAAAAAATAAAAAAGCATGATATTTAAAGCAAATAATTTCATTATATTATATCATTAAATATACTAACCATTAATTCACTCTTTTTCATAGAAGTATTTACACGTGCTAAATAACTTAATTTTCTAAATATCTTCATAAGTGGGTTCTTGATTGTCTTGGCATTCTTATCACCATCTTCTGGTTCATTTTCATTATCTTCTTCATTATCTTCTTCATCATTAGTTTCATTTTCACAAAGAATAAAAAGACATCTACCAGCAAAGAATAAATTCTTTACAATTTGTTGAGATAAATCTTCTGTTAAACCATCACTATTTAATTCTTCAATCATATTAAGACAAAGACGCCAGAGAATAATTTTATCGGATAAGTATTGATATTGACTTACGTTATTTTCAGTTAACTTTTTACCAGAAACAAATTCTTTAAATTTTTCAATGTCCATCTTTGAGAAGAATATACCAATAAGACGATTAGCGGAAATTCTAATCCACATATGTGGATGAAGAAGATAACGTTGAATAGAATTCCATAAACCTTCTAATTGGGTGGAATATAAATATTGTGGATAATTATTAATTAATTTGTTAAAAGTATTGAGAGAATAATAAATCAATTCCCAGTATTCAATTTCATCTTCATCGAATTCAATACTATTAATATTAATGGCATTGTTATCAACTTCCTTAATAATATTCTTACAAAGAATGTTCATGAGTGGATCACATTGAGATTTAAATTCAGTGTTTAAAACATCAATAATTAAACCATAGGCTTGAATAGCTGCTTGTTGAATATTCTTTGGTTGTTCTGGTGAAGTCCACTTTTCTAATAATTTATAAATTTTTGCCATTGGTTGATTTAAGGAGTGAATACGTTTTATTAATTGCTTAATTAAAATACCAGACATTTCTCTACACTTGCTTGAATCATCATTGACCATGGTTACAACAAGAGAAAGGAAGAAGATTTCAGAAAATTGTGAAATCAATTCATCCGTAAATCTTGAAATAATTAAATTAAGCATTTCAAGAACAGAAACACGACCACTTTCATAGACATAATTTAAGTTATTAACAAAGAATGATATTTGATTACGGAGTCTGTTCTTACTTTGTGGATAATCTAATAAGAAAGTAATAAATATTTGACGACATTGTTCACGCATAACTGTACTTTGACTGGTTACAATTAAATTACTAACAATATTCATCAAATCATAAATATCTTCAACAACATATTTACGAGCTAAGATAGCTCTAATCATTGAAAGTGTAGTGGATTGATTTTCTTGTTCTTCTAAATCAATCTTTATAATTTTAATTAAGGTAATTAATTGGAACTTTGTAATTTCGACATCATAACAATCACGAATAATTGAAATTAAAAGTTTAAAGCAGTTTTGAATTAGTTCATTATAGGTGACACGACTTCTACCAATGATTTGGAATAAACGTTTTACAATTAATTCCCAACTTTCCTTAAGTTTTGGAATGTTACACTTGATTAAGGTATTAAGAATCTTCATTGAAAGAATAGAAATTTTATTATGCTTGGAATAGAGTGCTTCACCAAAACTAACAACTAATGGATCAAGCATTTCTAAATTATCTTGATTCTTAAGACTAATATGGTCTCTTTTGATTCCAGAAAGAAGAACAGAAAAACCAAATACAACAAAAAGATAGGCATTAGCCTTGAAATTCTTTAATGGTTCTTGAGTGTTTGTTGGACGTTTCATTTGAACCATGGCATTCTTTTCAGCTTGAGTTAATTCCTTTTTCTTTTGGTTTTCAACTTGAGCAAATGGAAGAGTTTCGGTAATAAGACCATGAGTAAATAAAAGTAATTCCTTAGCTTTAATACTTGTATTACTATTTAAACCAACGGAAATACGTCTTAAAATTTCTTCAACATTTTTCATCTTTTTCAAACTATCACTTTCTAACATTAATTCCTTTAATGGTTTTAACATGACTGTAATATTATTTAAGAGAATAATTTTGGATAATAATTCAAATGAATCAAAACTCTTGGTACCTTTAATTTCACGCATTTTTCCTCTTAATTCTTCAATTTCTCTTTCATCCCCAACTTCACCAAAGATATCATTAATTAAAATATCAATTAATGGTTCCATACAATCATCAATATTACCTGGTTCCAAGGTAGGAACTAAACTATAAAGTAATGAATGAATTGTGTATCCTAAAACATGTAATTGGTAACCTCTTAATAAAGTAGTTTGAAGTTCTGTGACAATAAATGAGAAATAGGCTGGACCTAATAAATTAGCAATCTTGACTAATGTATCACGAGTACTATCACGAGCTTCTTGTTGTCTACTCTTTAAAATTTGACAAAGGTTTAATAATAACTTTGGAAGTTGTTCATTCATTGATTCAATTGGTAAGTTCTTTAATAACTTTACAATGGCTAAAGCAACTGGGGTTCTGACAATAACATTAAGTTCATCCTTTTGAGTTAAATAATTATAAAGTTCTGGAATTAAACGGTTAACTACAGTATCATGAATCTTGTTGAATTTTGGTACTTGTACATTTTCATCAACTTCCATAGCATCACCTTCTGATTTTTCCTTTGGCTTTTCTTCTTCTTGTTCTTCTTTTTCTTCTTTTACCTCTTTTTCTTCTTCATCAGCCTTTTGTTCATCTTCATCACCATCTTCTTCAATTAATTCAACTTCTTCATCTATTACTTCTTCCTCTTCTTCTTCTTCCTTAGCTTCATCCTTTTCTTCAATTTCCATACCATCCAAAGTTTTCATATCATAATGGAAATTATCTAATACAGTTAAAATAACACGAATTAAAACCTTTTCTAATTGTTGCTTCTTCTTAATATTAACCAAAGTGTTTTTAACCAAGGTATAATATTGACCCCAAGTTAAATAGGCTGAAGCAACACCAATAGTATTGATTGCTTCATTAATTAAATTGTGCTCACTAGACTTGTCGGATTCGTAGATAAAGTGATTAACAATAGGAACAAAAATGTTTGAAATATTTCTTGGATTAACATTACCGGTCTTCAATTCATCGGTTAAACGTTTTAATGCTCTAATACGACGATGGATTTGCATATGATAAATATTATTAAAGAAGTTAGCTTCTTCATCATCACCAGCTAATAATGGAACCATATCCTTTAATAATTCATGTTCCTTATTCTTATTAATCATTAATCCTAAAATAGTAACAAATTCATGGCGAGCTTCTTCCTTGTACGACTTAATACCACGTTTAACAGCTGGTAAACAAGTATAGAATACAAGATTTTGGAATTGTTCATATTCTATTTCTTTTTCTTTTGATTGTTTCTTTAAATTACCTTCTTCCTTCTTTATTCTTTCTTCTTCAGCACGTTCAATAACGCGGGAAATACCATAGGTAGAATTAGTTCTTACAGCAAATTCATCTGTAGTTTGTAAATAGAAAATAAAATTATAAATAACTGGTAACCATTGTTGTGATGTAAATTCCTTATAATATTCTTGGTTGATCTTAGAATAGGCGTCAAAACGACGGTCGTAATCTGGTTCATCAATCATTCTTTCAGAGAAAGCATTCAAATCATCTAAAAGACCTGAAACAATTTTCAAATAATCATAAATTTCAGCCAATTTATTAAAGATTTTACATAAAAGTAATCTACATTTTCTGCTTTCTAAAATCATAAAGAGTCTAGACCAATAACGGAAATGAATATGTTCATGGAAGGTAACACCATTAACTTCAATTTCAGTCTTCTTTGAACTATTCATTAATGGAAGGAAGTTATAAGTAATGTTTAATATATCTTCCTTGGTTCTCTCTGGAACAATTCTAACGGATTTGTTAAGAGATGGTAAAAGTAATTCAATAAGCTTGTCAGCATGTTCACCATCTGTAACAAAGACTGAAACATTAGAAAGAACATTAACAATTCTACGCCAGAGTGCAATAGAACTTTGGTATTGGAAGTTTATGTTACGAGTGTTAATAAGAAGATATTCAAATTCATGTAAAATTTTATTAATAGATGGTTGAATAACCTTTTGAGCCATAGATTTATTCTTTTCTAATTCTGATTCCATACGATCAACATTAGCTTGAGCTTCTTTAGCAGTTTCAGGAACAGATGATCTAGCTCTAACCTTTTCTATTGCCATTTCTTCTGGAACATCTAAAAGATGTAAAATATCTTCTAAAATGCTAATAATTAAGGAAACGATAGAATTATGAACTTTCTTAGCAGATAAACAAGATAATAATCCTGGTAATAAACTATTATCATAATCAACGAAAAACATTACATAGTTTTTATTATGAGCCCAGGCACGAACAATTTCCATAACAACAGTAACAGCTTGAGTATTTTCAATTGAGAACTTTGGAATTCTTGGACTAATAATTCTCTTGAAGAATCCTGGCATATAAGTAGTAAAATCGAATTTTAAATTAATACTAAATAATTGGCATAAACGACGTAAACCTTGTTGACGAACATCTCTTAATTTTGCAATAGTTAAATTTTCATCATTACTATCGCCTAAAATGGCATGAATATCATCATTTGTATTAGTAGTAATTAAATGTTCAGCTTGATAGGTCAATTTTAAAATAACATTGACAAGTTGTGCAACTATTGGATCCAACTTAATTCTTAATTGTTTAATGAAATCTTCAAGAACACTTAATAAACCAAGTTGACGTTTAACCGGTGTTTCAATATTAAATGATTCATCTTCGGATTCTTTTTGATCAACATCCATTGAATCATTGTCGGTAGCAACACCTTGAGAAGACTTAATATTATCAAATGGTTTTAACATAAGATCAATCATATATTGAATATCTTCAGTCTCACAACCAGCTAACCAAGAGAAAATAGCAATACGTCTTGCTTTAGCACCAGAACGAGATGAATTTCTACCCTTTTTACTAATAACCTTACCATAAAGTAAACAAATTAAAACTTCCATTAATGGTTTTTGGTGTATTTTTTCAATTTGGTTTCTTAAATCTTCAATATTTAATGTAGAAAGTTCATCACGGAATTTATTATCTTCAGTAAGAGCTATCAATTTTTCTGTATATTCTACAACACCTACTTCTTGATAAGTTGCTAAACATTTAATACAAGCATGTTGTATCTTTTCATCACCCTTTGTTAATAATCTTTTGTAAATATCATACAATACTTGGCCCTTATATAAACCTTTAATATTCTTGAATTTTGAGAAAAGACTTAAAAATTGAAGCATCTTATTATAATTATATTTTGGTGTTTTATTGAAAGCAATTTTATTATCTTTATTTTCTTCTTCTTCTTCATCTTCATCTTCATAAATATTATCAATCTTATATTCCTTATGACAGAATTCAAAGAATTTTGGAACAATAAGTTTTGAAAATCTTTCTGCAATGTGTGGTATATGATCTAAAGTCTTCCATAAAAGATTTTCATAATTCCAATAGTCAACAACTGGAATTTCTGGTGATAAATAAGTTAAAAATTTATTAAAGTAAAGTTCACAAAGATCTTCAGTAGATTCAATGGAATTTAAATATTCTCTAGTTCTTTGGAAAATACCACTAGTATATTTAATAACTTTATCCTTAAATTCTAATAATTCTGGCTTAAATACATCCCAGAAATAACTTAATTCTAAAGAAGAAATGCCAGATAAGATTTTTGTAGTTTCTGGCCATAAAACACTAAAGTTATTTGTTAAAAGTCCTAAACATAATCTTGGTAAAACTTCACGATAGGTTTTAGAAATATTTCCTGTAACTTGTAAAGTATTAACACGTCTTAACAAAATCATTTTTTCTTGATAAGTATTTACTGCATTTGGCATTTCTTCAATATTCTTACATAAATCAAACAACATACTTGCTTTCTTATCATCATCTTTTATTAGTTCTATTTCGAAATTTGATAAAATATTTAATGTATATTTACGAATAAAATGATTAAATGAACTGATATTATCCTTTAATTTCAAATATATAGTATTTAATACATCCTTGCTAAATATTTCATTATATTCTACACTTTTTTATTTTTATCATTGATTTTTATAGTAATAATAATAATAATATATTAATATAATCAATATAATTATTAATAAAAAAGAAATATATATAATATTTAGACAATAAGGTTAATAAACTATTTATAAAAATGAAAATATTTATATATTATTATTTTTTCTTACCTATTCTTCAAAACTTCAAAATAATAGGCAACACCGATTAAAACATTAACATCATCTGGATATTTTAATAATACATCATTAATAATTGTATCCCATAAATCTTTCAAGGTTTCAAAATGATTAGCATGTCTACAAACTTCAGCATAAGTATATATTAATTGACCAATATTGGTATTAATAACCTTTGTTAAATCATTATTTTCTTCCTTAAATAAGGATTGACTTAATTTAATGTATTTCTTTATAATTTCATATAAATCCTTATTTATACTTTGATATGGAATTTCAATATGTCTTAAACAAACGATAGATGCTAATTCTTTAATTTGTTTTTGAGAATTTTCGCTAAGTTCTTCATACACTAAATCAGAAACTTTTGATATATCATCCATGTTAATATCTGTAGAATTAATATATTTTAAAAGACGATCTTTCCAACTATCATTCTTATTTCCTTTCTTTTCAATGAAATGTAAAAATCCATCATAAACTAATTGAGAAGAAATTTCTGGTGGATAACCATCCTTTGCAAAATCAGTAAACATTTCAAAAAGATAGAAAAGGAAAAGATCGGAATTTTCATTCCAATTGGAAGAAATATACTTAATAACAAAAGGTAAAATAATTTGACAATAGATAGCGTTATTCTTTTTTCTAATTTCATTTGTGAAAACTAATACCTCGTTATATAAAGTACATTTGAAAATATTATCAAAAACATTTTTACCATATGATAATGTAATAGTTGGTGGTGAATATAAAACAAGTGGTCTTAACATATTTAATAATTCTTTAACTGCAATTTTTGAATGTGGTAAATATTCTGACTTAAATATAATCTTTGATACTGAATCAATAGACTTGAATATCTTTTTACGGTCTTTATGAATAAATCATAATAATATAATAGAAACATGAAATATTTATAATATAGATTTATACAAATTATTATTATATTCTTTTTTATTATTAAAATATTATATATATTTAAATTATAATAATAATAAATATAATAAATAGTTGTTGTTTTTTTATTATTATTATTATTATTTACCATGAATTGAATGTCCTTTTCTAGTTTCTGCAGCGATTTTAACAATGATCATTAATTTTGATAAATTAATATGATTCCATAAAATTTCATCATCGGATTTATTTGCATATTCTTCTGAATATTTTACTAAACGACTATCTAAAATATCATAAACAACCGTACTAGTATCAGAGTTAACATATGCACAGGTATCATTTATAAATACTTGAACAGATCTAAATAATGGATCATCTATTTTTTTATATGTTAAATTTAAAAATTAAGAATTGTTTACATGAGTAATTAATTTTATACCAATTTAAAATGTGAAACGCTTATTTGCTCTTAATTGGGAAAAAAAATACCTAATTTATCATCTGATTTAACATTTTTCTTTAAAATATCCAATACCATTTCTAAATATTCTTGAGAACGTGAATAAAGTTGATTATTTACATGCTTTTAAATATATATAATATATTTTGATAATAAAAAAGGGAGAATAATATCCAAGTTAATAAAAAATTTTAAAATTTCTAATTATATTTCTTATTTAATATTCGTTTATAAAAAAAAATATTTACTTTAATTGTTTCACTTAAAAGTAAACCAATACCAGATATATAACTTTCAATAGAATTACTTTTACCATCATTTACAGACTCTAAGATAATAGTTAAAATATTTCTTAATTTTTCACCTTTTATTCTTCTTAATAAAAATGAAAAGGATTCACTTGCAAATCTTCTTATATAATCTTTATTGCTTTCAAATAAAGATCTCATCATGCTATATATTGAAACATAAAAAATAAAAACTGTATAAATAGCTTGCAAAAATAAATATATATTACATAATAATAAAAGAACTTACAAAAATGTTTTATCAACATCAGCTACTAATTGTTTTAATAAATATTTAAATAAATATGCAATGGTATTGAAAACAGACTATAATAATACGAATATATATATGAAAAAAGTGTTATATTATCTATTATTTAATTTGAAAATAATATTTAAATTTATAATATCCTGATTTTTTTTTTTTTTCAATAAATTACTTCTAAAATTTTTGGTTCTGATGTACGACTAAGTAATGAAGTTATTGCTTCATAAAATTTTGGGAAATATTCATAGATTTCTTCTTGTAAATCTCTTGTAAATGAAATAACTAAACTATTTTATATATTAATTAAAATATATATTTGGAGGTTAATTATAATACTACCTTATGAATTTTATATATAGTATATTAATAAACACTAAACCTTAAAAGTGGTTCATAAGCCTGGGTATCTTTAATTAAAATGTGTTTTAAAAGTATATTAGCAATTGCATCTTTATGGAAAAGAATCATTGGAAGTGATTTTGTATATTTTTGAACTTCAAATACAAAATTTGAAAAATCCTTTGTACAATTAAGTTCTCTCCATTGTATTATTGATTCTTGAAAGAAAGTTTCGGCATCTTCTGGAATTTCATTGTTAAATTTATATACTCTTTTGGTTACATTAATTTTAATTGAACCAACTCTTTCATTAAAAGATTGAAACTATAATTTTAACAATATTATTTTTAGCAATGAATGTATTATAAATATCAAAAAAATAATAATAAACTAATAATATTTTTCTCAAAAAAAAAAAAAATGGAATAATTACTTTGAAGCGATTGACACCTCCTTTAGTATTAAGTTCCTTACTCATATTTCTATTTAAATAATATGTTGTTACGTTTATTTATTTTAACAAGGAATTGGTTAAATTGTACGTTGTTTGTTGATATTTATTTATATATTAATAATTTATATCATATAAAAATTTCATATTTCAAAATTATTTCGAATTGTATTTTTTTTTATAATAATATCGATAATTAATGTATTATTACCTTAAAAAGTTTTCTAAAATAAATTAATAATTGTATAATAAAAGTAGTTCTCTATGTTTTACTTTATATATATATATAATTGAACGAATTGAACTGGGAAAAAAAGAAAGAGCGAAAAAAAAATAGGTTATAGTATTTTATTATTTAAATATTATTTAATTAAAAATTTCAATTTTCAATACTCCTCTAAATTATGAAAATTGAACTTTATTAATAAAAATAATATTATATTATAAAAATTAAATGAATAATTGAAAAAAAAAAAAATATTTTCTATAAACTATTTTTTTAAATATTTTAACATTTCATTTTATTAATGTTAAAAATATAAAAGGTTTTATCATTAAAAAAATAAAAATTATTATTATCTTAATGATTAATTAAAAAAAAAAAAAACTTTTTTTTGAAATTTCAAAAAAAAAAAAAAAAAAAAAAAAAAAAAAGGAAAATGAAATTAAAACAACCAATCATAATTGTTAAAAAACAATAAACACAATATATTATAATATAATTTAATATATTTCAAAATATATTTCAATTTAAATAAATAATAATTTTAAAAAAATGGAAAATTTTTTATAATCCATTAAAATAAATGAAATTAAATTTTGGTGATGGAGTGGTGGATGATGATGGTAGTACTTGTGTATTAAACCTAGAATAGAAGTATTGTATTTTTAAATAATACAAAAATTAAAAATATATTCTTATTTCTTTTTTGTATAAAGAAATAACATATATATATATTATAAATATTATAAGCATTATAACATCAAATGATATAAAATATATAAACTATTAAATCTAATTATAAAAACGATTTTCAAACTAATAAAAACATTTAACATAGTTTAACCTAGATCATTTCAAATTTTTATCTTTTTTTTTAAAAAAAAAATTAAATGGTTCTTACACTAAAAATAGTTCGACATAATATAAATAATACACAAATATAATAAAAGCAGTTGTACCAATTATCTTATTTATTTTCCTATTTTTTATACATTTTGTTTTATTGTTCTGTTTTTTATTTTTTGTTTTTACTTTGTTCTTTGTTTGTTTTATTAATTTCTTTTTAGATTTACTATATTATATAATTATATATATTATTATTATGATATTATATTTTTAATTTCTTGTATTTATTAATATATTTATCATTTCTTATTTTATAGTTAAACTATAATAATAAAAATAATAATAATAATAATAATATAAATTAAATAGAGTTTTATACCTATTTATACTATACATTTATTAATACTTTGTTTGAAAGAAGAGAAAAAGTAAAACAATTATATTTAAAATAGTTTTTTATTTATTTATTTAATGATGCTTATTCTATATGACGATTATAACCCATATATAATACCAATTTGATACTGTAAATGACTTGTTTATTGTTAAAGTTATTTTTTAAATAAGTTGAGCTTGTGCTCTTATTTTTTTTATCAAAACTTTCTTTAAAAATTGTTCTCTTGACAATGCTCGAATATGCTTTTTATCCATAATATGCATAATATATAAAATAAAAAAAAATTAAATATATAATATTTTTTAATATATATTAATAAAAATAATAAAATATATATATTATGATAAATCCATTATTGATGATATTAAAAATAATATATTTTTTATTCTACCTTTAAATAGTAATTTAAATCAATTTGTTCTGATATTAATGCTTTACCAAGATAATATATCATGTCTTCTATAGCAGATTCATCAGCCACTACTTCTACTAATCTATAAAATTTTAAAATATTATAAATATTAATATGAGAGATGTATAAGTCTATCCTTATTCAATATAACATTTTTAATACTTACTGATTCATTAATGGGGTTAGTTTCAATATTTCATCCGGATTAACTTCTTGTTTACTCTTCAATTGTTCAATTTTATCACTTAATTCTTTATTCTTATCTTGGAATAATGTTATATTACCTTTAACTTTTAACTAAAAAAATATGTATATATTGTTATTATATATAATTTAAAAAGATATAATAATAATATAATAATTAAATAAAAAAAAAAAAAAAAGATTATATTTATTTCTTAATATTTACCATTTCTTCTTCAAATAAACGAATAGAATTACTAATTTTTTGTTCATTTTCTGAAAGTTTTCTATTATCCGAGAGTAAGATATCTATTTGATCTTTTAATTCTTTGTTGATAATTTCTATATCTTTAGTAATTTTTTCACGCGCTTCATTTAATACACCAATTTTAGCATCTGGTCTTGGTAAAGAATTACGATTAGTACTTGCATTATTCATTGGATAAGACATGCTTGTTGATGGTGGTGGGGGTTGGTTAACATTTTGTTGATATGGGTAATTATTATATGGCATATATCCATTATTAGTTGGATTGTTATTATACATATAATTATTTGGTCTTGGCATTGGCATTGAAACTGGTTGAGGCATACTATAACTCTGAGAGGCTGCAGCATGCTTAACTTCAACTACAGGAGTTTCTGTAGAAAATATTTTTCTTAAAATTGAAATAAATTCTATTAATGAATTCTAAAAGTGAAGAAATCAAGATTTCATATAATTTAAATGTAAAAAATAATATTTTTTGTGGTTTTATGATATTTTCGTATGAATAATTCCGAATTTAAAATTGAAAAAAAAAGTGTTTGTTAAATAAATTATGATTGATAGTCGATTAAAATTTTAAAAATAGAATTAAAGGGATTTCCAATTTGATATATTAATATTTAATAATAAAGAATGAGTAAATATATATGTATATATAGGGAAAATATGTTAATATTTCATTAACGGTTTGAAAAATATGAAAACTAGAACATAAATGATTTTATCAATTATAATTCAATTTCTCGAAATTTCATATTAAATTATATATTTTCTTCTTCTCTTAAATTAAAAATATATATATTTATTTATATTTATATATAATATTAACCTGTGGTATTGAATTAAAAGTATCTAAGTATGGATGGACAATTTTTCCATCAGCAGTTACATGTTTTCCCACTACAATTTTCATGTTTTCAGTTGGCATTACAAAAAAATCTGGTGGTGATGCTGGATAATCATACATAACCCATATTCCAATAGGTATATTATATGTTACATTTCTATAAGTAACAGGAATGACCCCAGTCATACCTAGTAAATTATATAAACATCCTGCATAGACTATTTTATATTGTTATTATTAAATAATAATTATTATTAATAATTCAATAAAACAATTGTTATTATTATTAATAGTATTGATATTAATATTAATATTTGTTGTTATTGTTGTTGCTGGTATTATTTATATTTCCTGAAATTATATTTGATAAAAGTTTTATTATAGAATTACCATGTTTATCATATTTTGGATTAAGACCGTTATATTGAGTAAGAACTTCATCAAATTCTTCATAAATTCTATCTTTATTGGAATACTAAAATATATTTCATTTTAAAAGGTTGTTTTTTTTTTTTTTTTTTTAAATAATTATGCAGTATTATGATATAGTAATTATTAATAACAATTATATTATATTATATTATTTATATGATTTTAATTTATTTATCTTTCAAGTTTAAAAAAAAAAAAAGTGAAAATAAAAATAAAATACACTTGTTCCAGTAAGAACTTTTTGAAGCCATTTCGCCGTTTCAGCATGCATTTTTATATTTATATATATATATATATTTACTTATGGTATAATTATATTTTAAAAGTAAAAAAAAAAAAAAAAAAGTAATAATTCAATAATAAATAAAATTGCATGTTATATAATGAATATTATTTTGTATTTTATTATTAAAAAATAAGGACATTCTAAAACAAACAATGAATAAATACTAAATAAAATATATACCTAATTAAAGGTTATATTTCACCTCTTCTTTTTTTTTTATTTTTATTATCTTATTTGTTATTATACTTTTATTGTTATTATATTTTTTTTCTTATTCTTGAATTGTTTAAAATATAAATATAAATAATAATTGCAAATATTATAATAAAAAATCTTCAAAATAATAATGAAATTTATAATAATATAATTAATAATAATAACAATACTATAGTTTATATTATTATACTTTTTTTTTTTCTTTTTGATATTAACAAATATTATAATAATTATTATAAATAAATATAGTTTTTATATATTTATTTATATTTATAATATTACAATTAAGAATGATTATTGAAATGTTCAGTTTAAAAAAAAACACTTAATTTTTTTAATAGGAATTTAATTAATATTGCTTTAATATTTTAATTTATATTTTATTATATAATTATTATTAAAACAATTTTCATTCTCTTTAATTAATATTTATACATTTATTTATTTACTTATTTATTTACTTATTTGTTTATTTACTTATTTATTTACTTATTTATTTATTTACTTATTTATTTACTTATTTACTTATTTATTTATTTATTTATTTACTTATTTATTTATTTATTTATTTATTTATTTATTTATTTATTTATTTACAATAAAAAATGTATTTTTTTATCTATTTATATATTGATATATGAAATTATTAAAAAAATTTATATACATATTAATTAAGCAATTAGAAAATAGAAAAGGGTATGTAAAGTAGAGTATAATAACTTTTAGTATATATTTTATTATAATGAATAAAAGATATAAGTAATTATAGAATGTTTTTTTGATTTCAGGTATTGTATTAAGAATATATATGTATAATTTATAATTTATAAATTATTAAAAAAAAAATATATATGGATTCTATAAGTATATCATCTTATCAGAATTGTCTTATTCATCTATTCACCTTTTCATACTATTTCATTTATACCAAAGTTATAATTAATTTTTAATATGTGTATAATATATTAATATTACTTTTTATTTTAAAGTATTATTATTTATTCTTAATTAATCTATCGTAAATATATCTTTGCATTATATAAAATATATAGATAAGAAAAAAAAAGAAAGGAATGAATATATTGATTCTAATATTTTAATAATTTATTTTATACTTCAAGATTCATATTTCTTTTTGTAATTAATGGATGAAACGAATAAAAAAAAATAAGTATAATAATATTCAAAAAATATATATATTTATATGTAAGAAATTTCAAATAAAAGAATAGTACAACTTTATATCATTATATATATTAAAAGGAAAAATACTAATGATTACAATTATTATTAATATAAATGATTTATGATTAGAATTAAATAATTCTATTTTTTTTTTTTACTACTAAAATTTTATTATTTCAAGCCTTGGCTAGCCTTTATTATGTTAAACGAATATGACTAACTATAATAAGAATTTATTAACTATAAAGGGTTAGATTATTACATGATTGTTTGGTTGTAGGTAGTAAGAGGATGAGAAGTACATGTAAACGGTCTTTGGTCACTAGAACCTCTTATTGTATTGTAAAAATAGCTAGAACTCTTGATGAATTAAATATTATGGTTATATGGAATGCTAAACTTTCATAGAAATTTTAATAAAACAACTCCTCCAATTAATATGAAAAGGAATACTTTATGAAGAATTGATTTGGAGATGATGATGTTATTGCCTGCCTGTTGTGCTTCTCAAACATTTAATTATTTAAAATGTAGTTTTAAGGTAAAAAGTCCGAATCCACTCCCGATGACCATAAAAAGTAGAGAACCCTTTGTACCAGAATGTAATAAAATATAATTCATGGTTGTGAAACTAATGGAGCAGTTGTATCCAAATTTAATTATTTGTTTTTTTCATGGATATATCATTTATTTTATTTGCATATCATATCATCACAATAACAGAGAAGAATTATTGTCAGAAATCTGCATGAGACTCTTTAAATAGATTAATAACAAATTCTGTTTAAATTAAATTTATTATATTTTTCATATATTCATTTCTTAAAACTTTTAAAAAAAATTACAATGAAGAAAATAAAGAATTATAAAATATATTTATTATTGAGTAAAATTTTATAATTTTATGATACAAATATTTGTAGTATTTTTATAATATTCATTCAATAAAAGAAAGATACGTAACTAATAAATATAAAAGTAATTTATTAATTTATTAGGGATGCAAAATTATTTTTATTATGTAGACAAACATTAGAAAACTAATTAATTATTTTATTTACTCCATTGTTTAATAATCCTTTTTTTAGTAAAATAGAAAATTCAAAATTTAGAATGTTTTTTTTTTTTGTATATTATATATTTTTTCTCCATCATCTTTAATACTATTATTTTCACATTGGTTAAAAGAATTATTCTAATTACTTGAAATCAGGCTAAATTTTTTTTTAATACCAACAAATAATTTAACTTTTTATTGTAATAAAGTTTCAAATTCTAATTTAAAGCCTTTTCTTAAGAGAGTTAATTATAATTATTATTATTATATTTTTACATAAAAGTTCTACATTATTAAATCAAGCATTTTCATCTACAATTTTAAAATCACAAACAAACCTAAATAGGGTTAATTCAAATTTTCATAATAATTCTATACCAATTTCATACATTTGTATACATTATCACATTTTTATTACATATTCAATATCAAATTATTTAATTAATTTTTATTATAATTGTTTTTATATATATATATTTAATTAATTTTTATTATAATTGTCTTTATATATATATTTTTAAACTTCTATTATTATTTATTATTATTTACTTATATTTTTAATATTTCATTATTATTAATTCTTATTATTTCATATGAATGTATTAATTACACTAATTAAATTGTAGTACATATAATATAAAAGGTTATATCATATAATTATTAAAAGACTACATATTATAATTAATAAAATATAGACTACTAATAAAGTCATTAATTAAGCCATACTTATTTGATTTTTTTTTTTCTTTTGCCATTAAACCATACTTTTTTGTAGGCAATAACAAAAATAAAAATAGAATCATGATCAACTGCATAACTATGGGTAGTGTTATATATATAAATAAAGAGATGCTGCTAATAATGGATATTAATATATTAATTAATAATAATAATGAAAAAAAACATAAATAAACAAGGGTTTATTAATTATTATATACATGATTATTATTTATACTTTATATATTAAAGAATAATCATTAAAATTGTTTATTTATATTTATTCCATAGATTGTCCTATTGACATAAATAGTATGGATAAGGGCAGTTAAGAAGTTCAAAGGATGAAATAACTGGAATAATACCTTTATATAGTATTATTAACAAAAAGAATATTATAATATAATAAAATGCTATATAAATAGTTGAAAGTCTCTCTTTAACCATTATCATAGTACCATTCTTTTTCTTTTTATAATCAAAGCTTTATATTCAAATAATAATAAAAAACAGAACATATATAAATATTAACTAAAGTATAAAAACTATTGAATTATATATAAAATATATTGAATTGATTATATTATTAATATATTTTTATAGATTATAATTAAAAAAACTCAAAACTTTTTTTTTTTTAATTCTTGTCGTTGTTTGAGTGTGGATTAATTAAAAAAAAGTGATTTATAATTATTGAATTTTCACATGATAAATTAATTATATATTTTTTCTTAAAAGAAACTTTTTCATTATATGAGAAAAAAAAAAAAAAAAGAGTATTTAAGAATTAAAAGAAAGAGGACTTCTTTTCGATAATAATTATCTTTTTTTTTTTTAAGAAAAGTTATTATTTAGAATAGAATAATTACTTCATAATACTATAAACAATATTAATATAACAATTTATAACTATTATAATATACCCATATCTCTTTATATGTCTCTATCTATCGACACTGATCATTTATCATAGTTATAATGATACGAGAATGCTTATTAATAAATGATTTTTAATAATTTATATTTTTTCTTTAAAAGGTATTTCTTTATCCTTATAATACCAAAATAGTAAAGCTTAATAAACTATAGTATATCTTTTCATACCTACATTCTTTCTTTTTTATTAAAAGGATAATCTAATATTTGATATAAAAAATATAAAATCTTAAACGTTTAATTATTATTTATTATAATCTAATATTAATTTTTTATTAAAATATTAATTGAAATAGTCTTTAAAGTTCCTTTTTTTTTTTTAAACCAAAAGAATTTAAAAGTTTTATTCACTGCCTTTTTATCTTCTTTGAAATTATCCATGATCCACCTTTAATAGTAATGTATACATTATGTATACATATACAAATAGTCTTTTTTTTAAAAAAATTCATTTTTATTATCATATGAAATTTTATCATTTTTTTTAAATTAAAATTTTATTATTATATCTATTGACAGTCATTCTATTCTAGACTATTATATTATGATAATTAAAATTTATTATTTTTTAATTCATTTTTTATTTATTTAATTTTAGATTAATATATTGGTGTAACAAATTTTAATTCTGTATTTTATGATCAATATTATCTTCCATTTAATACAATATATATTAATATATAAATAGACAATCATCAATAATTTTATAATATAGTATTGATATATGAGTAAATCCAATAATTTAAATCATTAAATCTTTAACTGCCTTTTTTTTTTTTTTGGGAAATTTGAAAAGTAAAAACTTTTTTAATTATTTAGTATTGGATGAAGGTATCTAAAAAAAAAAAAATCACCACCACTATGACGATACCATCTTTATATTTATTATCAGTAACAAAATATGTTTTTTTTTTTATTTTTATTTTAGCATTCATAATGATTATCGTATGAAAAAAAAAGTGGTTATCCATCAAATATATTTTTAGGTTATGAAAAAAAAAAAAAGGTTCAATTTTTTATATTTTTGTTAATTAAAAATTTAAATGAACAAAAGATAAATAAATAAATAAAAAATGAAAAAACTCAGCCAAAACATTTTATTTTTATTATATCTGTTATTTAAACCATTTTTTTTAATTGTTGTTGTTACTTTAAACGATTAAATTTAACAAAAAATCTAAAAAAAATAATACAAAAAGCCATCTTTTTATATTTTTTTTATAATTTTAATAACTTTAATAATTCACTGCCTTTTATTTTTACTTGGTAAAAAAGAAAACTTTTTTTTAAAACTAGTCACTGCCCAGATTTAACTTTCATGAATTTACTTTTAATTTTCATGTAACAACGTTTACATTACATCTATGTATTAAAATGTATTTTTAAAAAGATACCTTCATTCTTCATCACAACTAGTATATAAATTTATTATATAATAGTAGGTTAGGATATAAGAATGATAATACCTCTTATTCTCAATTAAACCACAAATAAAAATATATAAATATTTAAAACATATTATTATTGTTTTTTACTATTAATTATGTTTATATTTATTTATTATTATTTATTAAAAAAATAAAAGCCATCAGTATAATGACTCATCCCTCTTTATTTGAAAAAACTCAAAAGTACTAAAGTTTTTACTTTAAATAAAAATGGTCTTATGACCTTTACTATTTTATTTTTTTTAAATTCAATTAATTTTTTTTGCCTATAAAATTAAATAAATATTATTATTATCCTTAACTTTTTAACTTTTAATATTTTAAATAAAGAATTAATTAATTAAATGGAAGAATGGTTGTTGTTGTGTAGTTTTTTTAATAGCATTAAAATTATCTTTAAAAATTGGCATGAAAATAGACCAAACCATTACCTTCACTATTAGCTATTTATATATTTTATATATTTACTATCCCTACATGAAATACTTATGACAACCATGATCATCACCACTACATAATAATAAAATTTTTTATATTTTTCTCGCATTTATTTATTTATTCATTTACTTTTTTATTTGCATCTTATTTGCCTATTTTTTATTTTAGTAAGATGAACCTATTTTAAAATAAAAGACCTAGATTTTCCTATGGAATCAAAGATAAGAAAGACTAATAAAATTATTGGCTAAATTTCTATTCTTTAAAGTTATGGATAAAAAAAAAACAAGGGATGAATATTATTTATACACATTTCCATTTGTAATACTATTCTATTTTTATATCTATTTTCTTTAGTTGTCACCATCAATCTATATAGAAAGATGGACCTTTCCTACACACCTACCAACAATATCTATAAAATTATAGCAATAACACTACCACGAACGCCTTTCTTTTATTCTTCCTAATTATTATTATCATCCTTCTAAATTAGGAAGATTTTCTTATTCTTTAAAATTATAATCTATCCTACTGACTATATATAATCTAATATATTTTATATAATATATAAATTCTATATATTTTATATATTATGGATTATTCAAAATTATAATTGATTTAAAATTTCAATAAGAAAATTTTCATATGTTTTTTTAATTTTTTATTCTGTTTAATATATTATAATATATTGTTATTATATTATTAACTTTTTTTTACTATTTATAGATGATATTCTATTATTCCTTTTCATAAAAATAGATGATTTAATTAAATCTAATATATTATTCTATTTAAAATAGTATATAATAAAATATTTAATTTAATATATTATTTTTTATACTAAATTTTTAATAAAAAAGAAATAGGTTTTATTGAGCTTAAACGAAAAAAATACCACTTAACAATATATCCTATCCTTTACTTCATTTATTACAATATAATTCATAATATATGGAATATTGAATTTAATATTTTTGAGAAAATGTTATTAATTAACTATTTTATATATTGAAATATATTAAAAATGGTGTTTTTTTGTTTTGTTTTTTAATTCTATTTATTATTACATTATTTTGATCAACGTTATGGAATTAATTTATTTATATATAAAAATGTATCAAATGTATTACAATTTAATTCAATATATATTATCTAAAAAATATATAATATATGAATCCTATTTAATTTCATTATTCTTAACATTTATTATTGATATATTAATGTAGGCTTTATTGCCAATTCATCTCATCTATTCATACATATATCATCAATAATAAAATAATATATTTATTTTACACAATTTATTCAATTTCAATTTAAATAATAATATTAATATATGATGGAATATCATATAATATGATAATAACTCTTCCTTATGAAATTTATTAACTTATATATCAGAATATATTGTAATTTATGGCGATTATATTTAATTATCATAAGCATAAATAAAATTAAATGAATGACTAAATAAATAACTAGTAAAATAAATAAAAAATAGGAGGTTTGTGTGAAATAAAATAAATAAATAAATGATAAATGTAACTAAATAAATGATCTCATCATTATTGACTAAAATTTGAACATACTTTGGAAATTAAAAAATAAATGAATAAACATATACTAATTTAAATAAATTCCTCCCCAAACTATTAATAATAAGCTTTTTTATTCTGTTAAGATAATTTTTTTTTATGTTTGTGTAGCATAATTTTCTTGATGGTGTACATAAAAATTTATTTATCTATAATTTATTTATTCATTTAATTTTGAAACCTATTGATTTTAATTTATTATTAATTAATTATAAAAACTATAGATTGAGCAAAAAAGAAATTTATATATTTTTGATTAAATATTAATATAAAAAAATTACTAAATTTAATATACGAAAAAAAAGAATAAAAAAAAACATATAAAATCAAAAAATATTTTCTTTATTTTAAAAAAAAAAATTTTTTTTTATTTACAAAAATCCTTATAAAAGGAATATAATTTAAATATTTTTTTATAGATTATTTTTTTTAAAAATAACAGCTACTTTTATATATTTATAAATATATAAATTGAAAAATTAAAAAAAACATTTAAAAATATATATATATACAAAAAAAATAATAACTTAAGTAAATTAATACAATAATAATAAATATGCTTTCCTCTTCTGATACTACTCAAAACGAAATTAAAAAGGAACAAAAGATTATTGGAGCCCTTGCTGAAAAAGTTTGGGATGCCAAAACTCAACAATACCATGGTGGTCAAGAATGGAAGTTTTTAGATAACTTTGTGGAAGATTTTTCTGTTACTACTAATGGTTTAGGTACTCCACAATTCGCTTTACAAGCTGCTAAGGATGCTGTAAGTTTAAAAAAATTGAAAAATTTTCTTAAAAAGAGGGATTATATTAATTTATAAATAAAAATGTTAAAAGTTTATTTAAAAAAATATATTAAATGTAAATAAAGTGATGGAATAGTAAATAATAGTTGAAAAATAAATAAAGGTTAGGTAAATAAAATACCCCAAAAATAGGTTAAAAAATTGTAAAAAAATAAAAAACAAAGAGAGTAATAGTAAAAAGAATAATAATTAAAATTATAATAAATGAAAAAAAATATAGGAAAGATAAAAAGATAGAAATTTAAAGTTATTATGAATAGTAGTTTATGTAATTTTTTTTAGAAATGGTATAAAAATAATAAGAAATTAATATTTTGTCAACATATATATAATAGTTAAATTTCTGTGGACATTACCCACCAGGTGATCAAGAACCAGCTAAGAGTGATCTTGCCAAGTGGATGGCCCCAGCTAAATTAGGTTTAGATTGGGAAAATGTACACAGTAGAATGTTACTTGGTAATGGTGCTTCTGAATTAATTGATCTTGTTACTAGAATTTCCCCAAAGGGTTACTGGAAATCAGGACCAAATCGTGTTCAATACAAGGAATATGAACGTTCAGCTATTGCTGATAAGCGTGAAGTTATTCCATACAATGACCCAAGACCAGCTTCTCTTACCTGTTTGGTTAACCCAAACAATCCAACTGGTACATACATGCACATTGAAGAATTAAAGAAATATATTGAAGAAACTGCTGTTGACAACAGTGTCTTCATGGTCGATGAATCAATGCAAATCTGGCACTCAAATAAGTTCCAACTTGATTCTTTAATTTCCCAATCTGAATGGATTGAAAACTTATACAAAACTAGAAATATTTCTGTTTACATTATGCACTCTTGGACTAAAATCTGGTCATGTACCGGTATTAGACTTGGTTCTGTCCTTTGTCCAACTGCTGAATTAGCTAGTGAATTAAAGAAATTACAAGTTCCATGGAGTGTTAACATTTCTGCTCTTCGTTTCTTAGAAGTTGTTTGCTCCGAACAAGAAGAAGAATTCCTTAACAAAACTTGGGAATTAACTCCAAAATGGAGAGCTTCTGAAATTGAAAAGTTAAGAGTATTAGAAAAGTCTCTTACTGGTGAATCCGGAAACTGGGAATTAAGTGGTGAAGATTTCTTAAGTTGGATTTGGATTGATTTCAAGGATGAAGTTACTGCTGAAGATGCAGCTGAAAAGGCTCGTCAAGCTGGTGTTCCAGTTCGTCCAGGTAAGAATGGATACAAGGAATACACCAAGGTTCGTATTGCTGTTAGATCACCGGAAAAGGTTGATATTTTAATTAATGCCTGGAAGGATCTTAAGCGCTCTAACTAAACAAATATATAGAATATAAATTTCTTTTTTTTATTCAATATAAAAAAGAGAAAAAACATTTGGACTTTTTTAAAAGTCTAAAAATTTATCTCATATTATAGAACAACAACACTATATCAAATTAATTTATGAATTATCTATTTATACATAAAAAACAAAAAAAATTTTTGTAAATAACAAAAAATTATAAGAGAAAAGAAAATTAACGATATTTATCAAGAGGCGAATAATTTGAGCATATAATATTTAAAGAAAAAACCAAATATATATATATCTTTTTTTTTTTTTTAAACATAAAATCATCATTTAATATATATCATGAATAAAATATAATTTTAATTTTATTTAATTTTACCTTTTTTTTAATTTTTATATTATCTTTAATAATTAAAAGATCAATTTTAATATTATTTATTTACAAAAATAAATAATAAAGCAAACAAATCTATAAAAACATAAGAACTATAATATTATAAAATAATAACACATAATAAAAATAAAATAAAAAAAAAAGAAAAATTTTAAAAAATATGATAAAAAAAAGGTGTTAAAAAAAATTTAGAGTAAATTTTAACTATTATTTTTTAAAGAAAATTTAAAATAAGAGTAGATATGTTCGATTCAAAGTTTTGTTAAAAATATAAATGTTGTAAAAGTATCAATATCAATGACACGAAAAGAGAGATAGTATTAGCTATTTTACAGCTATTTTCAAACCATTATTTTTATGTTTCCAAGAAACTGGTAATGGTTCTGGATCGAATACAGATTATCCTTGTCGTGTTACTTTGCGAAACTATAGACACTTTTTCAAGAAAGCTGATGAATCAGTTCCGGGAATGAGAGGTTTATATTTAGGTTTTCACAATTCGTGTCAAGCCTCACTTGAAAACTTCTCTGGAAAGTATATTATTTCTATTTATACTTTTAGTCTCTGGAATAGATTCAAATGCTCGATTGGAAATGTTTATATGCCTCATAGTCATCACAACATCTATGTTGATCATGCAAAGCTAGAAGTTCGCTTGTGGTTACAAACTCATTCATCCCATCCATCGATTCTTGTTGGTGATTTTAATATGTCTAAAGTAAAATTATCCAACTGGTTATCAACTAATGGATTAGGAGATTGGGAAATTCTTCCGCTTAGAGGGTCTACTATCTCTTGGACTCGAGGTGATCAATCTTCCGACATTGACCATGCTCTTATCAATTCGAAGATGAAAGATCTTATTCACTCAGGATCATTTATAAATAATTTTTATCCAGTATCAGACCATAAGCCACTTCTTATTAATGGTAAAATTATTCCTATGGAAGATTTTTCTAATGACTTTAATGTTCCTAAGAAAATTCTGAAATGGAATAGATTAAAATGTATTGAGGAAAAGGAATCTATTCTCAGTCATAATAAATTCCAAATACTTTCAGCAAAATTCAACGATCCTAATGTTTCTACAGATGAACTTTCCAAAGAGTTTACTTCAACTGCTTTTTCAATTGCAGACGAGCTCAGTATTACCTCAGCAAATAATGTTATAAAGTCTTCATTTCATATTTCACAACAAATTTTTAATCTTCAAAAAATCAAAATGAAGTTGTATAAGAGATTTAAAAAAGAAAGAATTTATGATTTAGATGAATTTATTAAAAGAATTAAAATCTACCGTAAGCTCATTGATTACATCCACAAAAGATGTAATGAATTTAGGAAACAAGAATATCTTCATTGGATTAAAACAGGATGTGAGTATATGAAGAGTCATAATCCTAAGAAGGCCTGGAAATGGATCAAGAAAACTGCAAAAATTGGAAAAGATTCTTTCTTTATTGCTCAACCAATTAAAAATAAAAATGGAGAATTAGTTGTTGCTACAGAAGAACAACTAGATGTGTGGCATGATCATTTCGAAAAGCTTGCATCAGATCCAAGTGGTGTAAGTCTTGATTTAGAGCATTGGTATGAAGAACCAACGAATAAACGTTTTTCACTTCCTATGCTTGATGAGTGGGATATCAACCAAGATATTAGTATTGATGAAGTCAAGTCAGCTATCCTCACTACTCCAAATTATTAAGCATCAGGTCCGGATGGTATTCCAATTGAATTTTACAAAGCATTAATTCCATCAAGTAATGATTCTAATAATGCTACAGATAATAATTCTTCCGGTAATACCACTTCAGATAATGATGCTTATGGTTTAAATTTTATTCTTAAATTATTCAACCGTATTTGGGATGGAGATTTCCCCAACTCATGGAATGAATCCAGTATTGTTTCCATTCCTAAGAAGGGAGATTTGACAGATTGTGATAACTATCGAGGTATATCACTTATCAATAATGGTATTAAGTTGATTTCCAAAATTGTCACCACTAGAATCTCAGAATATGGTCTAAAGAATAATTTCATTAGACCTGAACAATTTGGTTTTCGAAAAAAGGAAGAAAGTATCATTCTTTTCATTTCAATCCAAGAAATATGTTGTAGACGTCAATTAGATAATAAAGAGACATATTTGGCCTTTTTAGATCTCAGGAAAGCATACGATTCAGTCCCAATCGGTAATATTCTCCATAAATTAGATTGTTTAGGAATCCGAGGTAAGAGTTTACAATTTATCAAAAATTTATATTTAACATCTAAGGCTAATGTCAAATTAGATGGACAATTCTCGAAATCTTTTGATGTGAAGAAAGGAGTCCGTCAAGGATGCCCTCTTTCTCCTATTCTCTTTAATCTCTTTATTAATGATATATTTAGAGAGTGCGAAGATCTCGGAGTCAGTTTAGGTGACACTCGATGCTGTGGTGGACTTTTTGCAGATGATATAGTTATTTGTGCTCCAACAAGAGGATGCTTAAAAAAGATGCTTAGAAGAGTTAATGAATGGGCCTTGTATAATGAAATGGAATTTGGTATCCAGAAATGTTCAACGATGGTGATTCGTCCTGAATCAATAGAAAATCAGAACAAGAGAGATCCAACATTTTACTTAGCAGGACAACCCATTCCAACTACTGATTGCTATACTTATCTTGGTGTTCCATTTGATAAGAATTTGTCCCTTAAACCAGTAATTAAAGCTCTTAATAACAAAGTTTTGAAAGGACTTTTTTCAGTCAGTAAATTCTTAAGAAATCCTAATATTCCTATTCCTTTCAAAAAGCTAGTACTTAACTCACAAGTGATTAGCAGAGTTTCATACTTTGCACCATTACTTGGATCCAACAAAGCTAGGTCTAGGATTGCTCAGAAGCATGTTAACAAAGGAATACGATGGGTTGCCGGAGTTCATAAAGCTGTATCGTTTATATCTTTATACTCTATTTCAAAAGATTTGAATATTCCTCCATTGTCAGCCAAATGTGCGTTAGCTCAGGTTAGATGTTTTAACAAATGGAAAAACTCAAATTGTATTATCTCACACCTTGTCAATTACATTCCTAAATTTAGAAAATACACGTGGTGCAAATCAAGTAGGACACTTGATAAAAAACTAAAGAAGCATGGAGATATTAAAGCAATTAAAAACTTTTATTGGAAAGATCTCAAAGGGAATTCAATCAAAGCGCAATATTATGATGATAATAAATTTATTGAAACTAAAGATTTTATTAAATTATGTTATGAATACCCAGAGTTTGCCTATGGCTTCTACTGGCTATTGAATGCAAGAAGCGGATACAAGTTGGATGCTAGAGTTGCCAAAGCTGCTAAATTTGTTGATCCAGTTTGTCCTAACTACTGTCCATGTTGCAAGTGTGGAGATCAAAGTATTAAACATTGGTTATTAGATTGTCCAACATTTAGAGATATCCGTATTAAACATTATGATTCCATAATCCAGCTATTAAATTTTTTCAGTCAACGTAATTCCAATAGTCCTATCAATAATAATGAAAATGTTAATATCAGCAGAGATAGCAATAACAGTAATAGTAATAGTAACAATAGTAGTAATAACAATAGTAATAGTAACAATAGTAATAATAACAATAGTAGTAATAGAAATAGTAATAATAACAATAGTAGTTATAGAAATAATAATACTAGTAATGATAGCAATAGTGAAGATAATAATTCTAATTTAGATAGTAATTTAGTTAATGATAGTAATAGTTCTAATAATCCGGTGAATATTAATGTGTATGATTATTCTAGTGTGTGCAGTAAAATATTTAAATTCCTTCTTGGGGGAAGAAGTTTTAACAATATCATTTACAATTCAAGGGAATGGAAAGAACTTTGTAAGCGTCAGATTCAATCTGGTACTAACGAAGGAACACCATTCTTGACGGTAACCGCGGAACTTCTAACCAAAATCATGCCTTTTGCTATTGGCCAGCAATGGTCAATGTTCAAAAGGTTTGAAGCAACATCCAAGAGCGTCAATGCTGAAGAAACAGTAAGACAGGCCAGGAGGGCCAGCGCAACCAATGGAGATCATAATTTTGTCCCATGATAAAATTTTGATCTTTGGCTCGGTGTCCCATTGGAAGTCAAATACAATTATTATACTTTAGTATGATAGTGGCTTTCTTACTTTAATTAAAATTACTAGAATACATTATACTCAATTTTTATTCATTTGTGTTTATTTAAACATATTTTTTTATTTTTATTTTTATTTTTAATTTTTTATTACATGTATTATAATTTTAATTAAATTAATAATAAAGTTTAAAATATTTGATGCCGTTAAAAAAAAAAAAAAAAAAAAAAAAAAAAAATCAATATCAATGAATAAATAGGTTTAAATTAATACGTAGTAGTTATATAGGAAGGTGGATCAAAATAATTTTCTAAACTATTTCAAAGGTATAATAAAAGAGAGGGATAAAGATTTTATTTGATCCATTTATACTGTCAAACAATAATATTATTATCAATAAATATAATAATAAATAATAATTGGCCTAATAAACATAATAAGAATAATTAATAAACATAATAATAACAATAATAAAAATAATAATAACAACAACAACAACAACAATAATAATAATTAGAATAATAATAATAATAATAAACATAATAATAATAATAATAATAATAAACATAATAATAATAATAATAATAAACATAATAATAATAATAATAATAATAATAATAATAATAATAATAATAATAATAATAATAATAATAATTAAAATAATAATTAAAATAATAATAATAATAATAATGATAATAATAATAATAATACTACTACTACTACTACTACTACTATTACTACTAATAATAATAATGATGATGAATAATTAGAGTAATAATAATAATAATAATAATAATAATAATAATAATAATAATAATAATAATAATAATAATAATAATAATAATAATAATAATAATAATAATAATAATAATAATAATAATAATAATAATAATAATAATAATAATAATAATAATAATAATAATAATAATAATAATAATAAAACACTATAATTATAATGTTTATTCTATAGTATTTATTCTTATTTTATGAATTTATTATCTATTCTACAGAGATTTGCTGAGAAAATTACATTGAACTAATTTGATTTGATTTTAACTTTTTTTTTTTCAATGTGTAAGGGTTTTGTGTTACCTTGATCTAGGGTGACTATTTTCCATTTGTGGGTTGGTAAAAAAAAATAAAATTTATTCATTTTAATAAATAAATAGAATAATCCTATCTATTAATTATTCTTTTTTTTAAAAAAAATAATAAAAAAAAGGAAAAGAGTAATGCTAAAACGATAAACTGAAAAAAATTAACATAGCTTTTCACCCATTGAAATTACTTAATCTTTTTCCTCAACATGAAATAAATAACTGGCTAAGTGGCGGAGAGGTTAACGCGTCAGGTTTAGGCCCTGGTCACACATGTGGCGTGGGTTCGAATCCCACCTTAGTCAAGTTGATTTTTTATTCCTTAGCTTAGGAAACATTTTTTTATATAGTTTAATTTTAATAGTAAATAAAAATTATCTTTATTATTATTTTGATTATTATTATTATTATAATTTTATTCTTATTGTTATAATTTTATTATTTATTTATTTATTTTTTTTTTTTTTTTTTTACATTATTTAATAAATACTAAAAAATAGTGTATTATACTTTTTATTTTTATGATTATTACTTACTTACCATACATTATATTACTTTGGAAATACATAAAAAAATTAATAATAGTTGATATCAAAAAGTTATTTATTTAAAAAAAAAAAAAGGTTTAAACTCTTCAAAAATAATATTTTACATTAAAAAAAGTTTTCTAATCTTTTATTATTATTATTATTTTTTGGAAAAGAAAGAAAAATACATTTTCATGTTTTAGTTATTAAAAAAAAAAAAAAAAAGTAATGACCATTATATTTGAAATAATTTATTTGAACTTGGTCCAAATGTCCATTTTTTTTTTTTTTTTTTCGTATTTTCTCACTAAAAAAAAAAAAAAAAAAAAAAAAATCAATACTTTTCTTATATAAACAATTATACTAACAATTTAATTTTGCTTAAAAATAAATAAGATAGAAAATAGCTATTAAATTACCTCATTTCAATATCATACTGACCAAACACATAATTTTAACCATTAAAAGATTCTCTTTTAAAAATATCACATACATCTTTAATAATAAAAAAAAACAATAACTTTCTTATACCACATTCAATCTTAATATGTTATTAATTTATTACACAAATTTTCAGATTCATTTCTTTTTTTAATAGGATGAAATTTCAACTCATCGATTGCTATTCCTTCAAATATAAATCAATCCAGAATAGTTTGCCCAGAGTTTATCTATATTAGTAATTTCTTTCTTTAAACCAAAAATAAAATTTTAGCTCTAAAATGATGGAAACTACTTTATTCAAGATTACAAGTCTTGAAGAATGTCATTTTTTAAATTTATTGAAATCTAATTTATTATATATAATCTTTAGAAAAATGATTCTTATTATAAAATATTGACTGATTTATATTACATATGATTGGTTAAAATTAAATTGATTTTTAAAATTATTAAGAAGAAAGTAGGTGGTACAGAAGATATACCAACAAGGTCAATTACTACAAAAAGTTGTCATGGCAAAGGGTAAGAAAGGTTCTAATAATAAGGCCAAAAAATATTATAATAATAATAGTGGCAGTAAATATGCAAGGTATTTATATATATATAAAATTTAAAAATTTAATAATTTTATAAAATTTCATTTTGAAATTTGAGATTGAAACTTTTTTTTTTTATTATTATTACCTCTATTGTTGTAGATATACCGAATCTTATGTAAATGAAGATGGAATTTTAGTGTCCTCAGAAGCTAAAAGTAAAAATTAATGGATAAAAAATAAAATGTTTTTATTACAAAATGTAATAATGATAATAACCTATTTAAATATAATTATATATATTATATAAAAGGTAGTGGTAGAAGTTCAATACCATTTCCTTTAGGGATGTGGGTATATATCAAATGATTATTATTCTTATCGTATATCAACAATTTATTTTTATTATTTCAAAATAATATATATATAAAAAAAAAGAAAAAAAAAGAGTTAACCAAATAATTCAATACATTATTATCAATGTTTTTTTTTTTTTAAAAAAAAAAATTATACAAACGCAATTCAGTATTCAAGTTTTAAAAATATTATTTGTAATTCTATTAAAATTCCTACTTCTTTTATTATTATTATTATAAAAAAAAATAATAAATAATTTAATAGGATTTCGATCACTGTGATCCAAAACGTTGTTCTGGTAAAAAGTTAATTCGTTTAGGTTTAGCAAAAGATTTAAGAGTTGGTCAAAAATTTAAAGGAATTGTTTTAAGGTATTTATAATATATATTTTATATCTTCATTTAAAATTTAAATGATTAAAGATTTTTCTAGAGTGAATTATAATTTAAATAATTCAATTGTTTTTTATTAATAATTATTATTATTATTATTATTTTTTTTTTTTTTCACTTTTATTATATTTATATCGTAAATATACAGTTCAGAAAGTAAAAAAGTGGTTTCAATGGAAGATAGAGATATAATTTTAAAGAGTGGTCTTGCTGTTATTGAATGTTCTTGGGCAAGACTTGAAGAAATTCCTTGGGGAAGAATAAAGTCACCAAATGAACGTTTATGTAATTATTATTTGTTATTATTAATATCATCCTCATCATTTCAATTACCACCATCATTATTAAATATTAAATATATGAGAATATCAAGAAATGAAACTCTTTTTAAAAATACATATTAAATATTTTAATATTATGTATTAATAATTTTATATTTTTTTATTTCACTTTTTTATATATATATATAATATGATATAAAATATATATTATTAGTACCATTCCTTATTGCTTCAAATCCTGTCAATTATGGTAAACCATTCCGTCTTAATTGTGCAGAAGCTTTTGCTGCCTGTTGTTATATTTGTGGTAAGAATATTAAATACCTATTTATATAGTTTATATAGTAGTTGCAAAGGATATAAAAAATAATAATTAATATAAATTATATATATATAAAGATTTAAAGGAATATGGTGATGAAATTATGAGTAAATTTACTTGGGGACATGCATTTTATGAATTGAACCAGTAAGTTTTTTTTTTTTTTTTTAAAAAAAAATTAATTCATATACATATTAGTAAACTATGAAAAGACAAAAAAAATTATTAAAATTATAATATTTTAAATATATAAAGTGGTTTATTAAAACACTACACCAAATGTAAAAATTCAGATGAAGTTTTAGCCTTCCAAAAGAAATATTTAGAAAAATTAGAAAAAGAAACTAAAGAATCAAAGAATCGTAAGTTTTTATTTTTTTTTTGCATTACTATAAATTTAATTTAATTTCAAATTTAGGAGAAAATAATTAAAATATAATTATATTTAATAATTTTATATATTTTTATTTTTATATATTTTTATATTTGATAAAAATAGGTCTTGATGATGATGATTTATTACTTGAAAACCCAAATCATAAAAATAAGGATATGTGGGATGTAGATTCTGATGAAGATAGTGAAGAAGAAGATGATGATGATGAAGAAGAATTTGTAAAAAATGCAAAGAAGAGTTTTGATTATGATAGCGAAGAAGATGATGACGAAGATGAAGAAGAAGAGGATGATGATGATGAATATGAAACAATAACAGATAGATTTGGAAATACAATAAGAGTCAAGAAGAATAAAGAAGAAGATGATGAAGAAGAAGATGATGATGAATATGAAATAATAACAGATAGATTTGGAAATACTATTAGAGTTAAAAAGGAAGTAGAAGAAGAAGATGATGAAGAAGAAGAAGAAGATGATGATGATGAATATGAAATAATAACAGATAGATTTGGTAATACTATTAGAGTTAAAAAGGAAATAGAAGAAGAAGATGAAGAAGAAGATGATGACGATGACTATGAAATCGTTACTGATAAACTTGGAAATACTACTAGAATAAAAAAGAGTGAAAAATTAGCACATGATTTAAACCAAAAATTAAATTTGTAAAAATGAAATAAAGAAACAAAAAAAATTGTATATCATCTAATATTCATATCTTATTTATTTTATTATTATTATTATTATTATTATCGAACTTTTTTTATTTCGTCATGCTTTTTCTTAATATAATTTAATCATCAATAAGATTTAGAGTTACTGTCAAAGTTAGAAAAAAAAAATGAATAACAAAAAAATATATATATTTTTTTAAATTTTTATTTATATTAAAATTGTAATTATTTGTAATAATAATAAAAAAAAGGAAAAAAAAAAAAAATAAATAAATATATCAATAATAACTATCATGTATGTTGTATTCTTTATCACTAATAGAAAATGAATATGGTTGATAAGGAATTAATATAAGATTTCAAGTACTTATATTATTCCTATATATATTAATTATTATTATTATTTTTTTTTTTTTAGACTAGGAAGAGAATACACTTCTTCTTGTATTTATTTATTTTTCTTGGCATTATATTAAAGTGGCATAAAAGTTCAATGAACTTTGCAATTCGTACTGTGTGGGATTGGTCCCTGCCTAATAAATTAAATGAAATAAAAAAGAGAAGTAACATCAGGTATGATAGTGTGGTGTCCACTAAACTCTCCCATGAATTCATAATGTTTTCATTCGAATTTGAGTAAATACTAACATTGAACCTTGTGTACGGAACATTAGGAATGTTCCTTTGCCATATCGGTATGACGTCGGCGCTCTTGATTACGTTAGGTGTCTTACTAAACCTATCAAAAAGTAGCTTCATAGAGCTACTAATGATAGGAATTGTTTTAGTAAGAAAAGCCGCGAGACCCTCTACATATGTAACATGAGACCCCGATGAACTGTAAAGCTGTTCATTCAAATGCCTTTGTTCCGCCTTATCGATTTGTAGCTTCCTATAAGCTAAAGTTCCACCAAGAAGGAACGTAAAAATATAGTTATAAATTATTTTTCTTACTTCCATTTCAGGGAGTAAGTAAGTGATGAATAGATTATTGTATTTATTTTGAAAAAGGATAAAAAGATAAAAGATCGTCAAGAAAGCTAAGTGAAGAAGCTCTGTATTCAGAGAATGCAGAACATTCTAAAATCCAATGATAAAAAGATTGTTCATCATATCCACAACATGGACAGACATGAGGACAGTCAGAAGTAATTCAATTACTATCAATAGCAATTATGGTAGTGTTTTCATAACCGCATCAAATACGAATAATCCAGGTAATTCCTAAATTTAAGTGAGGTTTGTTGAGACCGATATGCATTAGGCGATTTGAATTAAGGAATTTGTTGTTAGTATATCTGAGGGCTTTACTTCCATTATTTAGGCTACCTATTATTCCAATAATGTTCTCTAATATCTTTAGTACTTTTAATATATATTTATTTTCAAAAGTATTGAACAAGATTCTTTGGCCCAAGAGTAATGAAACATGGAAGGAATAGATCGGACGAGATCTTTAATTATACAATTTGATTTTCTCCATTTAACAAAACAATTTCACTTGTTGCGCAGCACGAATACCTGAAAGTGTTGGAATCCTTAAATCACTTGTAAGGGCATACAAGCTAATAAATGAATTTCGTTCAAAGACAAAATCCTTGTTATTGTGAAAGCTTTTGACACTCCAAAGAACAGCAGTATTGATAAAAAGACTGGACTCTACGAGTTCTATTTTTGTTGGGATATATTGATTATAATTAAATTATTGAATTTTTTTTTTTTTTTTTTTTTAACGGCATCAAATATTTTAAACTTTATTATTAATTTAATTAAAATTATAATACATGTAATATAAAAATTAAAATAAAATAAAAATAAAAAAAATATGTTTAAATAAACACAAATGAATAAAAATTGAGTATAATGTATTCTAGTAATTTTAATTAAAGTAAGAAAGCCACTATCATACTAAAGTATAATAATTGTATTTGACTTCCAATGGGACACCGAGCCAAAGATCAAAATTTTGTCATGGAACAAAATTATGATCTCCATTGGTTGCGCTGGCCCTCCTGGCCTGTCTTACTGTTTCTTCAGCATTGACGCTCTTGGATGTTGCTTCAAACCTTTTGAACATTGACCATTGCTGGCCAATAGCAAAAGGCATGATTTTGGTTAGAAGTTCCGCGGTTACCGTCAAGAATGGTGCTCCTTCATTAGTACCAGATTGAATCTGACGCTTACAAAGTTCTTTCCATTCCCTTGAATTGTAATTGATATTGTTAAAACTTCTTCCCCCAAGAAGGAATTTAAATATTTTACTGCACACACTAGAATAATCATACACATTAATATTCACCGGATTATTAGAACTATTACTATCATTAACTAAATTACTATCTAAATTAGAATTATTATCTTCACTATTGCTATCATTACTAATATTATTATTTCTATTATTGTTATTATTACTATTGTTACTATTACTAATGTTACTATTACTATTGTTATTACTACTATTGTTACTATTACTATTAATGTTATTACTATCTCTACTGATATTATCAATTTCATTATTATTGATAGGACTATTGGAATTACGTTGACTGAAAAAATTTAATAGCTGGACTATGGAATCATAATGTTTAATACGGATATCTCTAAATGTTGGACAATCTAATAACCAATGTTTAATACTTTGATCTCCACACTTGCAACATGGACAGTAGTTAGGACAAACTGGATCAACAAATTTAGCAGCTTTGGCAACTCTAGCATCCAACTTATATCCGCTTCTTGCTTTCAATAGCCAGTAGAAGCCATAGGCAAACTCTGGGTACTCATAACATAATTTAATAAAATCTTTAGTTTCAATAAATTTATTATCATCATAATATTGCGCTTTGATTGAATTCCCTTTGAGATCTTTCCAATAAAAGTTTTTAACTGCTTTAACATCTCCATGCTTCTTTAGTTTTTTTTCAAGTGTCCTACTTGATTTGCACCACGTGTATTTTCTAAATTTAGGAATGTAATTGACAAGGTGTGAGATAATACAATTTGAGTTTTTCCATTTGTTAAAACATCTAACCTGAGCTAACGCACATTTGGCTGACAATGGAGGAATATTCAAATCTTTTGAGATAGAGTATAAAGATATAAACGATACAGCTTTATGAACTCCGGCAACCCATCGTATTCCTTTGTTAACATGCTTCTGAGCAATCCTAGACCTAGCTTTGTTGGATCCAAGTAATGGTGCAAAGTATGAAACTCTGCTAATCACTTGTGAGTTAAGTACTAGTTTTTTGAAAGGAATAGGAATATTAGGATTTCTTAAGAATTTACTGACTGAGAAAAGTCCTTTCAAAACCTTGTTATTAAGAACATTAATTACTGGTTTAAGGGACAAATTCTTATCAAATGGAACACCAAGATAAGTGTAGCAGTCAGTAGTTGGAATGGGTTGTCCTGCTAAGTAAAATGTTGGATCTCTCTTGTTCTGATTTTCTATTGATTCAGGACGAATCACCATCGTTGAACATTTCTGGATACCAAATTCCATTTCATTATACAAGGCCCATTCATTAACTCTTCTAAGCATCTTTTTTAAGCATCCTCTTGTTGGAGCACAAATAACTATATCATCTGCAAAAAGTCCACCACAGCATCGAGTGTCACCTAAACTGACTCCGAGATCTTCACACTCTTTAAATATATCATTAATAAAGAGATTAAAGAGAATAGGAGAAAGAGGGCATCCTTGACGGACTCCTTTCTTCACATCAAAAGATTTCGAGAATTGTCCATCTAATTTGACATTAGCCTTAGATGTTAAATATAAATTTTTGATGAATTGTAAACTCTTACCTCGGATTCCTAAACAATCTAATTTATGGAGAATATTACCGATTGGGACTGAATCGTATGCTTTCCTGAGATCTAAAAAGGCCAAATATGTCTCTTTATTATCTAATTGACGTCTACGGCATATTTCTTGGATTGAAATGAAAAGACTGATACTTTCTTCCTTTTTTCGAAAACCAAATTGTTCAGGTCTAATGAAATTATTCTTTAGACCATATTCTGAGATTCTAGTGGTGACAATTTTGGAAATCAACTTAATACCATTATTGATAAGTGATATACCTCGATAGTTATCACAATCTGTCAAATCTCCCTTCTTAGGAATAGAAACAATACTGGATTCATTCCATGAGTTGGGGAAGTCTCCATCCCAAATACGTTATTATATTAGAATCATAATCAATTACTGTTTTAAAGTTGACTCTCAATCCGACAAAAAAAAAAAAAAAAAAATTCAACATAATTATTAACATCCTTGATAATTTAATTTATATACATAGTGATTGACACAAAAAAAATAAAAAGTAGAAATCTTCTAAAATAAAAAACTTTTTTTTTTAATTATATAAATTATTTATTTAAATTTTTTTTTTCTGTTAGGAAAAAAAAAAAAAAAGGCATTAATAATACATTTTAAATATTAAGTGTTTTTTTATAGTTGTTATTTTTCTTTTTTTTCTTTTATGGCTTTTTTTTTTTTTTGACTTTTTTTCTTTTTTAACTATATTAGTTTTTAATTCTTCTATAAAATATAATATCTTATATTCTAATGTTATAATTTCTCTGATGATATTTTTTTTTTATTTTATATTCATTGAAAAGTATTGGATATATTAAAATAATCTATTTTTTATTCTTGCTTTTCATTTCCTATTATTTTCTGCTTTTATTTAGAAATTTTAGAAATAAAAAGTGTCAACTTCAAATTTAGAGAGCCCAGGCGGTTTCCATGTTGTTAATAACAACTGGCTTACCATTGTTGGTAGATTCACGGTCAACAACAGAACCTAAAGTGTAAACTTCCTTTTCACCAGCAGCCTTAACAGAGGCAATAACTTCAGCAGCGTTAGCAGCATCACAGATAATGACCATACCAATACCACAGTTGAAAGTACGGGCAAGTTCAAGATCTTCAATATTACCGTTCTTCTTTAACCACTTGAAGACTGGTGGGAGTGGGTATGAAGCAGCATCAATGACAACACCAGCGTTCTTTGGTAAGACACGTGGAATGTTTTCAATGAAACCACCACCAGTAATGTGAGCAAGACCCTTGATAAGACCCTTGTTACAGGTGTCAAGAAGTGGCTTGACGTAAAGACGAGTTGGAGTGATTAAGGCTTCACCAAGAGTTTGGTTTTCGCTGAATGGAGATGGGGAGTTGTAATCGAAGTTATTCTTTTCAACAATGTGACGAACTAAAGAGAAACCATTGGAGTGAACACCAGAAGAAGCTAAACCAAGAACAACGTCACCAGCCTTAATTTCATTAATACGTGGAAGGAGCTTGTTACGTTCAACAATACCAACACAGAAACCAGCGGCATCGTATTCACCTGGAGCGTAGAAACCTGGCATTTCAGCGGTTTCACCACCAATTAAAGCACAACCAGATTCAATACAAGCCTTGGCAATACCAGAAACGAAGTCAGCACCAGTCTTAACATCTAACTTACTAGTGGCAAAGTAATCAAGGAAGAATAATGGTTCAGCACCTTGGACAATTAAATCGTTAACACTCATGGCAACTAAATCAATACCAACAGTGTCGTGGCAACCAATGTTTTCGGCGATCTTTAACTTTGTACCAACACCATCAGTACCAGCAACAAGAATTGGATCCTTGTAACCAAGTGGCTTAAGATCAAAGTTACCACCGAAACCACCGATTTCAGCATCAGCACCAGAACGGACAGTAGACTTGACCATAGCCTTAATCTTTTGAACGAAAAGATCACCATTAGAAATACTAACACCAGCATCAGCGTAGGTAGTGTGAGCACCGTTCTTGTTTTCAGCAAGGAACTTTAAAGCTCTGTGACCAATATCTCTTCTGATGTGCATACCATCAAAGTGAATTTGATCTAAACCTTCGTAGGCCTTGTTTAAGGCTTCTTGTAAGGTTGGGGCAACACCAGTAACAGTAAGGACACGACCACCAGAGGTAACTAACTTACCGTTATCCATCTTAGTACCAGCATGGAAGACAGTAACATCTTCTGGCATAGTACCAATAGTAATTTCTAAGCCCTTTGGATAGGCTTCTGGGTAACCCTTAGAAGCAGCAACAACGGTAGCAGCGAAACAGTCTCTGAAACCAATGTAAACAGAGTCAAGACGACCTTCAGCAGCAGCAAGCATAACTTGAACAAGATCAGTCTTGTCATCAAGAAGTGGTAAAAGAACTTCAGTTTCTGGGTCACCGAAACGGCAGTTGTATTCTAAGACCTTTGGACCATTTGGAGTTAACATTAAACCAGCGTATAAAATACCGACGAATGGGTAACCATCGTGACGCATACCGTCAACGGTTGGTTGTAAAACATTCTTCATAACACCATCAAGTAATTCCTTGGTAGCAATTGGAGTTGGAGCGTAACAACCCATACCACCAGTGTTTAATCCCTATTATTTTTAATATCATTATTTCATATTGTTCATGTTTCGATTAATTACCACTTCATTTTAAATATTTATTTCCATCTTTAAAAAATTTACCTTATCACCTTCAAGAGCACGCTTGTGATCTTGAGCAGATGGTAATGGAACAACAGTGTAACCATCAGAGAAAGCAAGACAACTTAATTCTTGACCAGTAAGTCTTTCTTCAATAACAACTTCAGCACCTATTTACCAAGTTATTATTTAAACATGAAATTAATAA
>MCFH01000087.1:0-129307 GCA_002104945.1 Piromyces finnis | reverse complement strand
TTTCGTTCAAAAACAAAATCTTTGTTATTAAAACTTTTATTGTGAAAGCTATTGACACTCCATAAAACAGCAGTATTGATAAGAGATTGGACTCTTCTAGTTCTATTTTTGTTGGAACCAAGCAAAGGAGCATAATAAGAGACTTTGCTTAAAATATAAGAATGAATTACTATGTTTTTTAAGCCAATAGGAACACAATTGTTGGTGAGGAAGTTCTTAAAAGAGAATAAAGATTTCTGAACTTTTTTGTACATATTAGACAGAATAGGAGTCAAAGAAAGATCTTCGTCGAATGGGATTCCAAGATAAGTATAGCAAGAAACCTTTGGAATCGAGTACATACCGATGTAAAATGTTGGGTCGACATAACTAGGGGATCTATTAAAGTTGATAGGTTTAACAACAATAGTTGCACATTTATTTATTCCAAAAGACATTTCATTTAAATTAGCCCAACAAGGACTAGATTGAAGCATCTTTTGAAGGTTCTTCTTACTAGGAGCAATCAAAACAATGTCATCAGCGAAAAGGCCACCACAACAACGTTTATTACCTAAGCTAACTCCAAGCCTTTCACATTTATTTAAAATATCATTGATAAAGAGGTTAAACAGTATAGGAGAAAGAGGACATCCTTGTCTTACACCACGGTTTACAGGGAATTCATTGGAAAGCATATCCAAGAAACGTGCACGAACTTTAGAGGTAGAGTAGAGATATTGAGAAAATCAAAAACATTTACCACGTATACCTAATTTATATAACTTTGTAAGGATATTAAAAATAGGAACTGAGTCGTATGCTTTTTAAGGTCTAGAAAGGCGACATAAGTGGCTTTTCCTTTAAATTTCCTTCTTTGACAGATTTCTCTAATGGAAATAAATAAGCTAATCATTCTTCTTTATTGCGAAAACCAAATTGCTCAGGTCTTATAAAATTATGAGAAAGAGCATACTTTGAAATTCTATTAGTTACAATTTTGAAATAATTTTAAACCTACATTGATGAGAGAAATACCACGATAATTATTACAGTCTGAAAGATCGCCTTTCTTTGGAATAGAAACAATGGAAGCAGAGTTCCATTTCAAAGGAAAGGAACCATTCCAGATTTTATTAAAAATTAATTTAAGACAATTTCCAGCAGACTTATGTTCTTTCTCCAGTTCTTCGTTACAAAAGAAAGCTTTGAAAATTCAATTGGGATACCATCGGGACCTGGAGCCTTGTTATTCTTCATTGACAGAACAACATTTCTAATTTCCTCAATAGAAATGGGACCATTTATATCCCATGCTATTTGATTGATATGGTTGAATTGGAAGGCTCTTTCCCAGTAACCACGATTTAAGCTGTGATTTGTAACATCAGATGCAAGATTTTCATAATGTTCAGCCCAACGTTTTAATTGTTCTTGAGGAGTAAATAAATCCTTGCCATTCTTGTCCTTAATAGTTGAAACATGGGAGGACGAATAACTTGGTTTGGCAAGTTTTTTAAGGCCTTTCCAACCTTGTCTAAAGCTTTTATCAATAAAATGTTTACCGATAGAAACAATATTAGCTTTATAGAGATTGGATCTGAATTTGCTCTTAACCTTTTTGATGGTATTACATAGATTTTGGTATATGGAGAACTGGTTAAGATAATTTTCCATGTCAGCGCAATCTGAAAGGGGCTTAATATTTTTGTAAGCCAGGTGTTTTTCATGTGATAAGTTTTTGATGTATTGAGGGCAATGGAATGCTGGACCTTTTAAATCTGCAGGCACAATGGCTTTTATTTCTTTACCTATAGTTTTGGAAGTATCTAAAAATCTTGAAACCATATCGTCAGCCGAAAGGCTATCGCAATTAGCTTCAAGCTCGGAAGCTAGAACAGCAAAGCGATTACTAGTAAGAATGTCAGAACACTTTGTGTTACAGATATGACTTGACCACTTAAAGGTCTTCTTAGGCTTTTTGAAATCATCCGAAGAGTCTTTTTTACAAGACACAAGGATCGGTTTGTGATCAGAAACATCGTGGAAAACTTCACAAACTGAAGATTTGTTTATGTGTTCTGTCATAGCTTTGTTGTATATAATATGATCAATGCATGAAGATTTAGATCCTTTTTCCCAGGTAAATTATTACCAGTTAACTCAGCCATAGTCCAATCCGGGAAGTGTTGTGATATATAAGATTTGATTTTAATAGCTGACATATTAAAGTCTCCTACAAGGATAGCTGGGTGGTTGAATTTGTTATGCGTTGTTAACCACTTATCAAGTTCATCAAAGGCAATTAATCTAGCATCCGGCCATCTAGTTTGCGGGAAGTAAATATTACCAATGGTACATCTCTGGTTCCAAAATGACAATATTGTAACTGAAATGATGTACTTATATAGAAGAGGTTCAGGAGTAAAGGAACAAGAATTATGAACACCAATGTAAAGTCCTCTCATACCTGGAACTTTAGGATTAGCACGTCTGTGTACTGGTTTATAGTTCAGTAGGCATGGGGAGGAAATTGCATTACCACAGAGGAATTGGCTGTTACCTACTTCTTGAAGACAGACACATACAGGTTTGAAAACAGAGATGAAGTATAAAACACCGTCCTTTTTCTCCGGGTTCCAACCATTGATGTTCCAACAAGTACATAAGTTGAAAAAGGAAGCATTAGAGCTTAGATGACTAAAATAGAAATCGTCAGAGAGTGGACCAGTAGTAGATTTGATAGATCGTTTGTTTTTGTATGATCTATTGTTTTTGAGCTTATCAATGAATTTCCAAGATATTTTACTAGAGATTGGGAGTTTTTCAGAAAGTGAGTGTATAAGTAACATGGCTTTAAGCGGACATTTTCCATTGACTTTAAGAATGAAATAGATACCGAGTGATTGTGAATATTTTTTGGTGAGGGATTGAAGAATATCATTGAAAGGTTGAATGTCCTTTAAAAGAAATTCCATTAGTCGTTGTTTTGACCATGAACTAAGATCATGGATAAAAATTAGATATGATTTATTGGAGTTAGATCCGAAGAAACGAAGACCACGTCGTAAGGTAGGTACAGTACAATTGGTATTGTTCATTTTGAAAGAACTTATTATGACAATAGATATTAATAGTTTGAAGTATTGATATAATGATATAAATAAGATAATGAAATAAAATATATAGTAAAATAAAAATAATAATAGTAAAGACGGATATATTATATAGCAAGTGGATTATTTGTCAAACAATATTTTAAATTTATAACTGGAAAAGTGGCTAAGTTGTTGACAAACTTAGTTCTAACTCTACTGAAGACTTTAAACGGGAAGATAAATTTTGAATATCTATCACTTTGGATTTCTGTATTATAACTGTATTTTGAAAGCTCTTTATATTAATAAGAATTGTATAATTTATTGGATGATTATTGTATTGTGTTGATTCTGATTGTTGAAATTGAACATTCATATAGGTTGTTTATGTTGTAAGGTAGAGAGATAATAAGAGTGAAAAGTTGTTATAACAAAAATAATGGAAAAAAGTTGAAGAATTTTGGGTAAACATAATAAAATTTTTTTTTTTTTTTTTTTTTTAAAGATAAAATTGAAACAAGAGTAGTATTTACAATATAAAAATAGAATACTCGATTTTCCAGGATAGAAGCTTTGATAATAGAAATGTTAAAGAAAAAAAGGTGTTAATACTTACCATAATAGTCCATAATAAACCTAATTAAGTTATACAGATATATAAATATACATATAATATAAAGTATAAGAAATATATATATATAGAAAAGAGATAGAAAAAGTATACAAAAGAATGTTAGTAGAAAAGAGATTCCTTGGAAAATCTAGAGTTACAAAAAAATAAGAAATAAAAAAAGATATTACTAGAATCATATAAAATCATAAAGGAAAAATAAAAAAAAGCCGCGCCCCTCGTAAATAATAAAAATAGAAAAAATAAAAGATTAAATATGATTATAGTAATGAAAGCTGCACCCCACACGAAACTCAAGAATAAATGAAAGGAATAACCAACTAACTGAAAAAACAAAACTATCTGACTAATCAACATATAAAGAATAAAAAAGGAATAAAAGAACAAAGAGAATAAGTAGTAAACTGGGATAACAAATTATCGATGAAAGCTAAAATAAAAATGAAATCAAGAAATATTCAAAATCAGTATTTAATACTACCGAATCAAACAATTTTAAGTTTAAAATAATATGTTATAAAAGTTGTTAAAGCAACTACTATCTAAAAAATAAGTTGAAGGTGTAAGGGATATATGATATAACAACTAACACTCAAATTATCAACTCTGTTCGCTCAGTACCATGAGCTTAGTCCTAATAATATTTCCAAATAAAGACTAACCAAGTATCCATTGCGCAATACTTGGATTTAATTCTTTCTACTCTCTCAGTACCATGAGCATGAGTAGACCCCCTTGAGAAACTACATTTATTAAATAAATGAAGGCACGAATACCACGGATAAAGAACTATAATTTTCATATTACCAAATCAAATCAAAGCTTTATGCCTTTTTCATACCATACACCTAAAAAACGTTCAACCTTCAATCAAATACATAACATTTTAAAAGGAAATTATCATCTTTTTAACAACAATACAATTTAAATGAAAAAGGAGTGAAAAAAAAAGAATAACAACCATTTTCTTTAACAACCACAAATCTTTCAATAATAAATAACCTTTTATAAATCCCTTAATAATAAGAGGATATTTATTTTTATTTTACAAATTTATTATAATTTTTATTAAACCAATTAAAATTAAGATTTACATTAATTTATATTTAGGTTTTTTCTTTTTAATTTATGTAGAAATTATTTTATTATTTTCTATAATTTATTAAGTTCTATTTTCTTATCCTATTATTACTATTACATTTTTTTTATTTTAATTTTCTTATTTATTATTATCCTCATACAATGAGGACTTTCAATTAAAAAAAAAAACTTTCAATTAAGGATTGTCGCTTATTATTAGAATATTAACAATAATAAACTTTTTCTTTTACTATTTCATTCAATAGTGCGTTTAAGCCTTACCAGCCATCTTGGCATCCATTTCTTCAAGAGTAAGACCCTTACATTCAATAACGTAGAATTGAGAGTAAATCCAAGCGAGGAAACTGGCAGCAGCAAAAAGAATGAAAGTGTTAGTAGACCATTTCTTCATGAGGAATGGACCAACAAAACCAATAATCCAATTGTTTAAGAAGTTAGAGACAGTACCAACAGCAGAACCCTTAACTCTGACACGAAGTGGGAAAACTTCAGCTTGGTAAACCCATGGAACTGGACCCCAAGTCCAAGCGAATGAGAATACGAATAAGAAAACGGAAGCAACAGCAGCGTATTGCCATCCCTTGATTGGTTGTTCAATGAACTTACCATTAGCATCCTTCTTACCACCAGTTAACTTAGAGCAAGCCCAAGTAGAAAGATGGAAGACCATCATCATAAGAGAACCAATAACTAAAAGAGTCTTACGACCTAATCTTTCAATACCCCACATACCTGGGAAGGTGGAAACAAAGTTAACGAGGTTGTTGACGTTTGGTAAAACAACAGTAGACATAACCTTGTTGAAACCCATTTCAGAGTAAATTTGACTTTGGTAGTACATAATAACGTTAATACCAGTCCATTGTTGGAAAAGTTGCATTAAGAAAGTAATGAAAGTACGACGACGAATGACGGAACTGAAAAGTTCACCGAATGAAGAGGAACCAGCAGCACGAGTAGCAGCAACATCTTCTTGAATAGCCTTAAGTTCTTCTTGAACAACAGCATCAGAAGTAGAGGCGGCATTAAGCTTAGCAAGAATTTCAACAGCTTCTTCATCACGATCCTTAGAACATAACCATCTTGGGGACTTTGGAACGAAGCACATAAGAGTAGCAAGACCAAGACCTGGAACAACTTGTAATAAAAGAGCTAATCTCCATTCAAGGTTAGAGATTTCTTCATCACCCTTTCTAGTGAAAGAAAGTAAACCTTCTGGCTTACGGTTAGTCTTGTACCAGATAAGAGCATTGATAAGAGAAGCAACAATAATACCAAAAGTAGTCATAAGTTGATAACAAGAAGAAAGAGTACCTCTAAGGTTAGATGGAGCAACTTCTGAAATGTAGGTTGGGCAAAGTACACCATTACAACCAATAGAAAGACCAGTGATAAGACGACCAATGGCAATCATAACAGAGGAACGGATAGAAGAACCTTGAATAATAGCACCACAGGTGAAGATACAAGCACCAACCATAATGGTTCTTTGACGACCAAACTTTTCACCAAGGTAAGTAGCCATAAGAGCACCACAAAGAGCACCAAGAACGAAACTAGAAGTAATAACACCTTCAAGGAAAGCCTTATTACCTTTTTCTTCTAAATCACGGTACATAGCCTTTGAGGCATCATCAGTAGATTCACCAACTTCATCAATAGCTTTTCCCTTCCATTCGTGGAATCTGAAGAAAATACGGAATGAGTCCATAACAAGAACAACATTCATAACACCAACTTCATAACCAAAAAGAAGACCACCAAGTGAGGCGGTAACAGCGACTAAAAATTGAAAGCTGTTCATTTTTTTTTAAAAAAAAAATTAAACTTAAATTAAACTTAAATTAATATTATTATTAAATAATAATGATTTTTTTTTAAAAGAAAATTTATTTCTTTTATACAAAATTTCAATATAAAGATAAAATCATAATATTTAATTATAATTATATATAATTAATTGTATTTGTATATAAATTATTTTTAAATTAATAATTATTTTCAATTTATTTTAATATGTTATGATTATTGCTTTATTATATTTATTATATTTATGAATATTAAAATTTAATTTTAATTCTTTCGAGAATTAAAATTAAATATTAAAATAAATTATAATATAATATTTAACTTTTATATAATAAACTTTACATTTGTTTCAAAAATGTACACAAAATTTATATTATATTATATTATATTATATTATATTATATTATATTATATTATATTATATTATATTATATTATATTATATTATATTATATTATATTATATTATATTATATTATATTATATTATATTATATTATATTATATTATATTATATTATATTATATTATATTATATTATATTATATTATATTATATTATATTATATTATATTATATTATATTATAAAAATCATAAGATAAACTTAATAAAATAATAATTTATATTTTTATTAAAATTTTTTAATTTATAATATTTAAAGTTTAGTAATTATTAGGAATTATATAAATTTAACTTTTATTTTAAATATTTTTAATAAATTGATAAAAATAATATTTTTTAAATAACACATAAAATTTATGAATTTTTAATTTTTTTAAGATTAAATATATTTTTATTATTTACTAATAATAATTTAACATTTTTTAAATTATAAAAGAAATTATAATATTTTACAAAATTTAAAATTTGAATAAAGTTTTTTATTAAATAATAAATATCCTCTTAAAATGAAACACTAAATTATTAAATATATATTAAAAGAAAATATTTTAATATATATTTAATATTGTAATAACCAATAAATTTACATCTCAATTGTTTAAATAAAAAAGGTTAATAATAAATTTAAATAATTTATTTTAATTAATTATAAAAATTTCTATTTATAAAATATTATATTATAATTTATTTTAATATTTAATTTTAATTCTCGAAAGAATTAAAATTAAATTTTAATATTCATAAATATAATAAATATAATAAAGCAATAATCATAACATATTAAAATAAATTGAAAATAATTATTAATTTAAAAATAATTTATATACAAATACAATTAATTATATATAATTATAATTAAATATTATGATTTTATCTTTATATTGAAATTTTGTATAAAAGAAATAAATTTTCTTTTAAAAAAAAATCATTATTATTTAATAATAATATTAATTTAAGTTTAATTTAAGTTTAATTTTTTTTTTAAAAAAAAATGAACAGCTTTCAATTTTTAGTCGCTGTTACCGCCTCACTTGGTGGTCTTCTTTTTGGTTATGAAGTTGGTGTTATGAATGTTGTTCTTGTTATGGACTCATTCCGTATTTTCTTCAGATTCCACGAATGGAAGGGAAAAGCTATTGATGAAGTTGGTGAATCTACTGATGATGCCTCAAAGGCTATGTACCGTGATTTAGAAGAAAAAGGTAATAAGGCTTTCCTTGAAGGTGTTATTACTTCTAGTTTCGTTCTTGGTGCTCTTTGTGGTGCTCTTATGGCTACTTACCTTGGTGAAAAGTTTGGTCGTCAAAGAACCATTATGGTTGGTGCTTGTATCTTCACCTGTGGTGCTATTATTCAAGGTTCTTCTATCCGTTCCTCTGTTATGATTGCCATTGGTCGTCTTATCACTGGTCTTTCTATTGGTTGTAATGGTGTACTTTGCCCAACCTACATTTCAGAAGTTGCTCCATCTAACCTTAGAGGTACTCTTTCTTCTTGTTATCAACTTATGACTACTTTTGGTATTATTGTTGCTTCTCTTATCAATGCTCTTATCTGGTACAAGACTAACCGTAAGCCAGAAGGTTTACTTTCTTTCACTAGAAAGGGTGATGAAGAAATCTCTAACCTTGAATGGAGATTAGCTCTTTTATTACAAGTTGTTCCAGGTCTTGGTCTTGCTACTCTTATGTGCTTCGTTCCAAAGTCCCCAAGATGGTTATGTTCTAAGGATCGTGATGAAGAAGCTGTTGAAATTCTTGCTAAGCTTAATGCCGCCTCTACTTCTGATGCTGTTGTTCAAGAAGAACTTAAGGCTATTCAAGAAGATGTTGCTGCTACTCGTGCTGCTGGTTCCTCTTCATTCGGTGAACTTTTCAGTTCCGTCATTCGTCGTCGTACTTTCATTACTTTCTTAATGCAACTTTTCCAACAATGGACTGGTATTAACGTTATTATGTACTACCAAAGTCAAATTTACTCTGAAATGGGTTTCAACAAGGTTATGTCTACTGTTGTTTTACCAAACGTCAACAACCTCGTTAACTTTGTTTCCACCTTCCCAGGTATGTGGGGTATTGAAAGATTAGGTCGTAAGACTCTTTTAGTTATTGGTTCTCTTATGATGATGGTCTTCCATCTTTCTACTTGGGCTTGCTCTAAGTTAACTGGTGGTAAGAAGGATGCTAATGGTAAGTTCATTGAACAACCAATCAAGGGATGGCAATACGCTGCTGTTGCTTCCGTTTTCTTATTCGTATTCTCATTCGCTTGGACTTGGGGTCCAGTTCCATGGGTTTACCAAGCTGAAGTTTTCCCACTTCGTGTCAGAGTTAAGGGTTCTGCTGTTGGTACTGTCTCTAACTTCTTAAACAATTGGATTATTGGTTTTGTTGGTCCATTCCTCATGAAGAAATGGTCTACTAACACTTTCATTCTTTTTGCTGCTGCCAGTTTCCTCGCTTGGATTTACTCTCAATTCTACGTTATTGAATGTAAGGGTCTTACTCTTGAAGAAATGGATGCCAAGATGGCTGGTAAGGCTTAAACGCACTATTGAATGAAATAGTAAAAGAAAAAGTTTATTATTGTTAATATTCTAATAATAAGCGACAATCCTTAATTGAAAGTTTTTTTTTTTTAATTGAAAGTCCTCATTGTATGAGGATAATAATAAATAAGAAAATTAAAATAAAAAAAATGTAATAGTAATAATAGGATAAGAAAATAGAACTTAATAAATTATAGAAAATAATAAAATAATTTCTACATAAATTAAAAAGAAAAAACCTAAATATAAATTAATGTAAATCTTAATTTTAATTGGTTTAATAAAAATTATAATAAATTTGTAAAATAAAAATAAATATCCTCTTATTATTAAGGGATTTATAAAAGGTTATTTATTATTGAAAGATTTGTGGTTGTTAAAGAAAATGGTTGTTATTCTTTTTTTTTCACTCCTTTTTCATTTAAATTGTATTGTTGTTAAAAAGATGATAATTTCCTTTTAAAATGTTATGTATTTGATTGAAGGTTGAACGTTTTTTAGGTGTATGGTATGAAAAAGGCATAAAGCTTTGATTTGATTTGGTAATATGAAAATTATAGTTCTTTATCCGTGGTATTCGTGCCTTCATTTATTTAATAAATGTAGTTTCTCAAGGGGGTCTACTCATGCTCATGGTACTGAGAGAGTAGAAAGAATTAAATCCAAGTATTGCGCAATGGATGCTTGGTGCCCTCTTAGGAATGTGCCTTCATTTATTCAATAATGGAGTTTATCAAGGGGGTCTACTCATGCTCATGGTACTGAGAGAGTAGAAAGAATTAAATCCAAGTATTGCGCAATGGATGCTTGGTGCCCTCTTAGGAATGTGCCTTCATTTATTTAATAAATGTAATTTCTCAAGGGGGTCTACTCATGCTCATGGTACTGAGAGAGTAGAAAGAATTAAATCCAAGCATTGCGCAATGGATGCTTGGTTAGTCTTCAAGGGAAAATTATTAGGACTAAGCTCATGGTACTGAGCGATTAAAAAACATTTTATTCATCAAATTTAAGTATTTGATGAATAAGTGAATGTTTGATTTTTCAGGTAAGTTTGTATAGTATTTAATTAGAAGAGTAATACATTTTGTTGCTGTATTTTTTCTTTTATTCATGTATTCATGTAGTACTACTCTTCTCTTGTAAGAATCCAATGTAGTCAACTTTAGCATTTGCATTGTACTTTTATATTCATGTAGCTATTGTTGTATTGTTTCTTGTAAGAGACTGATTCACTCTACATCATGTAAAAATACTATTCACAAGCTTTCTGGTGTCGACATTCTTGATTCAAATTTTTTACCAATTTAAATATTTAATGAAAAGTAAAGTCAAACAAGTTTAGTGTCAAAAAGCGAATCGAATTTACTAACAACAAACCAAAACTAGAATTTTTAAAGAAAATTTACAACTAGAATTCAAAAAATAAGAAACTTTAAACAAAGCATCGTAACAATTTTTGTACTATCCAGTACTTTTAAGAAGAGAGAGAGAGACAGATTTTTTTCCATATACGTTATATTTGTAATTTTTATTAGTATTTATTTTATATTCAATATTTTTTAATTAGAATTTATTATCATGTCAGTCCTTTATATTAAAGATAAGAATTATATCAGACGTGGTACCCGGTCTTATGGTATCCCCTTAGATGATATTCGCTCCTTCTTTATCCGTGGTATTCGATCATGGTCAGTAAATATGCTATGGGAAAAACTCGAGGTTATTCTAGAAGATAAATTTAATTCAGTTATTAGTGTTAAATATTTTCAAACTTTCAATGATCACTTTTTCTTAGTCAAGGTTCATGGTTCATCAAAAGATTGTATTAAAATCTTACACATGTTAAAGAAGAAACTTTCAGTTACCTCAATTTCCTTTTCAGCTCGTAGTAGAAGGAATCACAAATACACTTTTTCCACTCTCAAACGTAAAATTTTAGTTTCTAATAAACATCAACATTCTATTCAACAATCATTTCAACAATCAGTTCAACAATCAGTTCAACAATCTCATCAACAATCCGATCTTCAACAAGATCTTCAACAGGATCTTCAACAAGTTTCCCATCATGAAAATATTCCAGATCTACAGCAAACACAATTTCAATCTCAACATTCAACAATTAATTCTAATAGTTCTATCAACTCTGATAACAGTTCAATAGTTGATAGTTCTTCAGTTTCACAGCCATCTAGTAATAGTTCTACTTATTCCTCTGATGCATCATCCATTAATAACGATGACTTTAATAATAATAATAATAGCAACGATTCTTCCTCATCCAACAAGCCTGATAACTTTTCTTTTTGTCTTAGTTGGAACACCAATGGGTGGAATCACGAAAAGAGAGATAGTATTAGCTATTTCACAGCTATTTTCAAACCATTATTCTTATGTTTCCAAGAAACTGGTAATGGTTCTGGATCGAATACAGATTATCCTTGTCGTGTTACTTTGCGAAACTATAGACACTTTTTCAAGAAAGCTGACGAATCAGTTCCGGGAATGAGAGGTTTATATTTAGGTTTTCACAATTCGTGTCAAGCCTCACTTGAAAACTTCTCTGGAAAGTATATTATTTCTATTTATACTTTTAGTCTCTGGAATAGATTCAAATGCTCGATTGGAAATGTTTATATGCCTCATAGTCATCACAACATCTATGTTGATCATGCAAAGTTAGAAGTTCGCTTGTGGTTACAAACTCATTCATCCCATCCATCGATTCTTGTTGGTGATTTTAATATGTCTAAAGTAAAATTATCCAACTGGTTATCAACTAATGGATTAGGAGATTGGGAAATTCTTCCGCTTAGAGGGTCTACTATCTCTTGGACTCGAGGTGATCAATCTTCCGACATTGACCATGCTCTTATCAATTCGAAGATGAAAGATCTTATTCACTCAGGATCATTTATAAATAATTTTTATCCTGTATCAGACCATAAGCCACTTCTTATTAATGGTAAAATTATTCCTATGGAAGATTTTTCTAATGACTTTAATGTTCCTAAGAAAATTCTGAAATGGAATAGATTAAAATGTATTGAGGAAAAGGAATCTATTCTCAGTCATAATAAATTCCAAATACTTTCAGCAAAATTCAACGATCCTAATGTTTCTACAGATGAACTTTCCAAAGAGTTTACTTCAACTGCTTTTTCAATTGCAGACGAGCTCAGTATTACCTCAGCAAATAATGTTATAAAGTCTTCATTTCATATTTCACAACAAATTTTTAATCTCCAAAAAATCAAAATGAAGTTGTATAAGAGATTTAAAAAAGAAAGAATTTATGATATAGATGAATTTATTAAAAGAATTAAAATCTACCGTAAGCTCATTGATTACATCCACAAAAGATGTAATGAATTTAGGAAGCAAGAATATCTTCATTGGATTAAAACAGGATGTGAGTATATGAAGAGTCATAATCCTAAGAAGGCCTGGAAATGGATCAAGAAAACTGCAAAAATTGGAAAAGATTCTTTCTTTATTGCTCAACCAATTAAAAACAAAAATGGAGAATTAGTTGTTGCTACGGAAGAACAACTAGATGTGTGGCATGATCATTTCGAAAAGCTTGCATCAGATCCAAGTGGTGTAAGTCTTGATTTGGAGCATTGGTATGAAGAACCAACGAATAAACGTTTTTCACTCCCTATGCTTGATGAATGGGATATCAACCAAGATATTAGTATTGATGAAGTCAAGTCAGCTATCCTCACTACTCCGAATTATAAAGCATCAGGGTCCGGATGGTATTCCAATTGAATTTTACAAAGCATTAATTCCATCAAGTAATGATTCTAATAATGCTACAGATAATAATTCTTCCGGTAATACCACTTCAGATAATGATGCTTATGGTTTAAATTTTATTCTTAAATTATTCAACCGTATTTGGGATGGAGACTTCCCCAACTCATGGAATGAATCCAGTATTGTTTCTATTCCTAAGAAGGGAGATTTGACAGATTGTGATAACTATCGAGGTATATCACTTATCAATAATGGTATTAAGTTGATTTCCAAAATTGTCACCACTAGAATCTCAGAATATGGTCTAAAGAATAATTTCATTAGACCTGAACAATTTGGTTTTCGAAAAAAGGAAGAAAGTATCAGTCTTTTCATTTCAATCCAAGAAATATGCCGTAGACGTCAATTAGATAATAAAGAGACATATTTGGCCTTTTTAGATCTCAGGAAAGCATACGATTCAGTCCCAATCGGTAATATTCTCCATAAATTAGATTGTTTAGGAATCCGAGGTAAGAGTTTACAATTCATCAAAAATTTATATTTAACATCTAAGGCTAATGTCAAATTAGATGGACAATTCTCGAAATCTTTTGATGTGAAGAAAGGAGTCCGTCAAGGATGCCCTCTTTCTCCTATTCTCTTTAATCTCTTTATTAATGATATATTTAAAGAGTGTGAAGATCTCGGAGTCAGTTTAGGTGACACTCGATGCTGTGGTGGACTTTTTGCAGATGATATAGTTATTTGTGCTCCAACAAGAGGATGCTTAAAAAAGATGCTTAGAAGAGTTAATGAATGGGCCTTGTATAATGAAATGGAATTTGGTATCCAGAAGTGTTCAACGATGGTGATTCGTCCTGAATCAATAGAAAATCAGAACAAGAGAGATCCAACATTTTACTTAGCAGGACAACCCATTCCAACTACTGATTGTTATACTTATCTTGGTGTTCCATTTGATAAGAATCTGTCCCTTAAACCAGTTATTAAAGCTCTTAATAACAAGGTTTTGAAAGGGCTTTTTTCAGTCAGTAAATTCTTAAGAAATCCTAATATTCCTATTCCCTTCAAAAAGCTAGTACTTAACTCACAAGTGATTAGCAGAGTTTCATACTTTGCACCATTACTTGGATCCAACAAAGCCAGGTCTAGAATTGCACAGAAGCATGTTAACAAAGGAATACGATGGGTTGCCGGAGTTCATAAAGCTGTATCGTTTATATCTTTATACTCTATTTCAAAAGATTTGAATATTCCTCCATTGTCAGCCAAATGTGCGTTAGCTCAGGTTAGATGTTTTAACAAATGGAAAAACTCAAATTGTATTATCTCATACCTTGTCAATTACATTCCTAAATTTAGAAAATACACGTGGTGCAAATCAAGTAGGACACTTGATAAAAAACTAAAGAAACATGGAGATGTTAAAGCAGTTAAAAACTTTTATTGGAAAGATCTCAAAGGGAATTCAATCAAAGCGCAATATTATGATGATAATAAGTTTATTGAAACTAAAGATTTTATTAAATTATGTTATGAGTACCCAGAGTTTGCCTATGGCTTCTACTGGCTATTGAAAGCAAGAAGCGGATACAAGTTGGATGCTAGAGTTGCCAAAGCTGCCAAATTTGTTGATCCAGTTTGTCCTAACTACTGTCCATGTTGCAAGTGTGGAGATCAAAGTATTAAACATTGGTTATTAGATTGTCCAACATTTAGAGATATCCGTATTAAACATTATGATTCCATAGTCCAGCTATTAAATTTTTTCAGTCAACGTAATTCCAATAGTCCTATCAATAATAATGAAATTGATAATATCAGTAGAGATAGTAATAATATTAATAGTAATAGTAACAATAGTAATAATAACAATAGTAATAGTAACAATAGTAATAATAACAATAATAGAAATAATAATATTAGTAATGATAGCAATAGTGAAGATAATAATTCTAATTTAGATAGTAATTTAGTTAATGATAGTAATAGTTCTAATAATCCGGTGAATATTAATGTGTATGATTATTCTAGTGTGTGCAGTAAAATATTTAAATTCCTTCTTGGGGGAAGAAGTTTTAACAATATCAATTACAATTCAAGGGAATGGAAAGAACTTTGTAAGCGTCAGATTCAATCTGGTACTAATGAAGGAACACCATTCTTGACGGTAACCGCGGAACTTCTAACCAAAATCATGCCTTTTGCTATTGGCCAGCAATGGTCAATGTTCAAAAGGTTTGAAGCAACATCCAAGAGCGTCAATGCTGAAGAAACAGTAAGACAGGCCAGGAGGGCCAGCGCAACCAATGGAGATCATAATTTTGTCCCATGATAAAATTTTGATCTTTGGCTCGGTGTCCCATTGGAAGTCAAATACAATTATTATACTTTAGTATGATAGTGGCTTTCTTACTTTAATTAAAATTACTAGAATACATTATACCCAATTTTTATTCATTTGTGTTTATTTAAACATATTTTTTTATTTTTATTTTATTTTAATTTTTATATTTCATGTATTATAATTTTAATTAAATTAATAATAAAGTTTAAAATATTTGATGCCGTTAAAAAAAAAAAAAAAAAAAAAAAAAAAAAAAAAAAAAAAAAAAAAAAAAAACTCTTCTCTTGTAAGAATCCAATGTAGTCAACTTTAGCATTTGCATTGTATTTTTATATTCATGTAGCTATTGTTGTATTGTTTCTTGTAAGAGACTGATTCACTCTACATCATGTAAAAATACTATTCACAAGCTTTCTGGTGTCGACATTCTTGATTCAAATTTTTTACCAATTTAAATATTTAATGAAAAGTAAAGTCAAACAATTTTAGTGTCAAAAAGCGAATCGAATTTACTAACAACAAACCAAAATTAGAATTTTTAAAGAAAATTTACAACTAGAATTCAAAAAAAAGAAACTTTAAACAAAGCATCGTAACAATTTTTGTACTATCCAGTACTTAAGAAGAGAGAGAGAGACAGATTTTTTTCCATATACGTTATATTTGTAATTTCTATTAGTATTTCTTTTATATTCAATATTTTTTAATTAGAATTTATTATCATGTCAGTCCTTTATATTAAAGATAAGAATTATATCAGACGTGGTACCCGGTCTTATGGTATCCCCTTAGATGATATTCGCTCCTTCTTTATCCGTGGTATTCGATCATGGTCAGTAAATATGCTATGGGAAAAACTCGAGGTTATTCTAGAAGATAAATTTAATTCAGTTATTAGTGTTAAATATTTTCAAACTTTCAATGATCACTTTTTCTTAGTCAAGGTTCATGGTTCATCGAAAGATTGTATTAAAATCTTACACATATTAAAGAAGAAACTTTCAGTTACCTCAATTTCCTTTTCAGCTCGTAGTAGAAGGAATCACAAATATACTTTTTCCACTCTCAAACGTAAAATTTTAGTTTCTAATAAACATCAACATTCTATTCAACAATCATTTCAACAATCAGTTCAACAATCTCATCAACAATCCGATCTTCAACAAGATCTTCAACAGGATCTTCAACAAGTTTTCCATCATGAAAATATTCCAGATCTACAGCAAACACAATTTCAATCTCAACATTCAACAATTAATTCTAATAGTTCTATCAACTCTGATAACAGTTCAATAGTTGATAGTTCTTCAGTTTCACAGCCATCTAGTAATAGTTCTACTTATTCCTCTGATGCATCATCCATTAATAATGATGACTTTAATAATAATAATAATAGCAACGATTCTTCCTCATCCAACAAGCCTGATAACTTTTCTTTTTGTCTTAGTTGGAACACCAATGGGTGGAATCACGAAAAGAGAGATAGTATTAGCTATTTCACAGCTATTTTCAAACCATTATTTTTATGTTTCCAAGAAACTGGTAATGGTTCTGGTTCGAATACAGATTATCCTTGTCGTGTTACTTTGCGAAACTATAGACACTTTTTCAAGAAAGCTGACGAATCAGTTCCGGGAATGAGAGGTTTATATTTAGGTTTTCACAATTCGTGTCAAGCCTCACTTGAAAACTTCTCTGGAAAGTATATTATTTCTATTTATACTTTTAGTCTCTGGAATAGATTCAAATGCTCGATTGGAAATGTTTATATGCCTCATAGTCATCACAACATCTATGTTGATCATGCAAAGTTAGAAGTTCGCTTGTGGTTACAAACTCATTCATCCCATCCATCGATTCTTGTTGGTGATTTTAATATGTCTAAAGTAAAATTATCCAACTGGTTATCAACTAATGGATTAGGAGATTGGGAAATTCTTCTGCTTAGAGGGTCGACTATCTCTTGGACTCGAGGTGATCAATCTTCCGACATTGACCATGCTCTTATCAATTCGAAGATGAAAGATCTTATTCACTCAGGATCATTTATAAATAATTTTTATCCTGTATCAGACCATAAGCCACTTCTTATTAATGGTAAAGTTATTCCTATGGAAGATTTTTCTAATGACTTTAATGTTCCTAAGAAAATTCTGAAATGGAATAGATTAAAATGTATTGAGGAAAAGGAATCTATTCTCAGTCATAATAAATTCCAAATTCTTTCAGCAAAATTCAACGATCTTAATGTTTCTACAGATGAACTTTCCAAAGAGTTTACTTCAACTGCTTTTTCAATTGCAGACGAGCTCAGTATTACCTCAGCAAATAATGTTATAAAGTCTTCATTTCATATTTCACAACAAATTTTTAATCTCCAAAAAATCAAAATGAAGTTGTATAAGAGATTTAAAAAAGAAAGAATTTATGATATAGATGAATTTATTAAAAGAATTAAAATCTACCGTAAGCTCATTGATTACATCCACAAAAGATGTAATGAATTTAGGAAGCAAGAATATCTTCATTGGATTAAAACAGGATGTGAGTATATGAAGAGTCATAATCCTAAGAAGGCCTGGAAATGGATCAAGAAAACTGCAAAAATTGGAAAAGATTCTTTCTTTATTGCTCAACCAATTAAAAACAAAAACGGAGAATTAGTTGTTGCTACGGAAGAACAACTAGATGTGTGGCATGATCATTTCGAAAATCTTGCATCAGATCCAAGTGGTGTAAGTCTTGATTTAGAGCATTGGTATGAAGAACCAACGAATAAACGTTTTTCACTTCCTATGCTTGATGAGTGGGATATCAACCAAGATATTAGTATTGATGAGGTCAAGTCAGCTATCCTCTCTACTCCAAATTATAAAGCATCAGGGTCCGGATGGTATTCCAATTGAATTTTACAAAGCATTAATTCCATCAAGTAATGATTCTAATAATGCTACAGATAATAATTCTTCTGGTAATATCACTTCAGATAATGATGCTCATGGTTTAAATTTTATTCTTAAATTATTTAACCGTATTTGGGATGGAGACTTCCCCAACTCATGGAATGAATCCAGTATTGTTTCTATTCCTAAGAAGGGAGATTTGACAGATTGTGATAACTATCGAGGTATATCACTTATCAATAATGGTATTAAGTTGATTTCCAAAATTGTCACCACTAGAATCTCAGAATATGGTTTAAAGAATAATTTCATTAGACCTGAACAATTTAGTTTTCGAAAAAAGGAAGAAAGTATCAGTCTTTTCATTTCAATCCAAGAAATATGCCGTAGACGTCAATTAGATAATAAAGAGACATATTTGGCCTTTTTAGATCTCAGGAAAGCATACGATTCAGTCCCAATCGGTAATATTCTCCATAAATTAGATTGTTTAGGAATCCGAGGTAAGAGTTTACAATTTATCAAAAATTTATATTTAACATCTAAGGCTAATGTCAAATTAGATGGACAATTCTCGAAATCTTTTGATGTGAAGAAAGGAGTCCGTCAAGGTTGCCCTCTTTCTCCTATTCTCTTTAATCTCTTTATTAATGATATATTTAGAGAGTGCGAAGATCTAGGAGTCAGTTTAGGTGACACTCGATGCTGTGGTGGACTTTTTGCAGATGATATAGTTATTTGTGCTCCAACAAGAGGATGCTTAAAAAAGATGCTTAGAAGAGTTAATGAATGGGCCTTGTATAATGAAATGGAATTTGGTATCCAGAAATGTTCAACGATGGTGATTCGTCCTGAATCAATAGAAAATCAGAACAAGAGAGATCCAACATTTTACTTAGCAGGACAACCCATTCCAACTACTGATTGTTATACTTATCTTGGTGTTCCATTTGATAAGAATTTATCCCTTAAACCAGTTATTAAAACTCTTAATAACAAGGTTTTGAAAGGACTTTTCTCAGTCAGTAAATTCTTAAGAAATCCTAATATTCCTATTCCTTTCAAAAAACTAGTACTTAACTCTCAAGTGATTAGCAGAGTTTCATACTTTGCACCATTACTTGGATCCAACAAAGCTAGGTCTAGGATTGCTCAGAAGCATGTTAACAAAGGAATACGATGGGTTGCCGGAGTTCATAAAGCTGTATCGTTTATATCTTTATACTCTATCTCAAAAGATTTGAATATTCCTCCATTGTCAGCCAAATGTGCGTTAGCTCAGGTTAGATGTTTTAACAAATGGAAAAACTCAAATTGTATTATCTCACACCTTGTCAATTACATTCCTAAATTTAGAAAATACACGTGGTGCAAATCAAGTAGGACACTTGATAAAAAACTAAAGAAACATGGAGATGTTAAAGCAGTTAAAAACTTTTATTGGAAAGATCTCAAAGGGAATTCAATCAAAGCGCAATATTATGATGATAATAAATTTATTGAAACTAAAGATTTTATCAAATTATGTTATGAATACCCAGAGTTTGCCTATGGCTTCTACTGGCTATTGAAAGCAAGAAGCGGATACAAGTTGGATGCTAGAGTTGCCAAAGCTGCTAAATTTGTTGATCCAGTTTGTCCTAACTACTGTCCATGTTGCAAGTGTGGTGTTCAAAGTATTAAACATTGGTTATTAGATTGTCCAACATTTAGAGATATCCGTATTAAACATTATGATTCCATAGTCCAGCTACTAAATTTTTTCAGTCAACGTAATTCCAATAGTCCTATCAATAATAATGAAAACGTTAATATCAGTAGAGACAGCAATAACATTAATAGTAATAGTAATAATAGTAGTAATAACAATAGTAATAATAACAATAGTAGTAATAGAAATAATAATATTAGTAATGATAGCAATAGTGAAGATAATAATTCTAATTTAGATAGTAATTTAGTTAATGATAGTAATAGTTCTAATAATCCGGTGAATATTAATGTGTATGATTATTCTAGTGTGTGCAGTAAAATATTTAAATTCCTTCTTGGGGGAAGAAGTTTTAACAATATCAATTACAATTCAAGGGAATGGAAAGAACTTTGTAAGCGTCAGATTCAATCTGGTACTAACGAAGGAACACCATTCTTGACGGTAACCGCGGAACTTCTAACCAAAATCATGCCTTTTGCTATTGGCCAGCAATGGTCAATGTTCAAAAGGTTTGAAGCAACATCCAAGAGCGTCAATGCTGAAGAAACAGTAAGACAGGCCAGGAGGGCCAGCGCAACCAATGGTGATCATAATTTTGTTCCATGACAAAATTTTGATCTTTGGCTCGGTGTCCCATTGGAGGTCAAATACAATTATTATACTTTAGTATGATAGTGGCTTTTTTACTTTAATTAAAATTACTAGAATACATTATACCCAATTTTTATTCATTTGTGTTTATTTAAACATATTCTTTTTATTTTTATTTTTATTTTTAATTTTTTATTACATGTATTATAATTTTAATTAAATTAATAATAAAGTTTAAAATATTTGATGCCGTTAAAAAAAAAAAAAAAAAAAAAAAAAAAAAAAATGGTATGAAAAAGGCATAAAGCTTTGATTTGATTTGGTAATATGAAAATTATAGTTTTATATATATACTTTCCTCCATTTATTTAATAAATGAAGTTTCTCAAGGGGCTCTACTCATGCTCATGGTACTGAGAGTAGAATGAATTAAATCCAAGTATTGCGCAATGGATGCTTGGTTAGTCTTTATTTGGAAATATTATTAGGACTAAGCTCATGGTACTGAACGAGTAGAGTTGATAATCTGAGTGTTAGTTGTTATTTCATATTTCTCTTACACCTTCAACTTATATTAAAGTAGTTGTTTTTTATAACCTTAATAACATATTATTTTAAACTTAAAATTGTTTGATTCGGTAGTATTTAATACTGATTTTGAATATTTTTTGATTTTATTTTTAGCTTTCATTGATAATTTGTTATCCCAGTTTACTACTTATTCTCTTTGTTCTTTTATTCCTTTTTATTCTCTATATGTTGATTAGTCAGATAGTTTTGTTTTCTCAGTTAGTTTGTTATTCCTTTCATTTATTCTTGAGGTTTCGTTGTGGGGTGCGGCTTTCATTACTATAATCATCTTTATTTAATCTTTTTATTTTTCTATTTCTATTTTTAATTTTTTCGAGGGGCGCGGCTTTTTTATTTTTCTTTTATGATTTTATATGATTCTAATAATATCTTTTTTATTTCTTATTTTTTGTAACTCTAGATTTTCCAAAGAATCTCTTTTCTACTAACATTCTTTTATATACTTTCTCTATCTCTTTTCTATATATATGTATGTTTTTTATACTTTATATTATATGTATATTTATATATTTGTATAATTTTATTAAGTTTATTATGGACTCTTATGGTAAGTGTTAACTCCCTTTTTTTTTTTTAACATTTTTTGTTATCAAAGCTTCAATCCTGGAAAATCGAGTATTCTATTTTTTATATTATAAATATTACTTTTGTTTCTATTTTATTTTTTTTAAAAATATTTATTATGTTTACCCAAAATTCTTCATCTTTTTCTATTATATTTTGATTTAACAACTTTTCACTCTTATTATCTCTCTACCTTACAACATAAATAACCTAAATGAATGTTCAAATTCAACAATCAGAATCAACACAATACAATAATCATCCAACAAATTATACAAATCTTATAAATATAAAGAACTTTCAAAATACAGTTATAACACAGAAATTCAAAGTGATAGATATTCAAAATTTATTTTCCCATTCAAAATCTTCAGTAGAGCTAGAACTAAGTTTTTCAATAACTTAGCCACTTTTCCAGTTATAAAATTTAAAATATTGTTTGACAAATAATCCACTAGCTATATAATATATCCGTCTTTGCTATTATTATTTTTATTTTACTAAATATTTTTTATTTCATTATCTTATTTATATCGATATATCAATACTTCAATTTATTAATATCTATTGTCATAATAAGTTCTTTCAAAAATGAACAATACCAATTGTACTGTACCTACCTTACGTCGTGGTCTTCGTTTCCTCGGATCTAACTCCAATAAATCATACCTAATTTTATCCATGATCTTAGTTCATGGTCAAAACAACGACTAATGGAATTTCTTTTAAAGGACATTCAACCTTTCAATGATATTCTTCAATCCCTCACCAAAAAATATTCACAATCACTCGGTACCTATTTCATTCTAAAAGTCAATGGAAAATGTCCGCTTAAAGCCATGTTACTTATACACTCACTTTCTAAAAAACTCCCAATCTCTAGTAAAATATCTTGGAAATTCATTGATAAGCTCAAAAACAATAGATCATACAAAAACAAACGATCTATCAAATCCACTACTGGTCCACTCTAACGATTTCTATTTTAATCATTTAAGCTCTAATGCTTCCTTTTTCAACTTATGTACTTGTTGGAACATCAATGGTTGGAACCCTGAGAAAAAGGATGGTGTTTTATACTTCATCTCTGTTTTCAAACCTGTATGTGTCTGTCTTCAAGAAGTAGGTAACAGCCAATTCCTCTGTGGTAATGCAATTTCCTCCTCATGCCTACCAAACTATAAGCCAGTACATAGACGTGCTAATCCTAAAGTTCCAGGTATGAGAGGACTTTACATTGGTGTTCATAACTCTTGTTCCTTTACTCCTGAACCTCTTCTATATAAGTACATCATTTCAGTTACAATACTGGATTCATTCCATGAGCTGGGGAAGTCACCATCCCAAATACGGTTGAATAATTTAAGAATAAAATTTAAACCATGAGCATCATTATCTGAAGTGGTATTACCAGAAGAATTATTATCTGTAGCATTATTAGAATTATTACTTGATGGAATTAATGCTTAAAGTCGATAGAAATATCAGACCAAGGCCTATTAGGAGTGTACAAAGGGGATAGCAATCCTTAAGGCTTATGTCTGGGGACTTTGGATTTGTAACAAGTCACGCAAGATTTAATAAAGGATTTAACATCTGAATGAAATCTTGGCCACCAAAAGTCTCTTGAGATTGATGTTGATATTTACTTTATTATGATTTATTAATACTTCATTACAAAGATTTAATTAACAACTATGTTTTTATATTTATACTAAATTTATGGCTTATGCTAAAGTACATACATTATCAATACATTACATTATGTTAACTACATTTTACTTATTAATAAAGTTTATAATATAGTCTTTTTCTAATAATTAGAAAGAAGAATTAATTATAATAATAAAATATTTCTCACCTAATATAATAAATTATAAATAAACTAATATTAAATTACTACATAAAAGAAATATATATCAGAAACACATGTTCTAATAATATTCATGTATAAAAATTTTATTAATATTATCAGCCACTTATTATAGTATATAAATTTTGTAAATTGTAATTAATTTATCGTAATTACCTATTTTATATTTATTATAAATAGACTTTATTAATAAAACCAACTTAAAATAACAATTATTTTTTTTTAAAAAAAAAGAACAAAACCAAACTAGAAGTTATGTTAATATAGAATTTTAAAGTAAAGTAAATAAATAAGTAAATAAATAAAAAATAAATAGTTCTGAAATGATGAACAATGATAGTAAGGATAATAAATTATTTTCTAATGAGATAAAAGAAAATGATCTTTTAAGTGAACAAGATTTTGATGTTATTTCATATATAAATAAAATTTTTCCTCATGGTAAATTTTAAATTTAAATGTTATAAATAATTGAAATATATGTTTTATAATAAAGTAGTAAAGTTTTAAAACTTATTCTTTATTTTTAAAAAACATAATAAAAATAAATTGTTAAATCTTAATTACTACTTATAATTTATAAATATCAAATGTAATTATAAAAAACATAAAAGAACAATCATTGGCCACAATTGATATTGTATTAGCAGATTTAAAGAATAAAATAAATCAATTAGATAAGAATATTCGAGAATTGTTAAGAACACAAACTGATGCAGGACAGCAAGCTTTTCAAAAATTAGAAGAAACGAAAAAAACAATTACTGTAAAATTATTATAGTTTATTTTAAAAAGATTACCATTGAAAGTTTAATAAATAAATTAAAAAATGATTAAAATATTATATTAATTATAAATAGCAATTATATAAGAGATTACAGAGTATAAAGTTAAAAGCAAGCAATTCAGAGAGATTAGTGCAAGATATTACAAAGGATATAAAATCATTAGATTATGCTAAAACCCATTTGACTTCTTCAATAACGGTTATTAAGAGATTACAAATGTTTGGTAACTTAATATATTGCTTTATATTTATATATATTATTAAATACATAAAAATAAAATTTAATGATTTTTTATTTTATTTTATTATGCTATTTTATTATTGCTATTATCGTTATTAAAATTAATATTTTTTAATAGGATTAGCAATTACACAATTAAAAAACATGATACCAACAAAACAATATAAAGAAACAGCACAATTATTAGAAGTATGTAGAAAACAATAATAAAAAAATAATGTAATATAATAATATATAGAAATGCTGATTTTATTATAAAATTGTTTTTGTTTTATTATTTTATAAACAAGGTTATATATGAATTATTAATTCATTTTTCAACATATAGAAGTATTTTACAAATTGATGCATTGTATGTTGATATTAATTCAATACAAACAACTCTTAAACGACAAATTTTCAATGAGTTTGAAGCATGGTTAGTATAAGTAAATGCATAAATAATAAATATTAATAACTATAATAAATTATTGTACTATTAAATATTTTATTTATTTACTATTATTTTTTTGTTGCTATTAGTTTTACTCAGGAAGATATAGTAAATGTCGATATAATTCATTTAAGCGATGCTTGTCTAGTTATTGAAAAAATGAATAATAATGAAAAGTACTTTTTATTTTTTAAAAATATAATTTAAAGGAGAAATAGAATAGTAAGCTATTATTTTATTAATATAATATATTTTAGAACCGAACTAATAGAGTGGTACTGCAAACAACAATTACAAGAATATGAAAGTATATTTAGAGCAAATGATGAGGTAGATTAATTTATAAATATTATTATTATTAAATTCTTATTTATTGATAAAATCTTGAATAAATAAAATAAATTGAAGATTACATCAGTAGAAAACATTACCCAAAGATATTCTTGGTTAAAACAAAATTTAAAACGTTTTGATGAAGAACGTTCAAAAATTTTCCCAAAAGAATGGGAAGTTGGAAAATATTTATGCATAAAGTTTTGTGATATTACAAAGTAATATAAATTAGGAATTATTTTTTTTTCAATATATATATTTAATTTATAGAATTAACATTCTTATATACTTTCATCATTTTTTATTATTAAATAATAGGGAAGGATTAATAAAATCATTAAAAAAATCAAATGAATTAAGCTCCCAAATATTATTACAAATTATTCAATATACTAATAATTTTGAGATGAAGTTAGAAAAACGTTTTAATGATAAAGTAAATTAATTTATAAAATATTTGATATTTAATATGTTTAGATCTATTATTTAATTTAATTTATAATTGATCATTCGATTTTATTTTAATTTATTAAGAATAAAATAAATAGTGCAACTCAAATTAATTATTCATTTAAGGGATCAATATCATCATGTTTTGAGGATTTTTTACATATATATACTAATGATCAAGAAAAGTACGTAAATAGAAATTTAGCAATTAAAAGTTGAAATAGTATTAATAATATATTAATTTAATACCTATTTTAAAAATCTATAAATATAAAGGTCAATAGAATTAATGATAAATACATATCGATTAAAGCCAATTCTTGAAGATGATCAGTCGGTATTACTATTATCTTCTGGAACAGAACTGTATATATATTATCGCGAAGCATTAAATCAGTTATCAAAAATGAGTAATTCAAAACCATTATTTGATTTGTATAAAATTTTTGGAAAGTATTTATTGAGTTATTCAAATTTTATGGCAAGTAAACTACCAAAGTAAGTATTTTATGTAATTTTTATGAGTTATATTAAATAATTGTTTAGCAATTAAAAATATTAACATTTGATTAAAAATATAAGAGATGACAGAAAAGTAGCAGTAGAAAGTGAACTTAGAATATGTACATTAATATTAAATACATCTGATTATTGTTATTCTACAACGTCTCAGGTAATATATATATATAAATATAAAAGTTTGATTATAAATATTTAAAAAAACAATAAATAAAAAAATCTTTTTTTTTTTTTAAAAAAAAATTAACTAATATTATTCAAAGCTTCAATTAAAAATCACTGAGCTAATAGATATTAAATATAAGGATAGAATCGATTTTTCAAATCAAGAAGACTCTTTTATGAAGTATTTAATGTTTATTTTTTATATTATATTTAAAAATATTATATTTTATTGTATTTTATTGCATTCTATTATATATATACATATAAAGGTTTTATATATTTATTATTAATTTTCTTTTTTCTTTTTCTTTTTTTTTTTTTTTTATTTATTTTTAATTTTTTATTTTTTATTTTTATACAAACACAATAGTACAATAACTTCATCAATAAAATCTTTAGTAAGAAGTTTAGATCTGTTAATTGAATCATGTATGGTAGCTATGACAAAGATTAATTGGTCATCCATTGAATCAGTTGGTGATCAATCTATTTATGTAACAGATATAGGAAATAATATATTTAAGTATATTCAAACTATTCAAAAAAATATTAATAATAATAGTTACTTTAAAGTTTTTATAGATAAATTTACAGAGTAAATATTTATAAGAATTATTATTATAATTATTAATGGAAACTAATTGTATTATAATATCTTTTATAAAATATTTTATAGATCCTTTTTAATTGAATATTTAAATAATATATATAAATGTAAACCAATTTCTACAATTGGAGCAGAGCAGGTATTAAAATTATTAAAACAAATAAATTAAAAATAGTTTTTATTTATTTATTTATTATTATTCAAAAATAAATATAATTTGTAGTAATTCTTGTATTATAAATAGTTGTTATTAGATATATTAGCATTGAAGAGTATTATTCAAAAAATACCAAATTTAAATAAAGAAAAAGATTTTAAACAAACCTTCTCAACTTCGTAAGTATTATATTTAAATTCTTATATATCAAGTATTAATATATATAAAAATAATATTACTAATAATCATATAATTATAATTGTATATTATTTAAAGATTCATGAAAATTTTAAATAATGGCGTAAATAAAATCGAATCACTTTTAAAGGTTATTATGATTCCTATTGATACTCTTGATGTATTATTATCAAATTATGAATTATTATATGCTGAAAATAGCAATTATAATAATTTACAAAAAATTTTAGAATTAAAAGGATTAAAGCGTTCAGAACAACAGCCTATACTTGATAAATTTGAAAAAAGTTGCATACTTAAGAGTGCTAAAAATAAAGATAATAATGATGATACACAATTTTTTCTTAAGACAAATTCTAACTTTAATTCATCGACAAAAACGAGTGCTATAAATATTATATCAAATATTGTGGGTCAGACACCAAATCAATTTTCTAATTCTTTGTCTTCAGCATCATATACTTTTGCTAATACATTTATACCAAAACATCTTTTAATTAATAAGTCAGATACAGACAAATCTTTATCAGAAAATGGACCCATGTCCGCAAATACTCTTAATACAACGTATACTAATCCAACAATTGGAAGTATTCGTAGGAGTAGTGGTAATAGTTATATGATTAAGGATAATGTTAATTTTTCATATCATACGTCACCAGTAATTTCAAAACATCGTACAACTTCTTTTTCTTCCCCAGCTCCATATACAACTACAAAATCTTCAACATCAAGTGATAAGTTAAATAGTAATTTAAATATAGTAATACAAATAAATAATGAAGATGATTTAAAACAATATCGTAGAAATAGTACTATTAGTAGTATAAGTACTACATCAAATAAATTATTTGGAAATAAAAAATCAGGTTTTAGTTCAAGTACCTCTAGCCCAACATCAAATAAATTAATGATGATGAATGAAAAATTCACAAAATGGATAAAAAGGGATTCAAACATAAAATAAAATGGAAAATTTTTAAACAAAAATATGAAATAATACAATTTATATATTTATATATTTATAATGTTTTGGTTTAAAAGTGATTCTATTATATATATAAATAAAAATAATAATAATTATAATAATTGTTAGCATTACAAAAATCATATAATACATTATAAATTATAATGTAATATAAAGTATTTATATAATGTAATGAAATGATGTAGCATAATAATGTAATAAATTTGCTATAAATATGAAATAAATGTAAAAAAAATTATTAAAATAAAATATATTTTAAAAACAAAAATATTAGATACTTATCATATATAACCTTCCCTATTGGGAACGTACCTTCATTTATTTAATAAATGAAGCTTCTTAAGGGGCCCTACTAATGCTCATGTTACTGAGCGAGTAGAGTTGATAATCTGAATGTTAGTTGTTATATCATATTTCTCATACACCTACAACTTATATTAGATAATAGTTTTTTTTTATAATCTTTATAACATAATATTTAACTTAATATTGTTTGATTCGGTAGTATTAAATACTGATTTTGAATATTTTTCATAGACATTTTGTTATCCTAGTTTATTACTTATTCTTTGTTCTTTTATTCCTTTATATGTTGATTAGTCAGATAGTTTTGTTTTCTCATATTTAATATAAAAATATTTAAGTTAAAATAACTATAAAAATTCTCAATAATTAATTATATTTTATAAAAGAACTCTCTCTTTTAAATAAAAGTTATTCTTTGTTACTTTTATATGAAATTTTTATAATATTTTATTGGTTAGTTAATAACTAATTAAGCTATTAAATAATTCCTAACCCTTAATTCAACTATATAAGTTTAATATTTTTAACTATATAATTTTATCATGTATCAAAATGTAAGAAGTTACTTATAAATAAATTATAAATAACTTCTTCTACAAATTAATAATAGTTAAATAATTAACTATTACTAATTTGAGAAAGAAAATAAAACATTAATTTCGAATTTATTATATAAAAATACTAATAAACAAAAATATTAAATATTAACACTTAAATATAAAAACACACGTTAAATAAACATTACTTTTTAAAATAATTAATACTTTATTTATTAATAAATTTATATAATAATAACTCTTGATTTCTGTAATATTAACACTAAAAGAATAGATTAGGATATCTATTCTATTACAATAACACCAAAATTAAATATAAAAATAAAAATTGTTGTAACGTATAAAGGTTTTGTACCTTTTCCAAGAAATTATTGATAACTGATTGGTAGTTATATTACAACTTTTTAACTACTTCTTCTGTTATATTGTTTTATCTCGACAGTTATTGTACGAGCTTTAATAATATCTACTAGTTTTATTTAATAAATTTAATTTGTTTTATAATTTTAATAGTTTTATTATTTTAATAATATTAATATAGAATAATAGCACCAGATTTATTCTATAAAATATTATTTATTATTAACACAATAATTACAAATTAGACAAGTTTAATTTCGTTTTTATATTTTCTTTTATTTATTGTTTTTACACTTTTTTTTTAACAATAATTTTTATTATATAAAAACTTATTTTTGTCTTTTAAATATTATTATGTATTATTTAATTAATTATATTAACTATTATTAAAATTTTTACTTATTAATAATCTAAGTCTTCTTATTTTGTACTAAAAAATATTATTATTCTTTATATTAAAAATGATTTTTATAATTTAACCCAATCAAATATATAAATTTATAAAATATTTGATTTCATGTAAATTATATTTTTATAATAAACTATATAAAATTATTTAATAATTATTTTTATAATAAAATATTCTACTAATATCAAGTTTATAATATATTTATAATTATTATTTATCAAGATTTCCTCCCCTAAGATACGACTTAGTGGTAGCTGATAAAAATATTCATAAATAATAATAAATAAATATATAAGTTTTTGATATTGTAACGCGTATCTATATAAGTATTTAATAATGTGGTAATTAATAAACTTTATATAGATAATAATTTTGATCCCAATAAGTCAATTAATTTTATTTATTAAAATTTTTAATTATTTTTTATTTAAATTATTTTTTAATAATAAATATTTTTTTTTTTTTTTTTTAAAATTTAAAAGTTAAAAGTTAATAGTTAATAAAAACACAATTTTTTTAATTTTCGATTCAAACCACTTCTATTTATACTTTTTCTAAATCTGATGTGGCTAAATCAAAAATTTTAATTATCTTTCTAGATTGTTCTTTAAATTAATTAAAAATTGCATAAAATGAATCCCGTGATAAAATTACAAAAAATATTTGATTTTTCGAATATTCGAACTTATTCTTTTTCGAATAAGTTCTATAAGTTTCTATGAGTCGTAAATTAAATTGTTAAACAAATAATCTAAAATAGATTTCGGATCAAGGTGTGAGTCGAACCCGAGTGATCCATATTAATGTCTTAAATACTAACCATTAAGACAATATTAATTATCTAATAGATTCGTTGTTAAGGAATGAACATAAATAGTTGAATTAGCTAGAATTTTAGGATTTTGTCACGAATACTAGTGAAATTACAATTTCAAGATCACTTGGAATTGTGAAATCACTTATGAAAATTCAAAATCAACAAATATTTTATTTTCAAATAAATTATAAAATTTTATTAAGAAATATTTAAAAATTTAGAAAAGGTTAAAATATGACCTTAACCCTTAATAATTTTTATAATAAATAACTTTAACCCTTATCGTTAAAATGGAATAAGAAAAAACACGCGTATCTCCTCAACGAATGACGATTTTTGAATAAAAATGTTTTGGTTATAATTAAGTTCGTTAGAAAGCCACGCTCGAGACAAACAACATATCTTAAAATCAGGTCAATATCTCTGCTGGTTCACGAGATATTCCAATTTAAAGATATTTTGTTAGCAATGATTAATTGTTTATTCAGAGAATGATCACCCCTGATATATCAAACATAAATCATTCACTCAAAGTATAAAAAATTATTGTTTAATTAAATTAAAATTATTTTCCGGAACTAATTAACTTTATTTTATAATAATTATTTCAACAACATAATTTATAATCTTTGAACTAGAGGATTATAATTATTAATATTATATTCAATGAATTATATTATAATTAAGAAATAATTAATATTATGAATATTATAAACAATAGTTATTTTTAATAATTAGTAGTAAGTCTTAAGTTTAGCCTTAGTATTATAAAATATATTATGAATATAATCATGTACTAAAAAGTTATTTTAGTATTAAATGTAAAATTACAAATAGTATAAATAGTTTAGAATAGTTTTATGAATTAAATCTTTGTAAAGATTATTATCTTATTAATACTTAATAAGTATTACTATTAAATAATCTTATTATTATATATATTCTTTAAATAAAATAAAAAGGAATTATTTTAACTATAATACATAATTTAATTATTCATTTATAAATCAATTAAGATTATTTTAATAAAACATTTTTTTTTTCTAACCTAGTTATCTTTTAACCTTTTATTTAATTTTGTAATGAGGTATATCTAATGATAAGGGTTAGACTAGAAAATCATTAAGGTTAGATTAATGAAAATTTCATAATTATATTTTTATAACCAATCATTAAGTAATTAATTCACTTATCAAATTGTATTAAAAAAAAAAAAAAAAAAAAAATAATTTTCATGTATAAAAGAGAGAATAAGAAAGATAAAATAGTTCTTTAGTGTTTTTATTAATAATTAATAAAAATTAGTTTTTTTTTGTTTCGTCTTTAGTTTGATAATACACTGACCTAGCGAGTTAGTCGTATTATAATAATAAATTTAATAAATAAACATTATTAAAAAAAAAATACATATATTTGATACATTAGAGTGTGTGTGTTTATTATTATAATATTTCGTTACAATAAAAACACTCTAAGAAAAAGATCGCTACCTCAGTGCCTCGTTTATTTGCTTACTTCTAATTTTTTTTATGGATAACTCTGCTGATTTGAAGAACGGTTTTGATGGCAACCGTCGCTACCTGAAGGGATTCTTAGCCAAAATGGACATGATCTTTATGATCCATCCTGAAATAGGAAGGGACGATGGAGAAAAGGTCTTCTACGTCGTTAGTCGCCTCTACGGGGATGCAATGAATTGGGCTGCTACCTTGATTAACAACCATGATCCTTGCTTACAGGATTATGGCGCCTTTGTTGGAAAGCTGAAGGCTGCTTTTGGTTTTCAGGATATGGTCTATACTGCCAACCAAAAGCTCAAGAAGATCAAACAACATGGCCTATCCAATACTCAAGAGTATATCAAGGAATTTAACTACTATGCTGATGAATCCACTTGGAATGAACAAGCCAAGATGGATGCTTTTGTTGATGGGTTGGACGATAGAATCGCCACCCATATCCTTCAGATGTTTCCTGGCCCTTCTACCTTGATAAACTTACAAACAATAGCCAGTCGTATAGGAAGTAGATTGGCATGCCACCAAGAGGAAATAAACAGAAGATCCAATAGAAGTTTCCGTTCTAAACAAAGCTTCCAATCCCGCTCCTCAGAAAGATCTACAAGTAAATCCACTCAGCCCAAGAAGGAAAATAATTTTGGCCCCATTTCAAGTGAAGAACGTAGCCGCCGAATGAAAGAGAATCTCTGCTTATATTGTGGTAAACCTGGTCACCGATTATCTGAATGCCCTATTAGAACCAAAAAGGAAAACCATACTAATAATGCTGGGGTCCATGTTTTGAATGAACAAGAAAAATCCACTCGACTTTCGGATAACTCCTCTTTACCTCAAACTGTTATCGATGTTGATGTTGTTCTTCCATACAAATCTGTCGGAACTAAAGTTCTCTTAGATAGTGGTTCACAATTCTGTTTGATAGACCACGCCTTTGTTAAGGCCCATGAGATCCCTATAATTACCAAAGTAAAATGCCCACAAATTATAGGTATCGGAGGTCACCAAAAGATTATCGGCCAGACTTGGCCTATAACTGTGGAACACATGAATCACTCATGCCAGTTACAATTTTACGTCGTAGAATTGCCTTCTTACTGTTGTATTCTTGGCTCTGATTGGCTGGCCCTTCACAATCCGACAATCAATTTTGCTAGTAAGGACGTTTCCTATCATTCTGAATACTGTAAGGAAAATTGCTTAAGGAAAGAATCTGCTAGCTCTACCACTTCTGAACTCGAAGACCAATCGAAGGACGAAATGTCAGTTGGAAATACACCTGAATACCCTTTCAATGTATTCACTTGTTTAGAAGAACCTGAAGTTGAGTCACCCCAAATTCCAATTCACTACTCTCAACACTCCAAAGTGTTCGAGGAAAGGCTCGCTGATAAACTCCCTCCTCATCGCCCGTACGACTGTGAGATCAACCTGAGACCAAATAGCAACTTGTTTTATGGTCCAATCTACCGACTTACTGAGAAAGAATCAAAGGTATTAGAAGAAACCATTAATGAAAATTTAAAAAAGGGGTTTATCCGCAAATCCAAATCGCCAGCTGGTGCTCCCGTTCTGTTTGTCCCGAAGAAGAGTGGAGAACTTCGTATGTGTATCGACTACCGCCGCTTGAACGAAATCACCATTAGGAACTCGTACCCTCTCCCATTGATCCAAGACATGTTGGATCATCTAGGAAAAGCTAAGGTGTTCTCGAAGTTAGATCTTCGATCCGCCTATAACTTGGTAAGAATCAAAGAAGGCGATGAATATAAGACCGCCTTCACCTGTCAATTTGGCCATTTCGAATATCTGGTAATGCCTTTCGGTCTCAAGAACGCTCCTGCAGTCTTCCAACATTTTATTAACGACGTTCTTGAAGGCATTATCGGTAAATTCGTCTTTTCGTATATTGACGATATTATCATTTTCTCTGATAATATAGCCGAACATCATGAACACGTCAATGAAGTCCTTCGTAGACTCGAAGAAGCCGGACTGTACGCTAAACTTGAAAAATGTCTATTCGACTCTCCTTGTCTTGACTTCCTTGGTCATAGAATCTCTGCCTCTGGTATCGGAATGGACCCTAATAAGGTGAAAGCCATTGCGGAATGGCCGACTCCTAAATCGGTCCATGAACTACAATCTTTCCTAGGCTTAGCCAACTATTATCGTAGATTTATTCCTGGCTTTGCTAAGATTGCTCACCCACTCCACCAACTTTGCAAGAAGAACACCGCCTTCGTTTGGAACGATACCGCTCAAGATGCTTTTGATGCTTTGGTTAAGCATTTTATTAGTCAGCCTATCCTTGCATATCCTGATGTTGACCTACCTTTCGTTGTCGAAACCGATGCAAGCAGCTTCGCCATAGGTGCTGTATTGTCTCAAGTCAACAAGTCCGACAATATTCTTCACCCTGTTGCGTTCTTTTCTAGATCCCTTACAAACCCGGAGAAGAACTACCCTATCTATGATAAAGAACTTTTGGCTATCGTCGCGTCCTTAGAAGTGTGGAGACATTTTTTGAAAGGTGCGAATCATCCTTTCAAAATTATATCAGACCACAGAAACCTCCTTTTTCAGAAGAAACCGGAGAAGATGACTCAGAGATTAATTAGATGGTCCCTTTTCCTTGCTGAATTCGATTTTGTCATTGAATATCGCCCTGGTTCCTCGAACGGGAAAACCGATGCCTTGTCAAGAAGACCTGACTATCTTGTTCACTCTTGCAATTCCGATTCTAATAACTCTGTCTTTCGTCCCGAAAATTTCAGCTCCTGCTTTGCTTCATCCACTCCTTCTTCTCTTCTTGAAAAAATTGCTCTCTCTTGTAAACTTGACAAATTCTTCATTGAGACTTCTAATCAACTTCTCAATGATAATTGTTCTTCTGACTACAAACTTAGTAACAACGTCCTCCTTTTCCAAGATAAAATCTATGTTCCTAATGATTGCCGAGTTGAAATTCTGTCTTCTTGTCATGACTCCCCTGCTGCCGGCCATTTTGGTATTTCAAAAACTTTATCCTTGATTTCCCGTAACTACTGGTGGCCCAAAATGTATCAGGATGTTAAGGACTATGTCCGTTCTTGTGAGGTCTGCTGTCGTTCGAAATCCTCTAGACATAAACCTTACGGGTTATTATCCACTCTTCCTTTAGGTGAACGTCCCTGGTCTTCCATTGCTATGGATTTTATCACTGACCTCCCCTCTTCTCGTGGATTTACCTGTATCTTCGTTGTCATTGATCGATTGACAAAAATGGCTCACTTTATCCCTCTTGAAAAAGTTCCCACTGCTGAACGTGCTGCCGAAGCTTTCATTAACAACGTCTTCAAACTTCATGGATGCCCCTCCGACATTGTTCTCGACCAAGGTTCTCAGTTCACTTCAAAGTTTTGGAAGAAATTCTTTGCTACCCTCAAGATTGATTTGAAATACTCTTCTGCTTATCACCACCAATCCAATGGCCAGACGGAGAGAGTGAACTCCGTTGTAGAACAATATCTACGCTGCTTCTCAAATTACAAAGGCACTAACTGGATCGAATACTTAAGCCTAGCTGAATTTAGTTACAATAATTCAGTTCAAGAATCTGCAAAACAAACACCCTTCTTCTTGAACTATGGTTTCCATCCTAATTTTAATCCAACAATTCCAACAACAAGTGAAGTTCCAAGAGCTGAAGAATACACAAAAGAATTAAAAGAAATTATCAGCACCCTCAAGAAAAACCTTTCGGAAGCCCAAAAGAAACAAGAACATTTCGCCAATAGACATAGACAACCAGGCCCGTCATTCAAACCAGGAGAAAAGGTATGGTTAATCAATAATAATTTAGTTAAGGGAAATAAAAAATTCACCCCTCGGAAACTCGGTCCCTATGAAATTGAACAACAAATATCAGAAGTCTCATTTAAATTGAAACTCCCTGGTAACATGAAGATTGATCCGGTATTCCATAAATCATCTCTCGAGCCTTACTTCGAAGGGAAAAGTACAAACCGAAAAGTTCAACCTCCACCACCTGTCATTATAAACGAAGAGGAGGAATACGAAGTAGAAGAAATTCTGGACAAAAGAAGACGCTATAACAAAACTCAGTACTTGATCAAATGGAAAGGATATCCTATTTCAGAAGCCTCATGGGAACCCGAAGAAAATCTGAACTGTCCAGCAAAGCTAAGAGAATTCAACAAGACCCATTAAAAAAAAAAAAAAAAAAAAAAAAAAAAAAAAAAAAAAAACTAATAATAATAAAATTAACTAATTTTCATTAATTTTTAGACACAAATGAGGGAATATTAATTTTTAGAATAAACTTAACCGATACCGTTTTGGCGAAGCTCCCATAGGGATTTACTGGACTTACAAGCGTACCAAGAACAAGTACTATCAAACGGCCATATTGGAACCTTGCCTATGAAACCTCTAGTACTTGTTGGACATACTTTAGTCTTGGCGCCAACCCGCCTTACATCAAAGTTACTCTACCAACCCCGACTTCGAACCCACAACCTTCTAGTTCATTGCCAACTACTCGACCATTGTACCACACCTTTTAATTCTCATATGAAATCAACTGCCTATTTAAAAAAAAAAAAAAAAAAAAAAAAATTATTAGCTTATAAATTCGTCTGGAATCCGAATTTAGAGGAGGAGCTTGTAATGAGGTATATCTAATGATAAGGGTTAGACTAGAAAATCATTAAGGTTAGATTAATGAAAATTTCATAATTATATTTTTATAACCAATCATTAAGTAATTAATTCACTTATCAAATTGTATTAAAAAAAAAAAAAAAAAAAAATAATTTTCATGTATAAAAGAGAGAATAAGAAAGATAAAATAGTTCTTTAGTGTTTTTATTAATAATTAATAAAAATTAGTTTTTTTTTGTTTCGTCTTTAGTTTGATAATACACTGACCTAGCGAGTTAGTCGTATTATAATAATAAATTTAATAAATAAACATTATTAAAAAAAAAATACATATATTTGATACATTAGAGTGTGTGTGTTTATTATTATAATATTTCGTTACAAATTTGATATTTTAATATTAAATTATAAGTGTAAAGAACTAATGTTCAATAAATAAAAACACAAATATATAAAAAGGAAAATAATAAAAGCAAATAAAAATTTTATTATTGAACACTTAACAAAATTATAACAGGTTAGTGTTTAATAATTTTATTTTTATTATAAAATTTCTTTGTTAATAAAAACTCGAATTCCAAATAATTTTTTGAGAAATTTCACTCGTATTTATATAAATGTTTTTAAAAGTAAATTTATAAAAATTTTACAACTTAATTTTTTAAGCCAATCAGAAATTATCTTCTTTGGTAAAATTTCGTTATAAAATATTTTAATAATTAAAAAAAAAGATATTAATGAGGTTTCGAACTCGAGTAGTTCAAACCAAGGTCTTAGTTACTAACCACTAAGACAGGTTACTAATTTCTATGATTCGTTACATGGTCCTCCTCCAGGATTCGGATACCAGACGAATCAACTAAATTTATTTGTTACTTTATTATAAAAGAAATAATTGAAACGAGTGAATACATTTTGAAAAAATTTTTTTTTTTTTTTTTTTTTTTTTTTTTTTTTTAAATTACATGAATATTAAATTATAAATATATTTTTTCATTTTCTATTTTCTATTTTCTATTCTCTTTTTCTCTTATCAATTACTAATTTTTTTTTAAATTAATAACTATTACTAATGTGAATTATTAAAGTTTTTAATTAGTTCATCGCAGTTTAAATTACTTTCAGGTTCCCAAGATGCTTCTGAAAGCGGATAACCTTTCCATTTTATTAGATATTGAATCTTCCCATAATGCTTTCTTTTATCAAGTATTTCTTCTACTTCGTATTCTTCTTCTTCATTTACTATTATAGGTGGAGGTGGATCTTTGATTCTTCCAAAACTATCTTCATAATACGGTTCTAGGTTTGAAACATGAACAATTGGGTAAATCTTCAGCGATTTTGGTAATTCTAATTTATAAGTGAGATTAGAGATTTTACTAATTATCCTAAACGGGCCAAGTTTCCTAGGATTAAATTTTTTATTTCCTTTATGAATTATCAAGGAGCTATCCAACCATACTTTGTCACCAGTCTTGAATGTCGGAGGTTCTTGTCTATACTTGTCGGCATATTTCTTTTGAACTTGGATGGCCTTCTTTAAGTTTTCTTTTAGTTTCTCCATTAGGTCTTCAAAGTCTCTTGTAAACTCTTCAGCTCTTGGAACATTCGTTTGGTCAGGAATTACCGGAGAGTATTTTGGGTGATAACCATAATTTAGGAAGAATGGTGAGAATTTTGTTGAGTCTTGAACAGCATTATTGTAACTGAATTCTGCCAATGGAAGAAAGTTGATCCAGTTTGTTCCTTTATAATTAGAAAAGCATCTTAAATATTGTTCAACAACGGAGTTTACCCTCTCCGTTTGGCCATTGGATTGATGATGATATGGTGAAGAATATTTAACATTGACGTCCAAAGATTGACAAATAGATTTCCAAAATTTCGAAGTGAATTGCGCGCCTCTATCGGAAATAATTTCAGAGGGGAGACCGTGAATTTTGAAAATATAATTCAAAAAAGCAAAAGCAGTATCAGAAGCAGAAGGAATACCTTTAAAGGGAATGAGGTGGCACATTTTAGTAAGGCGGTCAACTACAACAAGAATAGTGTTAAATCCATCCGAAGGAGGGAGGTCAGTAATGAAATCCATAGAAATAGAAGCCCAAGGATGGTCACTAATCTCAAGGGGTTGAAGTAAACCATATGGTTTATGACGAGAAGGCTTGGAGCGGCAACAAATCTCGCAAGATCGGATATAATTCTTAACATCAATAGAAATGGATGGCCACCAAAAGTCACGAGAGATCAAAGAAATAGTTTTGCGGATACCAAAATGACCGGCAGAGGGGGAATCATGACAGAGTTTCAAAACGGAGGGACGGCATTTTAAAGGGACATAGATTCTACTATCAAAAAGAAGAAAACTATTACTAAGGGAGAATTTATTACTTTGTGGATGTGGAGCTGGGAGATTCTTATTTTCAAGAAAATTGCAAATGTCAATGTAAAAAGAGTCGTTCACATATTCAGATAATATTTCATCATTAAGAGAAGAAATGGAACAAATCAAAGCGCAGAAATTCTCAGGGCGTAAAACCGAAAAAGGAGCATCAGAAGGAAGAGAGGAATCCATATAATCAGGTCTTCGTGAAAGCGCATCAGGTTTACCATTAGATGAACCAGAGCGGTAGAGAATTTTAAAGTTAAATTCGGAAAGGAAAAGGGCCCAACGAACAAGACGTTGTGACATTTTTTCCGGTTTCTTTTGATATAGTAAGTTTCGATGATCTGAATAAATAGTAAACGGGGTTAAAGCACCTTTGAGAAAATGTCGCCAAGTTTCAAGAGCATTAACAATAGCTAAAAGTTCTTTATCGTATATAGGATAGTTTCTTTCAGCGGAAGTAAGAGATCTTGAATAGAAAGCGACAGGATGGATCATTTTATCATCAGGAGATTTTTGAGACAGAACTGCTCCTATAGCAAAGTTGCTAGAGTCGGTTTCAACAATAAAGGGAAGATCACGATTTGGGTGAGACAGGATGGGAGCAGATGAAATTAATGATTTAATGGTATTAAATGCATCAAGAGCTTCAGAGGAAAAATCAAATTTAACGTTTTTACGAAGTAGTCTGTGAAGGGGTTGTGCAACTTTGGCAAAATTAGGAATAAACCGACGATAGTAGTTGGCTAGGCCAATAAAAGATTGAACTTCCTTGACACTGGACGGAACTGGCCAATTAATAATAGCAGAAACTTTATTGGGGTCCATATGTATACCTTCAGAGGATATCCGATGACCAAGGAAATCAATAGAGGAAACAAAGAATTCACACTTTTCAAGCTTAGCATAAAGACCAGCATTTCTTAAGCGATCCAGGACTTCGATAACGTGCTTAATGTGGGATTTATGGTTTTCAGAAAAAATAATTAAATCGTCAATATATGAATAAACAAAAATCCCTAGAATATTTTCCAGAACATCATTGATAAAATGCTGAAAAACAGCCGGGGCGTTTTTCAGTCCGAATGGCATTACCAGGTATTCAAAGTGGCCGAATTTGCAGGTGAAAGCTGTTTTATATTCATCACCCTTTTTGATTCGGACCAAATTATATGCTGATCGTAAATCCAATTTTGAGAAGATTTTCGCTTTACCAAGATGCTCTAGCATATCTTGAATCAGAGGTAGAGGATAGGAATCTCTAATGGTAATTTTGTTGAGTTCCCTATAATCTTGACAAAGACGGAGTTCACCATTCTTTTTAGGAACGAAAAGTACAGGCGCACCAGCAGGAGATTTGGATTTCCTAATGAAACCCTTTTTGAGGTTTTCATCGATATAATCCTTCAAAACTCTTGTTTCTTCGTCTGTTAGTGGGTAGATTGGTCCATAAAATAGCTTGGCATTTTCGATTAGGTTTATTTGGCAATCATAAGGACGATGAGGTGGTAATTGAGCAGCAGAAGATTCGCTAAAGACGTCCATATATGATTCTAATTCCTTCGGAAGTTTAGTAGTAGGATTTGAGTCTTTAAAAGAGTTTTTTGGTGAACAAGAATCAACTTTAGAAAGAGATATATTAGAAGCCATGACAGTACAAGTCTCTTGTGATAAAGGATCGTTAACAGATTCATTGTTAATTAAGACAGATTTAGAACGATTTTCTTTGGGATTACGAGAATGAGATAACTTAGAATTTGAAAAAGAAGATTTAGGTTTGTCAATAAAAATAGGCAAAGAAACAGAAGAAGAGTTATTGCAATCAGTAGAAAAAACAGAAGTTTCCTGATGGAATTCGGGAACATTCGAAGGGAGAGTCATACAATGATCCAAGCAATATGAAGAACCAAAGGATAATTTATTATTTTCAAAGTCAATACTTGGATTATGTTCCTTAAGCCAACGTAGACCTAGAATACAAGGATATACAGGTAGATCAGTAACGTAAAAGACAGTACGGCATAGGTGATCCATGTAGCGAAGATTAAGAAGTGGAGTAACTCCGAACAGTTTTTGGCTACCACCAATACCGAATACGTTGGGTAAATCTTCTTCATAGTGGTAGGGAATATTGTGATCGTTGCAATAGTCGACATCTATTAGATTAAGTGTAGAACCGGAGTCTATAAGAATTTTTGTGTCTAGTTCAAACGATAATTTAAAATTTGAGGTTACCCTATCTTGTTGATTTTTCTTGGAATTGGTAGAATTATTTTGTAGAGAAACTAAAGATTCGAATGCTGAGTTTTTATTTCTTCTCTTATGACAATCTTTCAGTTGGTGTCCTGGAGATCCACAATAGACACATAAGTTTTCCTTACTTCTTCTTTCTTTTTCTTCCTTGGATAACGGACCAAAGTATCTTTTCTTCTTGGGATGTTCTTTTAGATTTGTGGAAGCCTTTCTGGAGCCATTGCTGGAATTAGAACTTGGTCCCTTAGTATTTTTGTCAAAAAATAATCCCCTGGTAGCAAGTCTGGAGTCTATTCTAGCTGCAATAGTTTGGAGGGAAAACAAATCTCTTGGTCCTGGGAACATCTCTAATATCTTCATTGCAACTTCTTGGTTGAGCCCAGCGATAAAAGCATCCATCTTAGCCTCTTCATTCCAGTTAGATTCATCAGAGTATTTGTTAAATTCAAGGATGTATCCTCTGATGCCGCCCAAACGATGTTGCTTGAGAGTACGTAGCATTTGATTGGCTACGTAGACTGCATCATTGTTCCCGTAGAATGCCTTTAGTCTTTCCTTGAATGCTTGGTAGTTGGTCAGACATGGATCATGGTTGTCAATAAGCGTAGCGGCCCAATTTAATGCATTTCCATAAAGGCGAGAAATCAGGTAGATAACCTTGCTCTCTTCATCTTGATATCTTTCGGGATAAAGGAGAAAAACAAGTTCTATTTTGGCTAAGAAACCTTTGAGATATTTTCTGTCTCCTGCGAAACCGTCTTTTAGTGAGGCGTTATCAAATATTTGTCCTTCCATTAAAATTAAAAAAATATAATTGTTTGAAAATAAAAATTATGTAAATAAGATAAAGTTATGTTTGAAGAAATTAAGAAAGAAAAAAAAAATTAAATCTTTATTATTATTTATTGATTAAAATATTTTAAATATAGACAAAGAGTCAAATTAAATAGTATTGGACCATCAAATATTTAATTTTATTAGTATTCAATACTAGGTCCCTTGTAGCTCTTTGTTGATAACGTAGATATTATCAATTGTTAATATTGGAAATGAAAATTTTCAATAAAAGGAATTAACGGTATTAGTTTCTTTATTGTCACTTACTTAATTAAGCGGAAAGAAAAAAAATAGGTTTAATTCCCCGATTATTAATAATATCTAAACAACAAAGTATTACGTATAGGTGTCCAACTATCCACGCTAAGGGAGGTATTGAATCCTAACTTCTTTGTTATTTTAATATTTTTTCAAAAATAATAAATAAAATTTAATTTTATTTATTAAAAGTAGAAAACGTTTTATTAGAAAATGAATTTTTTCTTTATTATTAAATTAAGCGTCCTGGCGCTCCCCTTATAATAACTGTGGGTTTTACTTTTGTTTTCAGTACCCTTATTGTTAAAATAAGCTTCACTGACTTACTTAATTTTTTAATAAATTAAAAATTCTTCCTTTTTTAAACACTAAGGTGTTATTATATATTTTAGGAGTTTTTATTGTAAAGAACTAATGTTCAATAAATAAAAACACAAATATATAAAAAGGAAAATAATAAAAGCAAATAAAAATTTTATTATTGAACACTTAACAAAATTATAACAGGTTAGTGTTTAATAATTTTATTTTTATTATAAAATTTCTTTGTTAATAAAAACTCGAATTCAAAATAATTTTTTGAGAAATTTCACTCGTATTTATATAAATGTTTTTAAAAGTAAATTTATAAAAATTTTACAACTTAATTTTTTAAGCCAATCAGAAATTATCTTCTTTGGTAAAATTTCGTTATAAAATATTTTAATAATTAAAAAAAAGATATTAATGAGGTTTCGAACTCGAGTAGTTCAAACCAAGGTCTTAGTTACTAACCACTAAGACAGGTTACTAATTTCTATGATTCGTTACAATATAAAAGGAAATATATATAATTTTAAAATTATAAAAATTTTAATATTTCTAAAAAGGGTATTTAAGAAATTAAAGACTAAGTGATTAATAGTTAGTCATATACGTTACACAAGGAAGAAAATTTCTATAATTCCTATAATCGTTTCCGTTCTTATTATTAATAAGGATAACTTAATCCATTCAGTTAGTTTGTTATATTTCTGATCTATCCAGGGGATCAGTGTGATAGTAAAAACTAGGAAAAAAAGTTAATCCTTCTCAGCAGTTAATAATAAGATCATAATTTGAATTAAATATACAATTTTTATTTCTTAATTAAGAGAATAAATTAATTCACCAGTGCTTATTTGTAGAGGCGGCTGTTGAATGAAAAACTTCTTAGCTTAAGGCTACCTACATATTAAGCGAATAATTTATTTCAATATTCTTAATTATTGACTAAAAATTTTTTAATTTAAATTATAACAAAAAAAAAATAGTAAGTATATATTGGTTGTTGTTATATAATAGACTGAGTTCGAAATATAGCAATAATTAAAGCAATTATTATTTAGAGAGTAAGGCGGGTACACACTCAGCAAGAGGGAGTAGGTATACTAGACAGCCTTTATTTGATTCTCAAGTAAGAGAGTAGCAAGTTCGGCTGAAAATCCTGAGTAAGGAGCAGAACTTTGGAAGTGAAAATTTATCATTTAAAGGTGGGGGTTTAGTAGGGATCCGAAAGTCTTTATAGTCACTGTGCCTCGGGTGCCTAAAAATAAATAAATAATTGTAACAATATATATAAACTATTATAATTAAATTAAATAAAAAAAAATATACATATTCTTATAAATTCCTAATTGCAAAAAAAAAAAAAAAAAAAAAAAAATTATTCTTTCATTCTTCCTTGATCATTTAAAATTGAGAGTTAATAAATTGCATTTAAATTTATAATTAGATATTATTCCGTAAAGCTTCTATTATTCCTGACTAATAATAATAATATAATATACTTTCTATAAAATACTTCTCTGATCTGATCTCATTCAATATTAAATTTCATTTATTTATATAATTTTTATAATTTATATAATCCATATAATATATATAATTTATACAATATATATATAGATTTCTGTTGTATTACTTATTTTTTATTCTTTTATTTTTCTTTAATATACTTCTCAATTTCTAAATAATTTTCTTTAATTTTTTTCAAAAAAAAAAAAAAAAAAAAAAAAAAAAAAAATTATAAATTTTATATTATTTTATACTTTATCAATTTATCAATTATTTATATATTCAATTCTTTTCATTTTTAATTTTATAAATATTATTAATATTATTATATTATTAAAGTTCAAAACACATATATATATATATAATATATAAATTCCAATTATTTTCTTTATTATCATTTATTTCAAATTAAATTATTCTTTTATTTTAATTATTTTACCTTATAAGAAATTTATATATACAAAAATGAAGATCAGTGAAATCACTAAAATGCTACCTAGAATTGGTAGTCAAGATAGGGATATCGAAAGCTGGGCTGAAGAATTCAGCAGAGTTATGGACCTATCTGACATCAATGATCCCAAAAAGATATTTGCTTGGGCAAAGGAAAGTGTCCAAGGTAGATTAAAAGGAATCATTGATGATTTAAAAACAGAAAGTGATACTGGAATAAATTACCCTAGTATCGAAGATATTAAGGAGGCTATTGAAGAATACTTAGAAATTACGCCTCAAGAAAAATGTTTTAATATTAAGGCTCTAAAAATTAGAAGGGGAGAAAGTATTAAGGATTTCAACTGGAGATATGGAAACTTATATAAAAATCTTAATGTTGGATCCCAACTATTCGTTACTGTTAAGGATTATACTAATTCCATTATTTCTCGTCCTTTTATCAGAACTCAAGTAATCACTGCCCAACCTAAAGATATAGAAGCCGCTTTTAAGGTTGCCGAATTAGCTGAATCAGCAACTGAAGTTCCTCAGTATCATAATGTAAATATGTTTACTGATAACCAACCTTACTTTGATCCATATCAAAACCAAAATTATAATCTATTTACTCAACATAGTGGTGGAACTAATTATAATTATTTTAATAATAATGATAGTCCATATACTTATAATGGATACTACAATAATAACTACAATAATAATTATGATAATAATAATAATTATAATAATTATAATATGCGATTCAATGGAAACTATAATATGAGAAATCAACGTTTTAATAAGAGAAATAATTACAGAAATAATTACCCAAATAATTTCAATACTAATAATAATAGTTATAGTAACAATTATAATAATAATTATAACAATAATTATAACAACTATCAAGGTGATCAAAATGCATATAATAATGGTTATAGTAAATACCCTTATAATTCTAGTACATTTAATAACAATAATTATTCCAATATGGAAGAAAATAAATCATATCAAAATTCCACTAATTATTCTAATAATGTTAATGCTAATAAAATGAATACTACTACTAATAAAGTTAATCAAACTACATCTCAAAGTCAAGTGAATATGTTTAACCAGTCTCAAAGAAATAAATGTTTTAGATGTCAACAAGTAGGCCACAAAATGCAAGATTGCAAATATACATTCCAAGAACTTGCAGAAATGGAAAAACAAGGCCTTATAAACTCTAATCAAAATCATTTAAACTTATGAGTGGGAGAAGGAATACTCCCATAAATCAAACCAATACTACTTTTGCTACAATATCAGTACCAGTAAATGAAGAAATTACTATTCCAGTAATAAGAAAAGCTAAAAAGAATACTGATATTAAACCATATAAAAGAACTACCAAAGAAAAATTAAGTGACAATCCACAACCAATTAGAGTTCCAAGTAATGAGACTAGAGAACCATTGAATAATATTTATAAAGATATAATTGAAGTTCCAAATAACGAAGTAGAAATGGAGTCTGTAATTGAAAATGAAAATAATAATAATAATAAAAATCTTAATAAAAATTATAATAATAATATTAATAATAATATGAATATGAATAATGACATTAATATAAATAATAATGAAAATAATAAAATAAATAATGATATCAATATAAATAATAATATTAATAACAATAATAATAATAACACTAATTCAACAGAAGCATTAAAACAATTAGATCCCTCATTCATTAATCAACCCACTATAGATAAAGCTAAACGAAATAATAAAAAAGAACGAAAAGAACGAGAAAAGGAAATAATAGAATTAGCAAAAGAGATTGAACTTCCAAGTCAAAAAGAAAAAGATGTACCAAATGAAAAAGGTACAAAAAGATTAGTTATATCAGCAGATCAAGAAAAATATAATATAACTAAAGATATAGGAGAAAAATTTGCAAATATAACAATAGGTCAACTACTTGAAATTAGTCCTAAATTAAAAACAGAACTTTCAAAAGCATTAAAATTTACTAAAATTATTGAGGATGAATCTACAATTCTTTCCACCATAAGAAAAGATAAAGTTGTGAAATCAAAATGCAAAATAGAAGGAATAGAAACTACTGTATATTTGGATTCCTGTTCATCTATAAATATGATTACTAGAAAGTTCCTATTAGAAAATAATATTCCATTAAAACCAGTTTCAAAAATTAGAGAGACTTTATATCAAGCTTATTCTAATACTACTATTGAGTCGCATCTATACGAAATTGAAATTACTATTGGTGATATAACATCTATAGAAATATTTAGACTTATTGAGAAAGAAGATATATTCCAAGTTTTAATAGGTGTAGAAACTCTAGCCAATATGAAATTAATTATGGACTTTTCTGATCATACTTTATATCAGAAAACTGATGATATTCACAAAATCGGATCCTTTGAAAGTATTAATGAAATGAATCCAATTAACTTAATAGAAGAATTTGATGAAGAAGTTAATCAAGGTGCATTAATATACTACTTAACTAGTCAGAATGCTAAATATCAAGATTTAGAGATAAAAACTACTAATGATTCTAAACTACAACTTATTAATAAAATAGTAGACGAAGCACAAGAAGAAGCAAAAGACCAATTAAAGAATCTTTTAGTAACCAATATAGATGTTCTAGCTAATGATACTGATGATTTGGGAAAATCAAAATTATTAGCTCATGAAATTAAATTAAATCAAGAGGATCCTATTAAACAGAAAATGTATCGTATTTCTAATAAAGAACATATGGAAATTCTAAAAGAAGAAATAGGTAAGCTATTAAAGAATGATTTAATTGAACCATCACAATCATCTTGGTCTTCTCCAGTTTTATTAGTACCAAAAAAGAATGGAAAATGGAGAATGTGTGTCGATTATAGAAAATTAAATTCTATAACAATAAAAGATTCATATCCACTTCCATATATTGAAGAAATATTATTTTCTATTGGTAATAATGTAAAATATTTATCTACATTGGATTTATTCTCTGGTTTTCATCAAATACCAATGAAGAAAGAAGATATTGATAAAACATGTTTTACAACAATATTTGGAAATTATAATTACAAAGTAATGCCTTTTGGTTTATGTAATGCTCCAGCAACCTTTCAAAGAGAAATGAACCGTATATTTCTACCACTTATTGGAAAATGTTTATTTGTTTATATGGATGACCTTTTAGTATTTTCTCCAAGTCTTGAACAACATATATTAGATCTTCAAAAGGTTTTTAATATAATAAAAGAAAATGGTATAAAAGCAAATCTTTCTAAATGTCATTTCTTAAAACAAGAAGTAGAGGTCCTTGGTCATATTCTATCAGTAGAAGGTGTCAAACCAGTTGAAAAGAAAATTGAAACTATTAAAAATTGGAAGTCACCAACAAACCTTACACAGCTAAGATCATTTTTAGGAGCTATAGGATATTACAGGAAGTTTATAAAAGAATTTGCCAAAATTGCTCATCCACTATTTAAACTATTAAAAAAGGGTATAAAATTTGAATGGACATCTGAAACTGAAGAAAGTTTTCAAATGCTAAAAGAAAGACTGATTAAGTCTCCTATTTTAAAATATCCTGACTATGATAAAAATTTTATTATAAGAACTGACGCATCACTTAATGGTATTGGTGGTGTACTACTTCAAAAAGATGGAAATAATGTTGAACATCCAATTCATTATGTTAGTAGGTCTTTAAATGATAGCGAACTTAATTATAGTATAACTGACTTAGAAGGAACTGCAGCTTTTTATTGTTGTAAGAAATTTAAATCTTATATAAGTGGAAATAAAGAAGAAACAATATTATATACTGACCATAAACCTTTAGTTGGTTTATTTAATAATAAAGAACCAAATAATGCTCGTCAAACACGCTGGGTTACTACACTTAGTATGCTCAAAGTAAAAGTCAAATATGAACAAGGAAAGAAAAATGTAGTCGCTGATGCATTATCTAGACTAATACCAAATGATAAAAGTAATATAAAATTTTCACTAGCTACTTTTAATAATAATAATGATGAAACCACTAGAAATAATATCTTAAATTCAAATAAAGATTTTTACTCTAAAAATAATGAAAATATAGTCTATTCTTGTAATTTTAATAATTCATGTATTAATGATAATAAAATAAATAAAAATAATAATATTAATCCTTATATTGATAAAAACATTGACTTAAATAAAAATTCTTGTGTTAATGAAAGTGTAAATTCAATTAAAAATCCTAAACTTAATAATGTTGATTTAAATAATTATATTTCTACTAATAATAATATAAATTTTAAAAATGATATTGATAAGGGCCAGAATAATAATTATTTTAAAAATAATGAAATAAATAAATTATCTGACTATGATAATGGTACTGTTTATAATAAAGTAATGAATAGTGATATCAATGACTTAAATAACACTTGCTACTTAAATAATAAAATAGATATAAATAAAAATGATTTTCCTAAATTAAATGAAAATACTACAACTAACTATTATAATTCTAACATCCACAATAATAATAATCTTAATAAAATTCATTCATTTGAACCATCTAATATTTTTAATATTGATAAAAATAATTATTTTAATATAGAAAATAAAATAAAAATATCCTCCGTTTCATTTGAAAATGAAAAAGAAGAAGTATTAGATAATGATACTGACTTAGAAGCTGTACTTGTAACTGAAGTAACTGATACATCTATTGGTACCACCAGTGAAAATAATTCAAATGAATATCCAGGAAGTAATAAAATTAAAGAATTTCTTAAAAAGAAAATTATCTTAATAAATGGAATAAAATATTATAAAGATGGAGACAATATCAGAAAAGTTGTTGAAGATAAAGAAGAGAAAATAGAATTACTATTAGCTGCGCATTCAATAGGTCATGAAGGATTTTATAAAACTTATAATAGACTGAAGAAAAGTTATTATTGGAAAAATATGGCTAAAGATGTAGAACTACTTGTAAAAACTTGTCATGATTGTCAATTAAAGAGACCTCAACCTATTAATAGTGGTACTGAATCATTTGCTACAAAACCAGGTCTACCATTCACTAGAGTTGGTTTAGATATTATTGGACCACTACCAATAACTAAAAATAATAATAAATATATAATAGTACTTGTAGACTATTTTACCAAATGGGTTGAAGCTGAACCACTAAAGTCAATTGAATCTACGGATGTTATAAAATTTCTTACAAATGTATTTTCTAGACATGGTACTCCGGAAATATTAATTACTGATAATGGTCCACAATTTACTTCTGATGCTACTAAAGGCTTCCTTGATTTATATAATATATATGTTCAATATTCTAGCACTTATCATCCAGAAACAAATGGGCAAGTAGAAAATCGTAATAGAGAAATTGTTAAAAATATTCGACTACTAGGAAACTCAAATAAAGAATGGGACGAAGTTCTACCATCTGCTCTATGGGCTCTACGTACTTGTAAAAATGAAGTAACAAAATTTTCCAGTTTTGAATTATTATATGGTCGTACTGACATTCAACCATTTGAACTTATGATAGAATATAATAATAAAAATGAATACGAAACTCCAGAAGAATATTTAATAAATAAATTTACTACACATTGGGAATGGATTATTGAAGTTACCAAAAATATTCAGAATGCTAATAAATTATGGGAAAATAGAAGAAAACAAAAAGCTTCAATGAATACTGCATTCTCAGCTGGTGATTTAGTACTTGTTAGAAATTTTTCAAGAAGAAAGTTAGATCCATTTTTCATGGGACCTTTCCGTATTATTAAAATGGAATTTAATACTGCTACATTATGTGACCCTATTAGTGGTGCAATAGCTGAAAGAAATGTTCATCAAAAGAATTTAGTTCATTATCATACTTGGCACAATGAGACTTCCAGGGACGAAGTCCAAACTTAAGTGGGGGGATCTTGATACGCTACTCACATAAAAACGTAATAAAAACTAGCCGAATAAACACGACTTAACCCATAACGACTTATAATAAAAATAAAAGATAATAACCCTTAAAAATGAATAAATAATAATTTTATGGAAATATAACCCTTTCTTTTAAATAAATAATATTCTCTTTATTAAATAATAAATTATGAATAAAAACGACCTAATAGTGATAATAATAAAATAAATTATTAAATAAAATAAAACGACTCAATCCAAAAATGTATTAAAATAATAAAATAATAATAAGTAAATAAAAATGAATAAATAAACTAAAAAATAAAATGATATACATTAAATTATTAATTCTAGTGTTTTATCCAAGTGTTCTTTAGAAATTCTTTCAAACTTATATATATAAATTAACAAATAAATAACTGAGTAATTATTACTAAAAGTGATTAATTTAAAGCCTGGAAATAGAACAATAATAACAATTCCAAAGATAAAATACAGAACTCTTTTATGTTTCTGTATAAAATGAGTGTTTATAATAATTGATACTTTTAATATTTTAATTTCATTTTAATTTTATTTTAATATTATTTTAATTTTAAATTTTAATTATTTTATTCAAGGTATTATACATTTAATGATAGTTAATGATAATTTATAATAGTTTTTCTAATTTTAAACATTTTGAAGTAATAAGAAAATCAAATAAGTAATATTCTATAACATTTTTATAATATTAAGACATAATTTTAATTTATTCTTTAATTTTAATAAATAATCACAATAGTAATAATATTTAATAGTTAAAAATAATAATACATGTAATAAATGAAAAATGTATAAAAAGAAGATAAAATTCTTCTTTATAAAAAAGGCGGACAATAAATAGACAATAAATAAATTATAAATATAATAAAGAGATAATTTAAACATAATAAAAAGAGTTTATTTTCGAGTTTTTGAGTGATTTATTTGTTAATTATAAAACATATTTTATTTTATTTTAAATTTATTGTTTCATCATAAATATTAGAATTTATTATTTATTAAAAATATCATATTATTCAAAAATGTATCGGTCAACGCATCATTGTTGATAACGGATTGGTAGTTATATTATAACTTTTTAACTACTTCTTCTGTTATCTTATATTGTTTTATCTCGACAGCTATTGTACGAGCTTTAACAATATCTACTAGTTTTATTAATTTATTTTAAGTTATTTTATAGTTTTAATAGTTTTATTATTTTAATAATATTTATATAGAATAATAACACCAGATTTATTCTATAAAATATTATTTATTATTAACACAATAATTACAAATTAGACAAGTTTAATTTCGTTTTTATATTTTCTTTTATTTATTGTTCTTACGCTCTTTTTAACAATAATTTTTATTATATAAAAACTTATTTTTGTCTTTTAAATATTATTATGTATTCACTAATTAATTATATTAACTATTATTAAAATTTAACTTATTATTAATAATCTAAGTCTTCTTATTTTCTACTAAAAATTATTATTATTCTTTATATTAAAAATTATTTTTATAATTTAACCCAATCAAATATATAAATTTATAAAATATTTGATTTTATGTAAATTATATTTTTATAATAAACTATATAAAATTATTTAATAATTATTTTATAATAAAATTTTCTACTAATATCAAATTTATAATATATTTATAATTATTATTTATCAAGATTTCCTCCCCTAAGATACGACTTAGTGGTAGCTGATAAAAATATTCATAAATAATAATAAATATATAAGTTTTTGATATTTTTATACTAAATATTTAAAAATTTAAATTTTTTTTTTCTATATATATATATATATATATGATAAAAATAATATAAAATAAGGTTTATAAAAAAATGATGAAAAATTTGAAAATTTTTATTAATAAAATTTTTTTTTTTCAAAGAGAAATAAAAAAAATGAAGTGAAATTTTGTTAAATGTCGTAGTGTAAATATTTTTGTGTTTTTATATATTTTTGTAATGTAATTGTCGTATTATTTGTATATAAATGTTTAATGTGGTTTTATCTTTCTTTAAACTTTGAAAATAGATGAAATTTTGATTTTAATATGTCGAAATAATGTCGTTTTAAAATTGAAGTTACTGATTTGATATAATCTTTTAGATTGAAAATAATTGAATTTGAAATACTTTCTTTTACACTTTTTATTATACTGAAATATATATTCTTAAACGAATTATTTGATGAATTTTTGATTATATCATTTTGTTTATTTCGCTTTTTTCTTGATTTTAATTTCCTGTTAATATTAATATTCAAATGATTATATTTTAGAATTTTACTTTTATTTTTATATATCTTGATTTTGTGGCATTTTTCGTGAATAATTGGCGTTTTTTCTGCTTCATCACGGCCGACAAGATTTGACTTATTAATTGAAAATTTAATAAGTGAATCGTTTTTAATTCTTTTTGGAAATTTGCTGAAATTTGAATGAAAAATGTGATATTTTGGATAAAAATATTTATTTTTAAATTTGAATAAATGTCGAAATTTAATTGAATATAAAAGTTTGTTTTTATTGTTAAAAGTCGAATTAAAATTTTGAATTTTGATATTATTATTAAATGAATTAAATTGAGATTCATTAATATTTGATGGATTGAAACAATGAATCATTGAAATATTTGAAAGATTATTTTTATTTTGTTTAAAATTTGAGGGACGAGCAACCATAATAGGAGATGAATTAGTTTTCATGTAGAGAGAGTCATCATCAGGATCAATGTATAATCGGTGATCCTTTTGAGATTGACGACCTAATATAATATCATAACATGAATCTTCATCTTCTAGAATCCAGAATAATGCATAGATTTTTAAATCACCAAATTTAAGAGTTAAATTAACAGCTTGATTTGTTGAAATAACTTGTTTGCTAGCTAATTTAAAGAAAGTTCTCTTAAAATGTGTAATATTATGATTTGCTGATATTAAATTAAAGAAGGATTTAGTAATAACATTAACATCAGAACCAGTATCTACTAAAACTCGGACAATGTTATTATCAATTGAGCCAATGACAGAAGCAATGTTGATTTTATTAATGACATTAATTTCGTTATCTGCTATATTGATAATATCATCATCATTGTCATTATCAGCATCATCATTGTTTTCATTATTTTTATTATTATAATTTTCATTAATGATATTAATAAATGAATTAATATCATCATCATTAAGATCCAAATTTTGAATGGCGTTTATTTTCCGAACGTCATTTGGATCAAGCTTTAAACCTTTGGCACAAAGTCTTCTGATGATAGGACTGACTGCAAGTAATTGTGCAAAAGAGATACCAGCATTTGTATTATTAAGGGCATCAAAAATATTATATTCTTTATTTTTGCCCAACATGACAATAGAACGTAGGAAGTCATAATAGTTGTTTTTGGGAGACTTTTTGCTATCTATAACTTCTTCTAATTCGTCCTGTTTACTTGGTATATCTGGACCAATTCTTCTTTTATTTCTGGTTTCTTTATTTTTCATCTTAGCAGAGGAAATATTCTTGCCTGCAATTACCGAGGGGTCTAAGATGTCTAGGCGGGAAGTAGTGGTATGAAAATTTGAATTTTTCTCATTACGAATTTCTTGCTGTTCTTTCATCTGAGTGGCCTTTGTGTGTATTGGTAATGGATTTTCTCGAAGTTTCTTTTTCTTCGACTGAGTCACGTGATCCTCATCATCACTTTCTTCACTTTCTTCAGAACTTTTTCTCTTGAATGCATAAATAAGGTTTTCGATGTCCTTATCATCGACTGTTGATATAAGTTTCTTTTATGTTGTAGTAATTTAATATTAGTTTATTTATAATTTATTATATTAGGTGAAAAATATTTTATTACTATTAACTTCTCTCTTATTAATAATTTCACTTATAATATTTTCTTATTAATTATTAAAGCTCTTCCCTTTCTAATTATTAATTATTTTTACATGAATATTTTTATATTATAAAATTCCTATAATTGAATATCAATTATATAATGTAATGTATTCATAATATATGAATAATAATTAAATAGGATATAATATTATATATTTTACATTTTATATGAAATATTACTATATAAGGAAAGGTAATGTAATACAAATAAGTATTACAATAAAATTAATACTAATATATAATATTAATATTTAAGAATATAATGAAATATGTACATGAATTCTATAACTAATATATAAATAATGTATTATAATATATATCAATTATTATATTATTATTATGAAATATTATATATAAATTTCTAAAGATGAAATTGAATATTTTAAATAATAAAAATTATTTTAAATATTGGCTAATATGTAGCTAGACATATTAATTTCATATCAGAAACTTCCCTGCTAGAATTGAGCTATAATTATTAATTATTTGATATAATTAAAATAATTATATGCGAAATAATTTAATAAAATTTATATTGAAATATTTTTATAATTATATAAAAAAAAATTAAAAATTTTTATAAAAATTTTTATATTTAAAAATTTTTTTTTTTTTTTTTTTTTTGTTTTGTTTATATATATATGTATATATCTTTCTATTATTATTAATAATTAATATAATTATTAATCTACTAAGTTATCAATCTTCCTCTTACTTATTATTATAATTATATACTTATATAGTTAGTATATATATATTTTAATACATTTATAATTTTATTTCATTTTATTTCTACTCCCTGAATGGTAATATATTTTTAAAATGGACATTTCTTTCTAAATATTGTCCCGTCAGTTCATCTTGTAATTTAGCTGTGTTCCAAGATATTTCTCTAATAATAAAAGGACCAATAAAATAGGGTTCTAACTTGTTTCTTTGTTGGTTCCTAATCTTTACCTTATCCCCTATTTTGTAGTTATTTTTATTGTTCATACTTTGTTGAGCTAATCTTCTACTTTTCCAATAATTTATCGTCCCTAGCATTTTACTGGCAGCTTGTTTTACCCATTTGGCGTGGTCTATAAATCTTTCCATTAATAATTCTTCTATTGATCTTTCTTCTATACTTAATATTGAATTTCTTATATTTATATCAATTGGAATATTTTCTGATCTTCCATACAAGAGTTCAAAACTTGAATAACCAGTAGAAACAGATTTACAAGTTCGAATAGCCCATAATGCAATTGGTAACAATACATCCCAGTTTTCATTGTTATCAGAGAAATTTCTTAATTGCTTACCAATTTCTCTGTTTCTGTTTTCCACCAGTCCATTAGATTCCGGATGGTATGTACTAATGAAATGAATGTATACATCATAAAGATCTACAAATATTTTTGTGTACTCTGAAACAAATTGTACACCATTATCTGTTATTATTAATTGTGGAGTTCCATGCCTACTAAATACTTCAACTAAGAAATTAGTTACGTCTTGAGAAGTAGTAGTTCTAACTGGTTTTGCTTCCACCCATTTTGTAAAGTAATCCACACATACCATTATATATTTATTCCCAAGTGTGGTTTCTCTTAATGGACCTATAATATCAAGACCAAGTCTGACAAAGGGTGCTTCTACAGGAGTTCTAAACTTTTCTGTCGGCTTTGGTAATGGCTCAGATTTATTTAACTGACATATTTTACATAAGGAGACATATTTTTTTACATCAATGATTAAATTTTTCCAATAAAATTTGTTTTTGATTCTTTCATAAGTTTTCTGTACTCCTTCATGTCCAATTCTATGCTCTTTTGCAATTATTTTAATTTTAGTGTAAGGGTCATCAATAATCTCCCTAAAATTATTATTATCCTTGAAATATAATTTATTGTCAATAGTGACAATTTTATCATTTAAAAATTTTTTCATAAAATCGGAAACAAATTTTTCGTTCTCCTCCTCGGTAAAATTGGAACTATTGGTTTTGTTGGAAATATCGATATTATTGATATTATTATTATTATTATCATTATTATTATTATTATTATTAATTTCCAAATTATCCAAATTATTAGCAATAAGCTTATTAATGTTACTATTATTCTCATCTTTATTATTATTGTCATTACCATCAGAAATAGTAGTGTTAACAATTAAATTCTCTTTCAAAGTTATTCTGGATAAAGCATCAGCAATTTTATTAGCTTTTCCTGGTTGATAAATAATATTAACTTTTAATTGACTAAATTTATCACACCAGCGTTGATGTTTCTTTGTATTCGGTTCTCCTTTCTTAATGATGGGAACTAAAGGTTCATGATCAGTATAAAGAATGGTTTGAAATGGATTCCCTAGAATATATGGTTCAAATTGTAAAAGACAATAATAAGCAGCAGTACCTTCTAATTCAGTAGTGGTATAATTTTCTTCCGTTTTCTTAATACTTCTACTAACAAAATAAACTGGATGCTCAATATTGTCATCATATAACTGTAGTAAAACACCACCAATTCCATATCCACAAGCATCAGATCTAATTATAAAAGGAACATCAAATTTAGGAAAACAAAGAATTGGTGCATTAACTAGGCAATATATCAGATTTCTGAAACTTTGTTCTTGAATTTCTGTCCATTCATATTTAATTTTTTTCTTTAATAGTTTGCAAAGAGGAGCTGCAATAGCAGAATAATTTTCAATAAAATTTCTGTAATAACTAGTCATACCTAAAAATGAACGTAGTTCAGAAATATCTCGTGGTGGGTTCATTTCTTTAATAGATGCGACTTTCTTTTCCAAAGGAAGTAAACCATCAATAGTAACCCGATGACCTAAAGCCTCTATTTCAAGTTGACAAAAAGAACATTTCTCAATATTTAACTTTAATTTGTTATTACGTAAAATAGTAAAAACTTTTCTTAAGTCATTAATATGATTTTCAAAACTAGGAGAATAAATAATAATATCATCTAAATATATTTGAACACATTCATTAATTAAATCGAAAAAGATACGATTCATTTCGCGCTGAAAAGTGGCAGGAGCATTAGTTAATCCAAAAGGCATAACTTTAAAATAATAGTTACCAAATTTAGTGGTAAAAGAAGTTTTATCCATATCTTCTTTGAACATAGGAATTTGATGATATCCACTAAATAAATCGATTGTTGAAAAGATTTTTGAATCTTTAAGTGAGTCAAAAATTTCTTTGATTTTAGGTAGGGCGTATGCATCTTTAACAGTTACATTATTTAATTTTCTAAAATCAATGCAAAGGCGCCATTTTCCATTTTTCTTCTTAACCATAACCACTGGAGAAGCCCACGGAGAATGAGACGGTTCAATTAGACCTTTATTAATTAGTTTTTCTAATTCTTCTTTTAAACCTGATAATTGAACTTGTGAAATATTATAAGCTTTTTGTTTAATAGGGCGCACATTATCCTCCAAAATAATGTGGTGTGGTAACAAATTTGATGGTTCCAAATCATCAGAAGATACAGCAATAACATCATTAAAATTTTTAAGAAGAGAACTAAATAAATTTTTATCAACATCGTTATCAACTTTGATATTAGAAATTATATTATTAATAATATCCATTTTATTATTATTATTATTTTCTATTTTGTTAGATCTATTTTCTTCAACTACAGCTAAAATAGTACTAGCGGTTATATCTTCATAATCAAAATAAATATCTTCTACATCATTGGAATAGCAAGAAAGAGCTTGGGATTGAAATATAGAAATATCTTCAACATCAACAATAGGAATAAATTTATTATCAGAAGATTTCAAAATTAATGTTTTATCAACTGTATCAATCATAATGCGATTTTCATTTTGTGTTTTAAATCCAATAATAGCATCATAAAATGAATCGTTTTTATCTGATATTCTAAATATAGAATCAAATTCAATTTTGCCTATTTTTACATGAAGTTTCACTAGATCATATACTCTAGCAACATCATCAACCATTGCTTGTCTTATTCTTCCTCTAATTTGTCCTACAATTTCAAAATCTTTAATTTTATTATCTAAAAAGGAGCGCGTAATTAAATTTGTATTACTACATGCATCAATAAATATAGCTGCTGAATGGGAATTGATTGTACCATGAACAACTGCAACATCATGATCGTTTACTTTGGTTCTTCCATCGATATTAATGAAATTATTATTTAATTTATACAAATTATTATTATTTTCATCAACTTCAGTGGTACTAATAGTAATATTATCCAACTTTAAATTCTTTAATCCCTTAATTAATTCAGCTTTGGACGTTTTACTAACACCTAAAAGTTGTCCAAAAGTAATATTAGCTGGAGTATTTAATAAATCGGTACATATATTATATTCTTCTGAATCTTTTAGCATTTGGATTGAAGTTTTTGTTTTTATACTATTAGAATTATCACTAGGTAATATATTTTCCAAAGTGGATTCTTCATTTATACGCGTGTTTTTACGCGTTTTCTTTACCTTATTAGCTTCTTTCATATCTATATCGGTATTTAAACTAGTAGTCTTATTTTTCTTTGATTTATCTTCATTTTCTAATTTAAAATTTACTTTCCTGGTTTTATTATTCTTATCAATTGAATTATCATTAATATTATTATTCAATTTTATATTATTATTTATATCTTTTTCATTATTATTATTATCCGAAGTGTTATCTTTAATATTGCTATAATTATTTTTATTATTGATATTGATATTGTTATTAATATTATTATTATCATTATTATTTAAATTATTATTGTTAAAATTATTACTAGAATTATTAGTATTATTATTGGTATTAAAATTATTATTATAGATATCATCAAAATTATTACTAATATTATTGTTAAAATTATTTTCATTTGTCATATTGCTATTCATATTATTAAAATTGTTATTATTCATATTATTATTTAAATTAGTTTTATTCATATTATTAATGTTATTATTAGTGTTAATATTAGTATTAATATTTTTAAAATTATTCTTTTCTCTTTCTGTATTAGGAATTCTGGAATATGGATTTTTAGCTTTTAATTTCTCATCTCGATGTCTTTTAGCTGCAGCAACAATAGCTTCATAATTAGGTGAATAAGTAGTTGCTGTAACATCGGGATTCATTGTATTATTATTATTATAGTAATAGTTATTATTAGTGTTGGCAGTTTGATTAACGGAAGTTTGCCCTCTTCCATAACCTAGTTTTTTGTATAATATGTAGAGTTCATGTGTGGGCAAAATCTGGCAATATGACCTGGTTCATGGCAGAAATAACAGGTCTTTATGTGTAAGTTCTGCATTCCGTTAATCAAATCATTCATTTCATCATTTTGATTATTAATGCTAGTAGTTAATCTTGTATTATTATTAGAATTTGATATATTAGAATATTGTGTACTAGCACCATTATTCATACTATTATAGCTTTTACTATAATTAACATTATTACCATTATTATTACTATTATTATTAACATTATTATTTACTTTAATATTATGTGGAGGATTGTAATTATTGTAATTATTCGAATATCTAGGCCTACTATAAGTATAATTCGAATTATTATAATTGTTATTATTAGTACGACGGTAGTTCATAGACGAAGTACTAGCTCTAAGATTTGGACCATTATGAATTTCATAATATCTTTCAGCAATCCCCATAGCATCTTCAATTGATTTTGGATCTGCGAATGCAACCTTTTCATAAACATCATCTTGTGCAACTAGAGCGAATTCATAGTCATACACAGAAATCTTGTCTTTGAATTCATCTGGCAGATCATCATAAAGCTTCATAAACTTTTTATCAAATTCTAATACATTTTCATTAACTTCAATTTTTAACATTTTTAATTTCCTAAATTTGGCAGCTTTATCATTGTTTGAATGATATTTCTTCATAAGTATTACTTTACATTCATTAAGAGATAAGTCTCTATTTACTTTTCTCCTATGTTCCAGAATCGCTTTGGTAGCTTCTTCACGCGTACTAGCCAAAATATAACGGTAGATATCTTCATTAGCTACCTTTTCTATAGCTAACCAATTTTCTAAAAGATCCACCCAGGTATCTACATCTTGGTTAGTTCCTCCAATTGTTGGAAGTGGAATTTTAAATTCACCCATTATTGAATTGAAAATAGAATAAATAATTAATTGGTAATATTATATGAAATAAAAAAAAAAAATAAAATAAAAATAAATGTAATTCTTAATTATAAGATTAAAATAATGTAAATAATACAATATTTTAATTCTCTTTAAATAAAATAAAATAAAATAAAATAATTAAAATAGTTAGAATTAAAATAAGTAAGAAGATACAATATTTTAATTCACTTAGATAATGATAATTATAAAATAATTAGAATTAAAATAAGTAAGAGAATACAATATTTTAATTCACTTAAAATAATATGAAAATTTCTTTAAAATAAAACTCACTATAACTAATATAGTTGGTAGTAAGCTTAATCAGATATTATAAAATAAGTAAAAATATTATAAAATATGTAATAATAATTCTTAAATATAAAATTCTTTATATATAATATAATGTTATATAGTAATATAACATAAAACTTTTCAAACTATTGAATAAAAATAAAATAAATAATCTACCAACTAATAAACATATATGAATAAAAGATTAATCGTTTTTATTCTGGTCCGATTTCCCCAGTTTCTCTTATTCAATTATATAAAAATAATAAAATTGTATTAATAATAATATTCTTGTGGATATTAGAATATAACTTGACTAAAGTAAATACTCTAAATTTCACAAAATACAAAGGTAAAATAAAGAAAATAAAAATAACAATTAATTCAATTCAATAATATCGCGTTTATTTTCCACTTAATAATAAAACACTCAAACTAAATAATTAAATTCACCTATATTATAGATTTAATTAACTAATATTAATATCTTTTATTCTACAACCTCACACTTCGCACCAATTTGATATAAGTTTCTTTTATGTTGTAGTAATTTAATATTAGTTTATTTATAATTTATTATATTAGGTGAAAAATATTTTATTACTATTAACTTCTCTCTTATTAATAATTTCACTTATAATATTTTCTTATTAATTATTAAAGCTCTTCCCTTTCTAATTATTAATTATTTTTACATGAATATTTTTATATTATAAAATTCCTATAATTGAATATCAATTATATAATGTAATGTATTCATAATATATGAATAATAATTAAATAGGATATAATATTATATATTTTACATTTTATATGAAATATTACTATATAAGGAAAGGTAATGTAATACAAATAAGTATTACAATAAAATTAATACTAATATATAATATTAATATTTAAGAATATAATGAAATATGTACATGAATTCTATAACTAATATATAAATAATGTATTATAATATATATCAATTATTATATTATTATTATGAAATATTATATATAAATTTCTAAAGATGAAATTGAATATTTTAAATAATAAAAATTATTTTAAATATTGGCTAATATGTAGCTAGACATATTAATTTCATATCACTGTATTTGTCACGTGATCACGTTTAACATAATCCTTATCATTTTCATTGATTGGATCATCCACCAAAGGGTCAGAGAATTTTTCTTTAGAATTTGGAAATTTTTTTGTTTTATGGGAATCACGTGTATCATCAACATAGATTTGCTCATTAATGTTGTTGATGTTGTGGGTTTGGTTATTATCAATTTTGGAGTTAGAAGGGGAAGATTGAGAACTTCCCCCATTTAATTTAAATGGTTTTGGGTTTTGAGGAGGGTAGCTATGATTTTGTTCACATCGGTCATTTCGTTTGGGCAGAAGCGGGCATCATGTCCTTTCTGGTTACAACGGTGCAGATATGAATTTTCATCTGGGCAAAGCTTTTGGTCAAAGCATCCAGATCTGATTCTTTAGCTTCTTCTTTAGTAGTCTTTTCATTATCAGTACTACTATTATTTTCGTTATTATTATAAGAGGTTTTATCTTCAACTTCTATTTTTCTCTTAATAATTATTTTTGTTTTGAGTTCTTTTATTGGGTACATATTCATCATCACTTTCATAAGCAGATAGAAGCTCATCTGCTTTAATAGCAATGACCATAGCATCCTTTAAAGTTTTTGGTTGTTTGTTAATAAGAGAATTTAATATAGAAGTTCTCCTATTAAAAGCTTTTGTATAAAGAAAAACAAGTCTTTCTTCAGAAGGCTTGTCCCTTTCTTTAATTTCTTTCAAAAGGTCGTTAAAAGAACGGTTAAATTCTCTAACAGAGCTTTTGTTTACTTTTATTTTTTCTAACTTATTTAGGTTTCTATTAGAGGTTTTATCATCCTCAAATAAGTTAGATATTTTATTGATAAATTCATTATAAGATAGGGATCTATCTTCATAATAAATATCACTACAAAGATCCTTTGAGTTACCGGTAGTAGCAAGCAAAGCAATTCTCTTCTTTTCTTTTTCAGAAAGAGCTAAGTCTTCTAAGATATCTTCAAGTTCCATTTTCCATCTGAAGAACTTAGTATCTTTCTTGCCAAGAGGGCTTATTTCTTTAGCCATACTAGCGGCTCTTTCAAAATTGTTTTTATTTTCAGTCATATTTAGTAAATAAATAAGATAATTATACTAAATATACTAATTAATAGGAATTATTTAAATTTTCGGCTTTCCCACGGGACGACTGAGGTTCTCCACCACTTGATAACGGATTGGTAGTTATATTATAACTTTTTAACTACTTCTTCTGTTATCTTATATTGTTTTATCTCGACAGCTATTGTACGAGCTTTAACAATATCTACTAGTTTTATTAATTTATTTTAAGTTATTTTATAGTTTTAATAGTTTTATTATTTTAATAATATTTATATAGAATAATAACACCAGATTTATTCTATAAAATATTATTTATTATTAACACAATAATTACAAATTAGACAAGTTTAATTTCGTTTTTATATTTTCTTTTATTTATTGTTTTTACGCTCTTTTTAACAATAATTTTTATTATATAAAAACTTATTTTTGTCTTTTAAATATTATTATGTATTCACTAATTAATTATATTAACTATTATTAAAATTTAACTTATTATTAATAATCTAAGTCTTCTTATTTTCTACTAAAAATTATTATTATTCTTTATATTAAAAATTATTTTTATAATTTAACCCAATCAAATATATAAATTTATAAAATATTTGATTTTATGTAAATTATATTTTTATAATAAACTATATAAAATTATTTAATAATTATTTTATAATAAAATTTTCTACTAATATCAAATTTATAATATATTTATAATTATTATTTATCATTGTAAGAAATATTTGTGGCCATAAGTTTGCCCACAAATATTTCAATTGAAACCATGTCATGAATATTAGTGAATTCATGATAATTTATTTAAATAATGTTTTATTCATTTAATTAATAAGAAATAATATTTTATAAAAACATTATTTAATAATATTTTTAGAGATATTTATTAATTATAATTATTAAGACTTTATATTTATTAAAGTTTAAATAATATCTCTTTATTCATTTGATGTGGAAGGAAATTTAAATAAATGAAATAGTTAGTCATTCCTCCCTCAAATGATCAAAATGACTTAAGCAAGTAATAAAGATAAGTCATAAGCTTAAAGTCATTATATAAATATTTAATATATTTTAATTTATAGAATAGTTAATTATATTAAAATTGGAATCATGTATTTTATAATTAATGTAACTTTATTAAATAGAATAATTATTTATTAATTGATTTAAAAAATTATAAATACTCGAAATTAATTCAACAATTTAATTTTTTGAGAAATCATTAAGTTTTATAACTCTACTTAATGATTAATAACATATTTGATTAATAAAATGTATTAATAAATTTATTAATAAATAAAAGTTTGAAAAAAAAAAACATAATTTATCTTAATTTAATAAGTAGGGTTAGGGCATTCTGACCTAACTTACCTCAAATCACCTTAAATCCTTAACAAACCATATATTCTGGTCACCATTTATTGGCCAAATATATGCATAACCATATATTAATGGTTATTAATTAAATAGGAAGTTTATTTGCTTTACCCAATCAAGTGGTAAAGAAAATAAACTCATATAGTTAAATAGTATAGTCAAAACTAACGTTAAATACTTTAGCGTTAGTATTAAAGTAAATTAATAACTATAATAATAATTAATGTAGATAATTATAATTAATAAATAAAAGATATAATTAAAATATAATTATTAAGTAAAAGTTATTTCATAAAATATTTATATAAGTGTTTATATTTATTTTAGTGTTATAATATTTATTTTAGGTCTTTTATTATTTTTTATAAAACTTTATTTAGTTATTAACTCGTATAGAGAGGTAATAACTAACTTAATTAACTTGTTATATTTAACTTATTAACTAACATATATAAAAACCTTTTACAATACTAACGCTTTATAGTTAGTTCTTACGTTAGCTTAGTTTTAATTAGGTTAGTGTTATTAAAAATTCTTAAAAAACATATTTTATTTATTTAAATTATTGTTTAATAATAATTATTTACAATATTTTATATAATATTCAAATATTATATTTAAAAGAAGTAAATTTATTATTAAAAATAATTATTTTTTAATAGTTTAGCAATAAAAATTCATTATTTTTAAATTTTAAAATTCATTATAACCATATTTTATATAATAAATTCTTTAATTTATTAAAAGAATTTATTTTCGAGCTAGAAATGAAAAACACAGGTAAGTACCTAACCCTCGGGGTGTCCATAAATTGGACACAAAAACATCATTCTGATAAATAATTAAATTTATAAATTATAAATTAATAATAATAATAATAATAATTAAAATATAGATAAAAATTTAAAATATTTAACATGTATAAAATTATTAAATTAAAAATTATAAACGTAAACTTTTTGTTTATTTAATTGTTTATTTCTTTTTAAATTAAATAGTTTATATTTGTTTATAATTATATCTTAAAATAATAATTTTGTATAAATAGTGATAGAATTACTTATTTTTAAAAAATGTTCCTAATAATCCGTCAAAATTAGATAATAATATTAAATTTATTAAAATAATACTTATAATTATATTCATATACATACCGAGATGTATTAATAACAAAATATATATATATTTAATAATACTAGAGTTATTAAATATCAAAATTTATAATTAAATAAACATTATTTTATAAAACTAACTAATACTTGAAAATGAACAAGTATAAAAATCATTTATTTTTATTTTCTTTATTTTTATTTATTAAACATTTTTTTTTAGATACAAATATTATCACTTTCTATATTCATTTATAGAATAAAGATAATATTTAACTACGTATCAAATGGTGGAGAATCCAAAAATCTACTGCGTAGCTAGTCTTAAGGCCGGAGGGAATTACGCGAACCTCTCTGTTCCCCATAGGAAACTACTGCTACTTCAAATTTAATTAATTTCAAAATTAATTAAAATCGGAATTAACAATACTTCAACAATATATATTAATATATTCCAATATATTATTAATATATATTAAAAAAAATTTTTCACAAATATTTAATTCCAATAATTAAATAAATAACATTAATATCAAAATTTTAAATATTCAAATTATTTAAAATAAAATCAGTATTATAATACAAAAACATTATAATATAATTCAATTATAAATCCATAATCAATTATAATATATACCAATTATATATTATAAAATAATAAAATTATAATGTATATTTCACTCATATAGAAAAACATTATATCCCAACTGCCCTGCTCTTCTGAAAGCCTTTAAAAATTTCAAAATAATATGTGGATAATGGAATAAAAGTATCAGAAAATAAACTTTAAATAATAATAAACCTTAAGTAAGCTTTAATTAATGTGGATATAAATGAAGAATAAAATTATTTGAAAAAGACACTGCAGCTACTATGAAAAACTATCCGGAAAATTATATATTAAAAATAAATTAATGGAGGACAATGGAAATTAAACATGCATATAAAGAAAGAAAGAAGAAAATCCTAAGAAGAAAAAGAAGTAATAAAATGAAGATCTTTAATTACTTATAAAATTTAATTCTTTATCTATTATTTTTCTTTTCGTAACTTCAAGGGACGAAGTTATATCTTAAGGGCGAAGATATTGATAAATAATTAAATTTATAAATTATAAATTAATAATAATAATAATAATAATAATTAAAATATAGATAAAAATTTAAAATATTTAACATGTATAAAATTATTAAATTAAAAATTATAAACGTAAACTTTTTGTTTATTTAATTGTTTATTTCTTTTTAAATTAAATAGTTTATATTTGTTTATAATTATATCTTAAAATAATAATTTTGTATAAATAGTGATAGAATTACTTATTTTTAAAAAATGTTCCTAATAATCCGTCAAAATTAGATAATAATATTAAATTTATTAAAATAATACTTATAATTATATTCATATACATACCGAGATGTATTAATAACAAAATATATATATATTTAATAATACTAGAGTTATTAAATATCAAAATTTATAATTAAATAAACATTATTTTATAAAACTAACTAATACTTGAAAATGAACAAGTATAAAAATCATTTATTTTTATTTTCTTTATTTTTATTTATTAAACATTTTTTTTTAGATACAAATATTATCACTTTCTATATTCATTTATAGAATTAAGATAATATTTTTCTACGTATCAATTCGTAAGGGACGGGACCCGTCCTGACGCGGCGAGCGCGGATGGCATGGATGGTGTAGAGGGAATGTCACGGGTTCGAACCCCGGTGCTTCTCGAAAGCACTGAGGTCGAATCTAATCAGAATTTACAGGTTCAACAGGGGGATTCTATGCCCACCCCTGTTGATCCTTCTTTCTTTTTTACTAATAATAGTGAGGTAAACCCAATGCAACACATTAAAGTTCTTCTTAATAGATGGGTTTCGGAAATATCTAGCCAGTTTGCTAGTATGGGGAACCGTCTGGGTGCTATGGAAGAACAACTTCGGGGTATTGAGGTTTACAAGAGCGAGATAAACGATGCTCTTCAACAAAAATTTGTTGAAGTGGATCAAAGGTTGGAAGCAAACGAGTCAGCTAGCCAAGTTAGCTTGGAAGAGCTGCATGCTGTGGAAAATGCCTTTACTGCAGAACATGAGGAAAGGTTACAAGACCACCAGCAAGTGCTAAACAACCAAGAAACGTTGTACCGTCAATCTAGTGCCTTTGTCTCTTATAAAAAAGAGCTTGAAGAAGAGATGGCCAGATTGAGGGAGCAACGAAACGCTCTAGAAGAAAGAGAAAAATTGTTCGAGGCTAAAGTCGAAGCCATGAACAGAAGAGCTGAAGCCAGAGCTCATGAAAGAACATCCTATCAAACCGGTGGTACGGGTAATCCTCATGGTGCTGGAACTAGTAGCAGCACCAACCCTACGGAATATTCCGAGGATGGGGACGTGAAGATGTTCGACTGGCGAGTACATAGGTATGAAGAAAAAGTGCCTATGTTTGATAATAATGGGATAGACTTAGAGGGTTTTCAAGAGAAGTGCTTACGTCATTTCAAACGTTACCCATATGACTATGGTAACGACGAAAAGGCAAAGGTTAGCTTCATTGAAGATCATCTAGGTGGGAAAGTATTGAGATGGTATAGACTTAGAGAGAGGATGTTGCAGCGTAGGAATCCTGATGCTGAAAGACTATTCCTCCACCTTCAAGATAAGTTTCCACCAGAGTCTCCCCATGAACTCTGCAAGTCAAAGTTGCTTAAGCTCACACATGAGTGGGGAAAAGCATACGATTACTTGGAAGAGTTTAATGAATTGACGGAAACACTTGGGCTCCCTGAAAATGTTAGGAGACAGGTGTTAATACAACAGGTCAGGCCTTCTGTCAGGGAAGCGTTCTATGATATCCCTGAACAGGAACGTACGCTGGAAACATTAAGTGAAGTCTTGTTAAAGTGCGATGATCACCAAGCAGTCTTCCGTAATGAAACCATAGAAAAGTACGACAAAAGAGACCGCCAGACCACTATTATGGCCTTGTTGGACATCACAGACCCATGTAGACCATCTAGATGGGCTGAGTTAAAGCAAAAGAACAACAAGCCAAATAATAAGCCTAAAGTTGAGCAAACCAACACTCAGGCTTACGCAAAAAACAATAACGGTACTAAAGAACGTCGTGAATCATTAAATAAGTCAAGCTTTAGAAGAAGTTCTAGCTTCCAACCAAGGCAAGGACCTTCTAGTATGGGAAATAACCCATTACCTAAGGCTATGGCAAGTCAAACGACGGTCAATAACAGCTACTACAGTCAGAACCAACTAGTAGCTGAAATAAATGCAAGAAGCAACCCTCGAGATATAAAAAGGGTAGAAGTCTTGTATGATAATGGTTCCACTACAAACCTCATCCACCCAAATTTAGCAAAGAAGCTCGGGTTAAAGGTAGTGGACAAACCAGCCATATTCAGAACTGTGAATGGAGATATCGAGTTAAAGCAGTTCTCAGATGACTTACAGTTGAAGTTATGGTTAACTCCATCTGGCGAACAAGAAGCTAAACCATACTGCTTCAACACAAGTTGTCACCTATCCGACAACATGCCGGAGATGATCATTGTGGGACTGGGCTTCATGGATGAGCACTTTATCTACAGAGGTTATGATAAAGATGCACAAGTGAGATACTTCGTAGTAGATAATGATAAGGATAAAGGACACACCAACAGTTATGGTGTAAATGGCGGCGATATCTACTACTGTACTCAATTAAGTCCCATAACTACAGTTACTAATGCAAAGGCAAGAAGGCCTCTGGTAACTGTAACCGCAGAAAACATTGAAGCCGAAATCGTGGGCAATGGTAGCCACAAGGCTACAAAAGAAACCAAAAACGGAAGTTCCGGAGGGTTGGCATCGAGTTCCAACTTAGAGAAAACTTGTGTTTCAGTAGGGTTGGTACCGAGTGCTAACTTAGAGAAAAAATGTGTTTCCGGAGGGTTGACACGAAGTTCTGACTTAGAGAAAAATCCCGTTTCAGTAGGGTTGGTACAGAGTGTTGACTTAGAGAAAAAATGTGATTCCGGAGGGTTGGCATTTGAATCCAACTTAGAGAAAACTTGTGTTTCAGTAGGGTTGGTCCAAGAGTCAAACTTAGAGAAAAATCACATTTACGTAGGGTTGGTACAGGAAGAAAACTTAAACGAAAATCAACCTACACCTGAAGAAATCGTGGAGAAGTACTACCACAATTTCAAAGAAGCATTTAATGAAGAAATAGCTAACCAGCTACCAGAACACCGTCCTTACGACTGTAAGATCGACCTGGAGCCGGATGCTAGTCTTCATAAAGGGCCTATATATCCCTTCAATCCAGAAGAGGAAAAAGCACTGAAGGAATATATAGAGGAAAACCTGGCAAAGGGCTTCATCAGGAAATCAGAGAGTCCTGCAGCTTATCCTGTGTTATTCGTGCCCAAAAAGAGTGGTGAAAGACGATTATGTACTGACTATAGGCGTCTTAATAAGGTAACAGTGCGTAACTCCTTTCCCTTACCACTCATCAGTCAAGTGTTCGAGGCTATGAAAGGAGCGACTATCTTCTCCAAGTTGGATTTGAAGTCTGCTTACAACCTCGTGCGTATTCGTGAAGGTGACGAATACAAGACAGCATTCTCAACCAAGTTTGGGCATTATGAATATCTAGTGATGCCATTTGGGTTGACTAATGCTCCTGCCACGTTCCAAGGGTTCATTAATACGGTGCTGGCAGAAGAAATCAACGACTGCTGTCAAGTGTACTTGGATGATATCATCATCTACTCCAAGTCACTTGAAGAGCATGTAGGGCATGTAAAAAGAGTCCTACAAAAGCTAATAGATAATCGTCTAGTAGCTAAGTTAGCGAAGTGTGAGTTCCACAAGGAAGAACTTGCATTCCTGGGTCATGTAGTTGGAAAATATGGTATTAAAACCGACCCAGAAAAGTTAAAAGCTGTAGCAAGTTGGCCACAACCAACCAACATTAAAGAACTACAGTCATTCCTCGGATTCTGCAACTATTATAGGAAGTTTATAAAGGACTTCTCTAAGATAGCAAGGCCGTTATATGCGATGACGTCCAAAAAGGTACAGTTCCTGTGGAATGAAGAACGCATCCAGGCGTTCGAGAAGTTAAAAGAAATGCTGTTGTCTCCACCAGTATTAGCATATCCTGACCATGACCGTCAGTTTATAGTGGAGTGCGACGCTAGTAACTACGCAGTGGGTGGTGTATTATCACAACTAGGCGATGACAATGAACTACATCCTGTGTACTACTATTCCAAGAAGCTTACGAAAGCAGAAATCAACTACTCCATCACAGAAAAGGAGTTGTTGGCTATTAGGAACGCTTTCATCGAGTGGCGACACCTGTTAATGGGTGCGAAACATAAGGTCCTAGTATATAGTGACCATAGGAATCTCCTGTTCGCCACAAAACCACAGTTGTTGACAGCAAGACAGGCAAGATGGCAAGAGCTGTTTGCTGCATACAACTTCGAAATAATATATCGGCCAGGAAAAATGAATGGTAGAGCCGATATCCTATCAAGAATGGTATCTCCAGAACAGGTACAACTGGAGATGGAAAAAGCTAGCCTCCTTCGACCTGAACAGGTAAAAGAATTTCCACCCGTGGAAGAAGAGTGCTATGCGGTGTTAGAAGTAAGCTTTGTGGGAGAACTGAAACAAGCTTACAACACGGATGAGCTTGCTAGGGAAATTAGAGATGGTCTTGACGCAAAAAGAGGCCACAAGCTCATCAAAAAGAAGTGGTTGATGGTTAATGGGTTGATTGTTAGAAAGGATGCACCAGAACGTACATATGTACCAAAGGTGTTAAGGGAAACAATCATAAAACTTAACCACGATAGTGAAACAGCAGGTCATCTGGGAAAAGATAAAACTTATGACCTGATAGCCAGAAACTACTACTGGCCAAAAATGAAGGATGACATTGCGGGATATATTAAAGCTTGTACCATATGTTGTACCCAAAAGGACAACAGACACAAGCCGTACGGTAGCGCTGCTAGGGTAAAAGTTGCAGACTTACCTTGGCAAGAAGTAGAAATTGACTTCCTGACGGACCTACCTATTAAGGAACGTAGAAAACCGGGTAGTAGTCCTTCAGAACCCCCAGAAGTCACTAGAAGAGGTTGTATCATGGTTTGTAGCGATAAGTTAACCAAGATGATACACTTAGTGGGTTTTAGGAGTATGCCTACTGCTAAAGAAACAGCATTAGCATACTTACAACATGTATTCAAGTTACATGGTTGTCCCAAATCGGTTACTACGGATCGTGGTGTCCAGTTCACTAGTAAGTTGTGGAAGGACATTATGGGGTTTTTGGCGTAGAAGTAAACCTTGCTACTACTGGCCATCATGAAACAGTTGGTCAGGTAGAACGCAATAACTCCTACGTAAGTATGTACCTTAGATGCTTTGTGAAGACCTTTGATGACGACGAATGGTTGAAGTACTTGTACTTAGCTGAGTTCTGTTATAATAATGCAGTGCACAGTTCTACTAAGCAGTCCCCATTCCTAGCTTTGTATAACTACCAGGTACATATGAACCCTCAAGACTCAGAACTTGTCCACTCACTTGGTGAAGCTCCTATATTAGATAGCTTCGCTCACAACTTAGGTAACTTAAAGCACATGCTGGACATATCAAGAACACGGTTCTTAGACCACTTGGACCATAGAAGAGAACTTAACTACCCTAAAATTAGGCTCCTGGATTTGGTGTGGTTAAGAAAACCAGAAAATTACAACCCTCTTCCCTTCTACAAGCTACAAGCAAGAAAGTACGGTCCCTTCAAGGTTATTGGAATTGATGAAAGCAAGCTCAACTACCGGTTGGATATCAGCAAGTCACCTTTCCCCAATGTCTACCCAGTGTTTCATATCAGTGAACTTGAACCCTACCATAACAAACCTGAAGAACTAACACCTGCACCAGTGGGCTACCAGAAAATTATCAAAATCATGAATGCCAGAAGAAAGAAGGATAACTACCAATACTTAGCTACCTTTAGTGACTTTAGGCAAGAGTGGGTTGATGCTGATATCATTGACAAGAACTCCCACTATGATAAGCTACTCAAGGAATTTCAAGATAAATGCTACCAGGAATTCATGGTTAGTGTCCAAAACCCTGCCTAGGTTTTCTCCTTAGGGGGGCATTGTAAGAAATATTTGTGGCCATAAGTTTGCCCACAAATATTTCAATTGAAACCATATATTCTGGTCACCATTTATTGGCCAAATATATGCATAACCATATATTAATGGTTATTAATTAAATAGGAAGTTTATTTGCTTTACCCAATCAAGTGGTAAAGAAAATAAACTCATATAGTTAAATAGTATAGTCAAAACTAACGTTAAATACTTTAGCGTTAGTATTAAAGTAAATTAATAACTATAATAATAATTAATGTAGATAATTATAATTAATAAATAAAAGATATAATTAAAATATAATTATTAAGTAAAAGTTATTTCATAAAATATTTATATAAGTGTTTATATTTATTTTAGTGTTATAATATTTATTTTCTTTCTTTTATTATTTTTTATAAAACTTTATTTAGTTATTAACTCGTATAGAGAGGTAATAACTAACTTAATTAACTATTTAATAACCTATTAACTAATATTATAAAAAACCTTTTACAGTATTCATTACAATTTCATGAAATTTCATAATTTTGAATTATTAGTTAAATTAATTAAAATATTAATTTAATAATATTTTACTAATAATAGTTTATTTAATATAAATATTAATTGGAAAGCTATTTATTATCCGGAGATAAATAGAGTGTAACAATTAATTAATATTAAACAAACCAATTAGTAAAATAAGATTCATTTAAATAATTATTAATATTATTTTTAACAACTTATTAATATCGATATTTAAAGAAAATTATATTATTATTACTATTATATTTTATTAATATTTATATTTATATTATTATACATGTATAACTTAAATTATATTATTATTATACTTTATTAATATCAACATTATATTAAAAATGAAAGTATAAATAAGTTGAACAAAGAACAACTTTAAGAAGTTCTTTGTGAGATTATTATACTCATTTTTATATAGTAAATTCAATATTTAAAATTAATAATTATCATTTACTTATATTATAAAAATTAAATAAAATATTTCTTAAAAAACTATATTTATTACTCTTTTATTTATAAAAATTTATTATTTACTATATAATTAAGCCTATCCTAACCTAGTAGACTTAATTATAATTCTAAATCCACTCTAACTCTTGACAATAATCTCACCTTAACTTTGGTTACTACCTTAGGATGGCAGAACAAAACTTTGCTAGCTCTTGGCAAACTATGGATGAGGTTAATCAACTCCGCGAAGATGCTAAAACTACTGCTGTAGACATTATGAACAGCGTTCAAGAAAACTTTGCTACTATTAGTCAAGTTAAAGACTTTGAAAAACATATTGAATCTCAGTTTCAAGAAATTAAAAGAAATACTGCTAATTTCGCACAAGTTTTGGAATCGGTCTCTAACAATATCAACACCATTCAAGAGTATTTAAATAAGAATGGAAAACCAAGTGGTGGTCAGCCAGACCTAACCCCTTCAATTGCCCCATCTACATCTACAAAATATGATTTGGATTTTGATGTAATAATGAGATCAAAATATTCCACTTCAATAAATCAAGTTCCAGACCCAGGTCTTTTTTCTGGTGATCCTCATGAAACTGAACCATTCTGTCAAATTTGTGAAGATACTTTAGCACCTATCCTAATAAACATATGATGGAAGAAGCCAAAATTAATTTTGTTAAAACAAGATTAAGAGGAATTGCTAGAACTTAGTATTTAACAAGATACAGTGGAAATACCCATCCCTCTACTATGTTCGAATTATTAGGAGAATTAAAAAACGCTTTTCCAAATGTTTCAAGCCGTAAATTAGCTAAGATCAAGCTAAGTAAATTGAAACAAACATATGGAAAAATTAATGAATATATGGAAGAATTTAGATCATATATTCAATATTTTAACTGGGATCAAGAAGCTGTTACTCTTATGTTTTATACTGGTCTTCATCCTAAGTATCAAGAAGATATTGAAAGATTATATGACTTTCCTACTACTCTCGAAGCTATTTTCACAAGATGTATTTTATTTGAACAAAACAATGTGTAAAGATATAAAGTATATCTTTAAATTATTTAATAATTAATTAATAATTATTGAATAATAATTTTGATATTTTAATGAAAAAATTGTTTATAAAATTTATTGTATAAATTTTATGGAATAATTAAATAAATATTAATTTTAAAATATCAAAGTTAGAAATGAAATTTGGATAAATATTTAAATTAATGGATAATTAAATTTAAATATTTTAAATATTCAAATTAAATCTTAAAAAGTTTTTATTTAATTAAAATTAGTTTAATAACTTTAGCGTAGTTTTAAATTAGCATTTTTAATTATAAATATATAATAAATAGTATTATTAATATTTAATTAATATATAGGTAATACATGGACTGTATTCAATTTGCAAGTTTACTCAAATTGAATCAAAAGTGTATTTAATTAGTTTTAGTTTAGTTTTATTATTTTATTATTTAATTAAATTAGTATTAAATTAGTTTTGTTTATTTTATATTGAATATATGTATAATTAAATAGAATAGTATATTAAAATATAATTTACAAAAAATATAAATACATGTAAATTTTCTTAATTAAAACGATGTAATTGTTATTGACTATTATTTAGTTAATAACTAAATAAAATTAATAAAAGAGATATTTTTTTAAATATAATTTATTTTCTTGTTTTTCTTTATTTTGTGTTGTTGTTTTATTGTAAAAAATTTTATAATCTGTTTTACATTTATAAAACTTTTACACAATGTTTCAAATAAAAAGTTAAACCAAATTAATAATAAAAGCCATGGAAGAAAAAATTCTTTTTATAATAACAATAACAATAATTATAATAATAATAGAAACAATTATCAAAAATATCACAATAATAATAATAACAATAATAATTTAAAATCTAATTATTCAACTAATAACAATGGTGGTAATAATAATAATAATAATTATTCCACTACAAAAACTCAAAAAATTTCTTCAAAAAATTTTTAAACAATGAACACCATAAGACGTCAATGGATGTTCATAATACACCAAAAATTATTTATTATAATTTCCCATCTCTAGAGAACAAAGAAAATCCCAATTTAAATTCATTTTTAACCTTTAATTCATATATTCCTAAAGAATTTCTAAATAACAACTCTAATTTTATTACCAATTCTCCAATAACCTGTAATTCAATACTTGATTCAGGTTCCTCATGCAACTTTATTTCTACCATATTTGTAGAAAAATATAATTTAATTAAAAGAAAATTAAAAAACAAATTGATTATAAAAGGTATTAGTGGGTTTACTACTGATATCAATGATTATGTTTATTTAAAATTTCAATTAAAAATTTTTATCAAAAACAAATTTTATTTTATATCTTTTAAAGAAAAATTCTTAGTTTCAGAACATATTCCTATGGATTTATTATTTGGAAATAAATTCATGAAGAAATTTAAGATTCATTTTAATTATAAAAATAATCATTTATATTTTAATAATTTTAAACACTTCAATAATAAGAATTTAAAAATTTTTTCAAAAAATTTAAAAATTTCTCATTCTAAAAAAGATTTTAATTATTCATTTTCCGATAATACTAATAATAATTCTACTAATTTCTCTCATAAATCTAATCTTCAAGTTAAAGATAATAGTTCTATGTCTTCTAATAAGAGTGATATCAATTATTTTATCCATTCATTTTTATCTGAAAATATCGAAGATTTTGAAGATGATGAAGAAAATGACCTAACCCTTATCATGGATGATATCCCTAATGAATATAAAGATCTTGCTGTTGTTTTCAGCAAATCAAAAGCTGATAAGTTACCTCCACACCGTTTAACTGATTGTAAAATAGTTCTAGAAAATGACGCCACTTTACATTATGGACCTATCTATCCTTTATCAAGACAAGAGGAAGAAGCCTTACAAGAATATATTAATGAAAATCTTAAAAAAGGTTTTATTAGGCCCTCTGAATCTCCTGCAGGTTACCCTGTTGTTTTCCAGAAGAAAAAAGATGGCTCATTAAGGGTCTGTATTGATTACAAAAAGTTAAACGCTGTAACAGTAAGAAATTCGTACCCTTTACCTTTAATTTCAGATATCATTGAAAGGGTTAGGGGTTCAAAATTTTTCACTAAATTGGACTTGAGATCAGCTTATAATTTGATAAGAATAAAAGAAGGTAATGAATATAAGACTGCTTTTAGAACAAAGTTTGGTCATTACGAATATTTAGTAATGCCATATGGATTAAAAAATGCTCCAGCAACATTTCAATCATTCATAAATTCAATATTACGCGAATATTTGGATAAATTTGTTATTTTATACATGGATGATATTTTAATTTTCTCAGAAAATCTCAACGATCATATCAACCATGTAAGATCTGTTTTAGATAAATTAATACAAAACAACTTATATGCAAAATTTGAAAAATGTGAATTTCATAAAAATGAAGTTGAATTCTTAGGTTTCACTATTTCAGGTAATGGTATCTCTACTGATCCAAAGAAGATCGAAGCTATTAAAGAATGGCCTAGACCAAAATGTATTAAAGATGTTCAACGCTTTCTTGGTCTTTGTAATTATTATAGAAGGTTTGTTAATAATTTTGCCAAAATCGCCAAACCTTTACATAATTTAACTAGGAAAAATGTTAAGTTTCATTGGGATAAGATATGTGATGATGCTTTCGTAAATTTACAAAATAAATTAATTACCTCTCCCGTTTTAGTTTTTCCTGACACTAATAGGCCGTTTATAGTAGAATGTGATGCCAGCAATTTCGCAATAGGTTCCGTTTTATCTCAATATGATGATGATAAAAAACTACATCCTGTTGCTTATTTTTCCAGAAGTTTAAATGATACAGAAAGGAACTATTCTATTACAGATAAAGAACTTCTTTCTATTAAATCTGCTTTTTCGGCTTGGCGACATCTACTTTTAGGTGCTAAATTTAAAGTAAAAGTTTATACAGACCACCGCAATTTACTTTATACTTTAGGTGGAAAAATTCAAAATCAACGTCAACATCGTTGGCATCTCTTCTTTCAAGAATATGATTTTGAATTAATTTATCGCCAAGGAAGAAAAAATGGTAAGCCAGATAGTCTCTCTAGAAGACCTGATTATAATTCTGGTAATGAACAAATAAAACCTTAGCATATTTTAGATATAAAAAATGTTAAAAACATTCCATGTTTTGTGGGAATTCTTAGTGACTTTATTGATAAAGTTATCGAATATACTAAAACAGATGATACTGCAAACGATATTAGATTATATTTTGCACCAAATAATGCTAATCAAGGTTATTTTTATAGACCTTTTAGAAAAATGAATAAATTCAAGATTTAAAATAATATGATTCTTTATAATAATTTAATATATATTCCTGAAGCTTTAAGATTAGAAGTACTTATGCGATACCATGAAAATCCTGCTGCTGGTCATTTGGGTATTAAAAGAACTGAAGAATTAGTTACTAGAAACTATTGGTGGCCAAAAATTCATAAAGATGTAACTGAATTTGTTAATTCTTGTGAAACTTGTACTAGAAACAAATTCAATAAACACAAAAAATATGGTCCTTTACAATCTTTAGAAACTCCTGATAGACCATGGCGTTCTGTTGAAATTGACTTTTTATGTGGTTTACCTGATTCTAAAGGATATACTGTTCTAATGGTTACTGTAGATAGATTTTCAAAAATGATTCATTTAGTTCCTTTTAAGAAAATACCCGATGCTAAACAAACAGCTACAGCTTTTATTAAAAATATATTCAAACTTCATGGATTGCCTTCTGATAATTATACTGATCGTGGTTCTCAATTTACTAGTGATCTTTGGAATAGTTTAATGGAAGAACTTAAAGTTAAAACTAAAATTGCTACCACTGATCATCATGAAACGGTCGGGCAAGTTGAAAGATGTAACTCTTTTATTGAACAATATCTCCGCTGTTATTCAAAGTCCTATTATCATGATGATTGGGTTGAATGGATTCACTTAGCCGAATTTGTTTATAACAATTCTATTAATGAGTCTACCAAACAAAGTCCTTTCTTTATTAACTATGGATTCCACCCTCCCGTTGATGATGTTTTTCTTTATGACAAATCCTATACTAATAATAATTTTATTAGAAATGTTTGTGATAATTTTAATTATGTTAAAGAAGTTTTATTTAGAGCCAAGGATTTATATAAAAAACATGCCGATAAGAAAAGGATGTCACCTCCTATATTTAAAGTTGGCGATAAAGTTTGGATTCAAGCTCCTCCATCCTTTTCTACGGAAGAAACTCCAAAACTTTCTCCTTGTAAATATGGACCCTATAAAGTTTTATATGTTTTGGAAAATAACAATTATAAAATAGATATACACAACTCTCCTTTCCCAAAACATCATCCAATCTTCCATATTTCGGAACTTGAACCTTTTATTCCTACCCCTTCAAGATTTTTATCAAGAGCAAAGGATCCCGAATCAATTAAAGACATCATTGAGATTGCGGGATTTCGAACTAATTATAAACTTAAACGGTATGAATACAAAATTAGATGCAAATACCGTTCTCAATATAATTGGGTTCCTTCTAGTGAAGTTGAAGATAACCCAAGAAACCAAAATATCTTCTTATTATATTTAAAGAACAATAGGAAGCCTATTGATATCGCTTATAATTAAAAAAAAAAAAAAAAAAAAAAAAAAAAAAAAAAAAAAAAGAGAGAGAAAGAGAGAGAGAATGAAAAAAAATGAGAAAACTATTATAATACAAAATTACTTCAATTTAACCCATCACAGATTTAAAAATTGAAATTTCAAAAATTTTTATATTCATTATTTTCCAACTATAAATTTTATTTTTCAGCTTATTATTATTAATATTTTTAATATTAAATTTTAAAATTTTCAAAAAACATAAAAAACCCTTTAAAATCAAAATTTAAAATTTCAAAAAATTCAAAATTTCAATTATGACAGTTGTACAACATAAAAAATTTCAAAAACACATTTTTTATACAATACATATATGTATTTCATAACAAAATTTCATTTTTACCAATTTTTGACAACTTTTGAAATTTCGCGAAATGGCCATTTAAAATTCATTCCTTGTAACGAAATATTATAATAATAAACACACACACTCTAATGTATCAAATATATGTATTTTTTTTTTAATAATGTTTATTTATTAAATTTATTATTATAATACGACTAACTCGCTAGGTCAGTGTATTATCAAACTAAAGACGAAACAAAAAAAAAACTAATTTTTATTAATTATTAATAAAAACACTAAAGAACTATTTTATCTTTCTTATTCTCTCTTTTATACATGAAAATTATTTTTTTTTTTTTTTTTTTTTTAATACAATTTGATAAGTGAATTAATTACTTAATGATTGGTTATAAAAATATAATTATGAAATTTTCATTAATCTAACCTTAATGATTTTCTAGTCTAACCCTTATCATTAGATATACCTCATTACAAGCTCCTCCTCTAAATTCGGATTCCAGACGAATTTATAAGCTAATAATTTTTTTTTTTTTTTTTTTTTTTAAATAGGCAGTTGACTTCATATGAGAATTAAAAGGTGTGGTACAATGGTCGAGTAGTTGGCAATGAACTAGAAGGTTGTGGGTTCGAAGTCGGGGTTGGTAGAGTAACTTTGATGTAAGGCGGGTTGGCGCCAAGACTAAAGTATGTCCAACAAGTACTAGAGGTTTCATAGGCAAGGTTCCAATATGGCCGTTTGATAGTACTTGTTCTTGGTACGCTTGTAAGTCCAGTAAATCCCTATGGGAGCTTCGCCAAAACGGTATCGGTTAAGTTTATTCTAAAAATTAATATTCCCTCATTTGTGTCTAAAAATTAATGAAAATTAGTTAATTTTATTATTATTAGTTTTTTTTTTTTTTTTTTTTTTTTTTTTTTTTTTTTTTTAATGGGTCTTGTTGAATTCTCTTAGCTTTGCTGGACAGTTCAGATTTTCTTCGGGTTCCCATGAGGCTTCTGAAATAGGATATCCTTTCCATTTGATCAAGTACTGAGTTTTGTTATAGCGTCTTCTTTTGTCCAGAATTTCTTCTACTTCGTATTCCTCCTCTTCGTTTATAATGACAGGTGGTGGAGGTTGAACTTTTCGGTTTGTACTTTTCCCTTCGAAGTAAGGCTCGAGAGATGATTTATGGAATACCGGATCAATCTTCATGTTACCAGGGAGTTTCAATTTAAATGAGACTTCTGATATTTGTTGTTCAATTTCATAGGGACCGAGTTTCCGAGGGGTGAATTTTTTATTTCCCTTAACTAAATTATTATTGATTAACCATACCTTTTCTCCTGGTTTGAATGACGGGCCTGGTTGTCTATGTCTATTGGCGAAATGTTCTTGTTTCTTTTGGGCTTCCGAAAGGTTTTTCTTGAGGGTGCTGATAATTTCTTTTAATTCTTTTGTGTATTCTTCAGCTCTTGGAACTTCACTTGTTGTTGGAATTGTTGGATTAAAATTAGGATGGAAACCATAGTTCAAGAAGAAGGGTGTTTGTTTTGCAGATTCTTGAACTGAATTATTGTAACTAAATTCAGCTAGGCTTAAGTATTCGATCCAGTTAGTGCCTTTGTAATTTGAGAAGCAGCGTAGATATTGTTCTACAACGGAGTTCACTCTCTCCGTCTGGCCATTGGATTGGTGGTGATAAGCAGAAGAGTATTTCAAATCAATCTTGAGGGTAGCAAAGAATTTCTTCCAAAACTTTGAAGTGAACTGAGAACCTTGGTCGAGAACAATGTCGGAGGGGCATCCATGAAGTTTGAAGACGTTGTTAATGAAAGCTTCGGCAGCACGTTCAGCAGAGGGAACTTTTTCAAGAGGGATAAAGTGAGCCATTTTTGTCAATCGATCAATGACAACGAAGATACAGGTAAATCCACGAGAAGAGGGGAGGTCAGTGATAAAATCCATAGCAATGGAAGACCAGGGACGTTCACCTAAAGGAAGAGTGGATAATAACCCGTAAGGTTTATGTCTAGAGGATTTCGAACGACAGCAGACCTCACAAGAACGGACATAGTCCTTAACATCCTGATACATTTTGGGCCACCAGTAGTTACGGGAAATCAAGGATAAAGTTTTTGAAATACCAAAATGGCCGGCAGCAGGGGAGTCATGACAAGAAGACAGAATTTCAACTCGGCAATCATTAGGAACATAGATTTTATCTTGGAAAAGGAGGACGTTGTTACTAAGTTTGTAGTCAGAAGAACAATTATCATTGAGAAGTTGATTAGAAGTCTCAATGAAGAATTTGTCAAGTTTACAAGAGAGAGCAATTTTTTCAAGAAGAGAAGAAGGAGTGGATGAAGCAAAGCAGGAGCTGAAATTTTCGGGACGAAAGACAGAGTTATTAGAATCGGAATTGCAAGAGTGATCAAGATAGTCAGGTCTTCTTGACAAGGCATCGGTTTTCCCGTTCGAGGAACCAGGGCGATATTCAATGACAAAATCGAATTCAGCAAGGAAAAGGGACCATCTAATTAATCTCTGAGTCATCTTCTCCGGTTTCTTCTGAAAAAGGAGGTTTCTGTGGTCTGATATAATTTTGAAAGGATGATTCGCACCTTTCAAAAAATGTCTCCACACTTCTAAGGACGCGACGATAGCCAAAAGTTCTTTATCATAGATAGGGTAGTTCTTCTCCGGGTTTGTAAGGGATCTAGAAAAGAACGCAACAGGGTGAAGAATATTGTCGGACTTGTTGACTTGAGACAATACAGCACCTATGGCGAAGTTACTTGCATCGGTTTCGACAACGAAAGGTAGGTCAACATCAGGATATGCAAGGATAGGCTGACTAATAAAATGCTTAACCAAAGCATCAAAAGCATCTTGAGCGGTATCGTTCCAAACGAAGGCGGTGTTCTTCTTGCAAAGTTGGTGGAGTGGGTGAGCAACCTTAGCAAAGCCAGGAATAAATCTACGATAATAGTTGGCTAAGCCTAGGAAAGATTGTAGTTCATGGACCGATTTAGGAGTCGGCCATTCCGCAATGGCTTTCACCTTATTAGGGTCCATTCCGATACCAGAGGCAGAGATTCTATGACCAAGGAAGTCAAGACAAGGAGAGTCGAATAGACATTTTTCAAGTTTAGCGTACAGTCCGGCTTCTTCGAGTCTACGAAGGACTTCATTGACGTGTTCATGATGTTCGGCTATATTATCAGAGAAAATGATAATATCGTCAATATACGAAAAGACGAATTTACCGATAATGCCTTCAAGAACGTCGTTAATAAAATGTTGGAAGACTGCAGGAGCGTTCTTGAGACCGAAAGGCATTACCAGATATTCGAAATGGCCAAATTGACAGGTGAAGGCGGTCTTATATTCATCGCCTTCTTTGATTCTTACCAAGTTATAGGCGGATCGAAGATCTAACTTCGAGAACACCTTAGCTTTTCCTAGATGATCCAACATGTCTTGGATCAATGGGAGAGGGTACGAGTTCCTAATGGTGATTTCGTTCAAGCGGCGGTAGTCGATACACATACGAAGTTCTCCACTCTTCTTCGGGACAAACAGAACGGGAGCACCAGCTGGCGATTTGGATTTGCGGATAAACCCCTTTTTTAAATTTTCATTAATGGTTTCTTCTAATACCTTTGATTCTTTCTCAGTAAGTCGGTAGATTGGACCATAAAACAAGTTGCTATTTGGTCTCAGGTTGATCTCACAGTCGTACGGGCGATGAGGAGGGAGTTTATCAGCGAGCCTTTCCTCGAACACTTTGGAGTGTTGAGAGTAGTGAATTGGAATTTGGGGTGACTCAACTTCAGGTTCTTCTAAACAAGTGAATACATTGAAAGGGTATTCAGGTGTATTTCCAACTGACATTTCGTCCTTCGATTGGTCTTCGAGTTCAGAAGTGGTAGAGCTAGCAGATTCTTTCCTTAAGCAATTTTCCTTACAGTATTCAGAATGATAGGAAACGTCCTTACTAGCAAAATTGATTGTCGGATTGTGAAGGGCCAGCCAATCAGAGCCAAGAATACAACAGTAAGAAGGCAATTCTACGACGTAAAATTGTAACTGGCATGAGTGATTCATGTGTTCCACAGTTATAGGCCAAGTCTGGCCGATAATCTTTTGGTGACCTCCGATACCTATAATTTGTGGGCATTTTACTTTGGTAATTATAGGGATCTCATGGGCCTTAACAAAGGCGTGGTCTATCAAACAGAATTGTGAACCACTATCTAAGAGAACTTTAGTTCCGACAGATTTGTATGGAAGAACAACATCAACATCGATAACAGTTTGAGGTAAAGAGGAGTTATCCGAAAGTCGAGTGGATTTTTCTTGTTCATTCAAAACATGGACCCCAGCATTATTAGTATGGTTTTCCTTTTTGGTTCTAATAGGGCATTCAGATAATCGGTGACCAGGTTTACCACAATATAAGCAGAGATTCTCTTTCATTCGGCGGCTACGTTCTTCACTTGAAATGGGGCCAAAATTATTTTCCTTCTTGGGCTGAGTGGATTTACTTGTAGATCTTTCTGAGGAGCGGGATTGGAAGCTTTGTTTAGAACGGAAACTTCTATTGGATCTTCTGTTTATTTCCTCTTGGTGGCATGCCAATCTACTTCCTATACGACTGGCTATTGTTTGTAAGTTTATCAAGGTAGAAGGGCCAGGAAACATCTGAAGGATATGGGTGGCGATTCTATCGTCCAACCCATCAACAAAAGCATCCATCTTGGCTTGTTCATTCCAAGTGGATTCATCAGCATAGTAGTTAAATTCCTTGATATACTCTTGAGTATTGGATAGGCCATGTTGTTTGATCTTCTTGAGCTTTTGGTTGGCAGTATAGACCATATCCTGAAAACCAAAAGCAGCCTTCAGCTTTCCAACAAAGGCGCCATAATCCTGTAAGCAAGGATCATGGTTGTTAATCAAGGTAGCAGCCCAATTCATTGCATCCCCGTAGAGGCGACTAACGACGTAGAAGACCTTTTCTCCATCGTCCCTTCCTATTTCAGGATGGATCATAAAGATCATGTCCATTTTGGCTAAGAATCCCTTCAGGTAGCGACGGTTGCCATCAAAACCGTTCTTCAAATCAGCAGAGTTATCCATAAAAAAAATTAGAAGTAAGCAAATAAACGAGGCACTGAGGTAGCGATCTTTTTCTTAGAGTGTTTTTATTGTAACGAAATATTATAATAATAAACACACACACTCTAATGTATCAAATATATGTATTTTTTTTTTAATAATGTTTATTTATTAAATTTATTATTATAATACGACTAACTCGCTAGGTCAGTGTATTATCAAACTAAAGACGAAACAAAAAAAAAACTAATTTTTATTAATTATTAATAAAAACACTAAAGAACTATTTTATCTTTCTTATTCTCTCTTTTATACATGAAAATTATTTTTTTTTTTTTTTTTTTTAATACAATTTGATAAGTGAATTAATTACTTAATGATTGGTTATAAAAATATAATTATGAAATTTTCATTAATCTAACCTTAATGATTTTCTAGTCTAACCCTTATCATTAGATATACCTCATTACATTCCTCCATCCTCATGTGACCATTTCGAAATTTCAAAAATTTTGAAAATATTAAAATTTCAATATTTTAAATTCAATATAAGATATTCCACTATCAAAAAATTGTCTAGTATCCAATTTTAGTGGAAGGGCGTTGTCAAAATCACAATTCATGAAATTTGACATTTCATGAAATTTCATAATTTTGAATTAATAGTTAAATTAATTAAAATATTAATTTAATAATATTTTACTAATAATAGTTTATTTAATATAAATATTAATTGGAAAGCTATTTATTATCCGGAGATAAATAGTGTAACAATTAATTAATATTAAACAAACCAATTAGTAAAATAAGATTCATTTAAATAATTATTAATATTATTTTTAACAACTTATTAATATCGATATTTAAAGAAAATTATATTATTATTATTATATTTTATTAATATTTATATTTATATTATTATACATGTATAACTTAAATTATATTATTATTATACTTTATTAATATCAACATTATATTAAAAATGAAAGTATAAATAAGTTGAACAAAGAACAACTTTAAGAAGTTCTTTGTGAGATTATTATACTCATTTTTATATAGTAAATTCAATATTTAAAATTAATAATTATCATTTACTTATATTATAAAAATTAAATAAAATATTTCTTAAAAAACTATATTTATTACTCTTTTATTTATAAAAATTTATTATTTACTATATAATTAAGCCTATCCTAACCTAGTAGACTTAATTATAGTTCTAAATCCACTCTAACTCTTGACAGGTTTCAATTGAAATATTTGTGGGCAAACTTATGGCCACAAATATTTCTTACAATGATAAATAATAATTATAAATATATTATAAATTTGATATTAGTAGAAAATTTTATTATAAAATAATTATTAAATAATTTTATATAGTTTATTATAAAAATATAATTTACATAAAATCAAATATTTTATAAATTTATATATTTGATTGGGTTAAATTATAAAAATAATTTTTAATATAAAGAATAATAATAATTTTTAGTAGAAAATAAGAAGACTTAGATTATTAATAATAAGTTAAATTTTAATAATAGTTAATATAATTAATTAGTGAATACATAATAATATTTAAAAGACAAAAATAAGTTTTTATATAATAAAAATTATTGTTAAAAAGAGCGTAAAAACAATAAATAAAAGAAAATATAAAAACGAAATTAAACTTGTCTAATTTGTAATTATTGTGTTAATAATAAATAATATTTTATAGAATAAATCTGGTGTTATTATTCTATATAAATATTATTAAAATAATAAAACTATTAAAACTATAAAATAACTTAAAATAAATTAATAAAACTAGTAGATATTGTTAAAGCTCGTACAATAGCTGTCGAGATAAAACAATATAAGATAACAGAAGAAGTAGTTAAAAAGTTATAATATAACTACCAATCCGTTATCAAGTGGTGGAGAACCTCAGTCGTCCCGTGGGAAAGCCGAAAATTTAAATAATTCCTATTAATTAGTATATTTAGTATAATTATCTTATTTATTTACTAAATATGACTGAAAATAAAAACAATTTTGAAAGAGCCGCTAGTATGGCTAAAGAAATAAGCCCTCTTGGCAAGAAAGATACTAAGTTCTTCAGATGGAAAATGGAACTTGAAGATATCTTAGAAGACTTAGCTCTTTCTGAAAAAGAAAAGAAGAGAATTGCTTTGCTTGCTACTACCGGTAACTCAAAGGATCTTTGTAGTGATATTTATTATGAAGATAGATCCCTATCTTATAATGAATTTATCAATAAAATATCTAACTTATTTGAGGATGATAAAACCTCTAATAGAAACCTAAATAAGTTAGAAAAAATAAAAGTAAACAAAAGCTCTGTTAGAGAATTTAACCGTTCTTTTAACGACCTTTTGAAAGAAATTAAAGAAAGGGACAAGCCTTCTGAAGAAAGACTTGTTTTTCTTTATACAAAAGCTTTTAATAGGAGAACTTCTATATTAAATTCTCTTATTAACAAACAACCAAAAACTTTAAAGGATGCTATGGTCATTGCTATTAAAGCAGATGAGCTTCTATCTGCTTATGAAAGTGATGATGAATATGTACCCAATAAAAGAACTCAAAACAAAAATAATTATTAAGAGAAAAATAGAAGTTGAAGATAAAACCTCTTATAATAATAACGAAAATAATAGTAGTACTGATAATGAAAAGACTACTAAAGAAGAAGCTAAAGAATCAGATCTGGATGCTTTGACCAAAAGCTTTGCCCAGATGAAAATTCATATCTGCCACCGTTGTAACCAGAAAGGACATGATGCCCGCTTCTGCCCAAACGAAATGACCGATGTGAACAAAATCATAGCTACCCTCCTCAAAACCCAAAACCATTTAAATTAAATGGGGGAAGTTCTCAATCTTCCCCTTCTAACTCCAAAATTGATAATAACCAAACCCACAACATCAACAACATTAATGAGCAAATCTATGTTGATGATACACGTGATTCCCATAAAACAAAAAAATTTCCAAATTCTAAAGAAAAATTCTCTGACCCTTTGGTGGATGATCCAATCAATGAAAATGATAAGGATTATGTTAAACGTGATCACGTGACAAATACAGTCGATGATAAGGACATCGAAAACCTTATTTATGCATTCAAGAGAAAAAGTTCTGAAGAAAGTGAAGAAAGTGATGATGAGGATCACGTGACTCAGTCGAAGAAAAAGAAACTTCGAGAAAATCCATTACCAATACACACAAAGGCCACTCAGATGAAAGAACAGCAAGAAATTCGTAATGAGAAAAATTCAAATTTTCATACCACTACTTCCCGCCTAGACATCTTAGACCCCTCGGTAATTGCAGGCAAGAATATTTCCTCTGCTAAGATGAAAAATAAAGAAACCAGAAATAAAAGAAGAATTGGTCCAGATATACCAAGTAAACAGGACGAATTAGAAGAAGTTATAGATAGCAAAAAGTCTCCCAAAAACAACTATTATGACTTCCTACGTTCTATTGTCATGTTGGGCAAAAATAAAGAATATAATATTTTTGATGCCCTTAATAATACAAATGCTGGTATCTCTTTTGCACAATTACTTGCAGTCAGTCCTATCATCAGAAGACTTTGTGCCAAAGGTTTAAAGCTTGATCCAAATGACGTTCGGAAAATAAACGCCATTCAAAATTTGGATCTTAATGATGATGATATTAATTCATTTATTAATATCATTAATGAAAATTATAATAATAAAAATAATGAAAACAATGATGATGCTGATAATGACAATGATGATGATATTATCAATATAGCAGATAACGAAATTAATGTCATTAATAAAATCAACATTGCTTCTGTCATTGGCTCAATTGATAATAACATTGTCCGAGTTTTAGTAGATACTGGTTCTGATGTTAATGTTATTACTAAATCCTTCTTTAATTTAATATCAGCAAATCATAATATTACACATTTTAAGAGAACTTTCTTTAAATTAGCTAGCAAACAAGTTATTTCAACAAATCAAGCTGTTAATTTAACTCTTAAATTTGGTGATTTAAAAATCTATGCATTATTCTGGATTCTAGAAGATGAAGATTCATGTTATGATATTATATTAGGTCGTCAATCTCAAAAGGATCACCGATTATACATTGATCCTGATGATGACTCTCTCTACATGAAAACTAATTCATCTCCTATTATGGTTGCTCGTCCCTCAAATTTTAAACAAAATAAAAATAATCTTTCAAATATTTCAATGATTCATTGTTTCAATCCATCAAATATTAATGAATCTCAATTTAATTCATTTAATAATAATATCAAAATTCAAAATTTTAATTCGACTTTTAACAATAAAAACAAACTTTTATATTCAATTAAATTTCGACATTTATTCAAATTTAAAAATAAATATTTTTATCCAAAATATCACATTTTTCATTCAAATTTCAGCAAATTTCCAAAAAGAATTAAAAACGATTCACTTATTAAATTTTCAATTAATAAGTCAAATCTTGTCGGCCGTGATGAAGCAGAAAAAACGCCAATTATTCACGAAAAATGCCACAAAATCAAGATATATAAAAATAAAAGTAAAATTCTAAAATATAATCATTTGAATATTAATATTAACAGGAAATTAAAATCAAGAAAAAAGCGAAATAAACAAAATGATATAATCAAAAATTCATCAAATAATTCGTTTAAGAATATATATTTCAGTATAATAAAAAGTGTAAAAGAAAGTATTTCAAATTCAATTATTTTCAATCTAAAAGATTATATCAAATCAGTAACTTCAATTTTAAAACGACATTATTTCGACATATTAAAATCAAAATTTCATCTATTTTCAAAGTTTAAAGAAAGATAAAACCACATTAAACATTTATATACAAATAATACGACAATTACATTACAAAAATATATAAAAACACAAAAATATTTACACTACGACATTTAACAAAATTTCACTTCATTTTTTTTATTTCTCTTTGAAAAAAAAAAATTTTATTAATAAAAATTTTCAAATTTTTCATCATTTTTTTATAAACCTTATTTTATATTATTTTTATCATATATATATATATATATATAGAAAAAAAAAATTTAAATTTTTAAATATTTAGTATAAAAATATCAAAAACTTATATATTTATTATTATTTATGAATATTTTTATCAGCTACCACTAAGTCGTATCTTAGGGGAGGAAATCTTGATAAATAATAATTATAAATATATTATAAATTTGATATTAGTAGAAAATTTTATTATAAAATAATTATTAAATAATTTTATATAGTTTATTATAAAAATATAATTTACATAAAATCAAATATTTTATAAATTTATATATTTGATTGGGTTAAATTATAAAAATAATTTTTAATATAAAGAATAATAATAATTTTTAGTAGAAAATAAGAAGACTTAGATTATTAATAATAAGTTAAATTTTAATAATAGTTAATATAATTAATTAGTGAATACATAATAATATTTAAAAGACAAAAATAAGTTTTTATATAATAAAAATTATTGTTAAAAAGAGCGTAAGAACAATAAATAAAAGAAAATATAAAAACGAAATTAAACTTGTCTAATTTGTAATTATTGTGTTAATAATAAATAATATTTTATAGAATAAATCTGGTGTTATTATTCTATATAAATATTATTAAAATAATAAAACTATTAAAACTATAAAATAACTTAAAATAAATTAATAAAACTAGTAGATATTGTTAAAGCTCGTACAATAGCTGTCGAGATAAAACAATATAAGATAACAGAAGAAGTAGTTAAAAAGTTATAATATAACTACCAATCCGTTATCAACAATGATGCGTTGACCGATACATTTTTGAATAATATGATATTTTTAATAAATAATAAATTCTAATATTTATGATGAAACAATAAATTTAAAATAAAATAAAATATGTTTTATAATTAACAAATAAATCACTCAAAAACTCGAAAATAAACTCTTTTTATTATGTTTAAATTATCTCTTTATTATATTTATAATTTATTTATTGTCTATTTATTGTCCGCCTTTTTTATAAAGAAGAATTTTATCTTCTTTTTATACATTTTTCATTTATTACATGTATTATTATTTTTAACTATTAAATATTATTACTATTGTGATTATTTATTAAAATTAAAGAATAAATTAAAATTATGTCTTAATATTATAAAAATGTTATAGAATATTACTTATTTGATTTTCTTATTACTTCAAAATGTTTAAAATTAGAAAAACTATTATAAATTATCATTAACTATCATTAAATGTATAATACCTTGAATAAAATAATTAAAATTTAAAATTAAAATAATATTAAAATAAAATTAAAATAAAAATTAAAATAAAAATTAAAATAAAATTAATAAAATCAAATATTAAAAGTATCAATTAATATAAACACATTTTATACAGAAACATAAAAGAGTTCTGTATTTTATCTTTAAAATTGTTATTATTGTTCTATTTCCAGGCTTTAAATTAATCACTTTTAGTAATAATTACTCAGTTATTTATTTGTTAATTTATATATATAAGTTTGAAAGAATTTCTAAAGAACACTTGGATAAAACACTAGAATTAATAATTTAATGTATATCATTTTATTTTTTTAGTTTATTTATTCATTTTTATTTACTTATTATTATTTTATTATTTTAATACATTTTTGGATTGAGTAGTTTTATTTTATTTAATAATTTATTTTATTATTATCTCTATTAAGTCGTTTTTATTCATAATTTATTATTTAATAAAGAGAATATTATTTATTTAAAAGAAAGGGTTATATTTCCATAAAATTATTATTTATTCATTTTTAAGGGTTATTATCTTTTATTTTTATTATAAGTCGCTATGGGTTAAGTCGTGTGTTAAGTTTTTGGGTTTGGTTATGCGGCCAGGTCAGAATGTTATTAATTATATAGTAAAAATGTTTTTTAAGAAATTAAATTTAATTATAAAATAACACCTTAAACTCCCAAATGAAAAATGAAAAATTTATATTTACTTTAAAATAACTTTTTATAAATTTTTTATTTATTTAATAATAATAATATAAATGATATTATAAGTAACTATATAATTAAGATTATAACTATAATCTTTACAAAGAATTAAAATCGAATTCAATTCATTCTCTTTTATATTCTTTGTTCAGATTATTAAATTGATATTAATAAGAATAAAGTATTACATGTAATATATTAGTAATATAATTAAATAAGTAATAAGATTGTTTGTTTGTTTGTTTGTTTGTCATGACATAAAATAAAATAAACATATGATTAATCATTTAAACAGTTGATCCTAATTAGTAATTATAAAAACTATTCGATTAATAATTCATCATTATTAATTGATATTACCATAACATATTTGTTATAATTAAATAATTATTATTTTCAAAATTATTTCTAATAAAACTTGCCGTTAACCTATTTTATAATAATTAAGATTATTTAATTTATAGGTGTTAACTGTTACACCTAAATGGGTCTAGTTCTATTTTTAGTAACAATCGTTATCATTAATTAAATTAATATAACTAAAATTCCTATTGATATATTTTTAATTTCATCAAGTCATAAGAAATATTTATGATCCATACTTGATATCATATTGATTTTAATTTACCTAATAAAATCTTTAAATGATCATAACTTCCTTAAATGATCAGTTAGAAGGACCGCGATTGTACCAAATTGTAGCTTTCTTCCTAAGCTTTCCAATAAACCTAGTTTCATCACCGTAGTACTTATAGCCGTAGCGATCGTTTTTGGCGAGTTACACCTTATTTCGTACTTGCTTATTTTTGGTTAAGGGTTATAGTATATTGATATTAAATTTTTGAAATCATAACCCTTTCACTGAATCAAAATTTAAAAGGTGACTTTTAAAAGTGTTTTAAAATAATTATTGAAATTATTTAATTATAATTATTATGTTTAATTAATTATAGATATTATCTGGATTTGTTTTAAATCCAGTTAATATCTTCACATCGTGTTTATTCGGCTAGTTTTTATTACGTTTTTATATGAGTAGCGTATCAACAATGATGCAATATATTTCAAAAACACCATAAATAAAATATAATTATGAACGTTAGCAATAGGGAATGATATATGAATAATATATTAGTTAATATTGTATTTATTTCTATTTTATAATAATAAAAATAAATAATAAAAATAATAAATTTTATAATAATATAATTAAATAGATTTTGGTTTAAAGATTCTTTATTTAATTATTATTATTAATATGATTATAACATTAATAACATTCAATACTAATAGGATCGAAAGTTATTATTGAATAAATATAAATAGTTAAATATAATGTGTAAATATAAAAATATGTTGATGAAAGTATTATTAATGATAAAATATAACTTTTCTGAAATAGTAAAAATAAACAATAAATATTCTTTTCTTTTATAACTAATATTTAAACTGAAGGAAATATAATAAATACTAAATACGTAATTATTAACCTAAAACTAACTTAAACTAAAACTATTAATATAAAAATAAAATAAAATAAAACTAATACTTAAAACTAAAATATCAAATATTATTTATAAATGAAAAGTTCTCTCCCTTGATATCTTCTGCTTTAACACTCTCTTTTATATCTTTTCCTTTCTTGTGTAACTAATTATTCTAATGTATGTGTAACATTTGCGTCATAATAATTTATACTAATATAGTTTAATTATTATTATCATTAGTAATTGATATACAATTTATAAAAGGATTAGATATTATTCATAAAATATTTAAAATATTATATTTTTCTATGCATCTTGTATCAGGAGGCCCCCACTTTAAATAAGACTTCGTCCCTTGAAGTCGTCGTATTTTTCATTAATGTTTCATTTCAATAAAACTACTAATATAGGGAATTACATTCTTTAAATGAATATTTCTTTCTGCAATATCATTTGTAATTGGATCGCATACTGTTACAGTATTAAGTTGTTGTTTTACAATTTTTAGAGGTCCAAGATAATAAGGATCTAATTTTCTTCTATTAAAATTTCTAATTAGAACTAAATCACCAGGCTTAAATTCACTACGTAGTCTTTTGATTTGTCTTCTTCTATCTTTCCATAGCTCATTAGCTGTTTCAATATTATTTATTGCTTCTTTAATCCATTGGTTATGATTTATAAATTTCCTAATATAATATTCTTCTTCATTTTCTTCTTTTAACCTTTTATCAACATTGATACTAAGTTCAAATGGTTGGAGGTCTCTTCTTCCGTATAGGAGTTCAAAACTACTAAATTTTGTAACTTCGTTTTTTTTGCAGTTCTAAGGGCCCATAATGCACTAGGTAGTGTTTCATCCCAATCTTTATTTTTCTTTCCTAATAATCGTAAGTATTTTGATATTTCTCTATTTCTATTTTCAACTTCTCCATTTGAGGCTGGATGATAGGTACTAATATAATGAACATATACATCATGTAAATCTAGAAAAGCTTTTGTTTTATCCGATATGAATTGTGGTCCATTATCTGTAATTAATACTTCTGGTATACCATGTCTTGAAAATACATTAGTAAGGAATCTTATTACATCCTCAGATTCCGTTTTCATTAAAGGTTCTGCTTCCACCCATTTGGTTAAATAATCTACCAATACGATTATATATTTATTTCCTCTAGCAGTGGTATATAACGGACCTATTAAATCTAAACCAACTCTACTAAATGGTAAACCTGGAGGAGTTGCTAAATCTTCCGGATACATATTAGTTGGTTGCGGTTTACGTGTTTGACATTTATGACAACATTTAATAAATAATTTAATATCCTTTGTCATACCTTTCCAAAAATAATCTCTTCTTAGTCTGTGATATGTCTTGTATGTTCCTTCATGACCAATAGAGTGAGCTTCATTAATTAGTTTCCATTTTTCATCACTATTTGTAATAACTTTTCTTAATAAATCATTTTGTTTATAATATTGAACTCCATCAATGTATACAAATCTTTTAGTTATAAAATCTTCAATAAAATTGTTTAGCATATTTTTATTATTATTCGTATTTGAATATAGATAATTATCATTCATATTTCTTTTGTTGCTATTCTCATTAATATTTATCATAACATTATTATTGTCTTTACAAATATCACTATTATTATCACTTTCTATATTATTATCATTTCCATTATTTATATAATCAAAATCTGTTTTACAATTTTCATTATAATTTCCAATTAATATCATATCATTCAGTTTGTTATTTTTATCATAATTAATATTATAATTATTAACATAATTTTTTTCAAGTTTATTATCTGGAATATTAGTATTATTAAATAAATCATTATTTATATTATTATTATTTGCTGTATTATCATTTATAAATAATGAACATTCTTCTTTCTTATTTTTAATTATATTTTCTTCCATTATATCCTTTATATTATTGATTTTTCTGCTATCATATTTTTCATTTATATTATTATTATTATTATTATTATTATTATTATTATTATTATTATTATTATTATTATTATTATTATTATTATTATTATTATTATTATTATTATTATTATTATTATTATTATTATTATTATTATTATTATTATTATTATTTTCATTTCCTGATTTACTTTGAAGTCTTGATAAAGCATCAGCTATAACATTCTTCCTCCCCTCTTCATATAAGACTTTAACCTTCAAAATGCTGAACTCTGTTATCCATTTAACATGACGACTTGATGAGGGTTCTTTACTATTAAAAATATAGACCAAAGGTTTATGATCAGTATACAACAATGTTTCAAGATTGTTGCCAGTTATAAATGGTTTGAATTTACACACACAGTAAAAAGCAGCTAATCCTTCAAGTTCAGTAATACTATAATTTAATTCTGAATTAGATAATGTTCTACTTTCAAAATAGAGAGGTTTTTCAAAGCCGTCATTATCTAATTGAATAAGTACACCACCTATTCCTGATTTAGATGCATCAGTACGTATTACAAATTGTTTATTGAAATCTGGAGGAGTAAGAATAGGTGCGATAGCTAATTTATTTTTTAGAGTATCAAAAGCATTATTAGAAATATCATTCCATTCAAATGTAACATTCTTTTTTGTTAGATCATATAAAGGTTTGGCTACTTGAGCAAAGTTAGAAATGAACTTTCTATAATAACCAATAGCACCTAAAAACGAACGTAATTGTTTAATATTTTTAGGCGGTAGCCAATTAATAATAACTTGAACTTTAGAATCAATAGGTTTAATACCTTTAGTAGAAAGAGTGTGACCAAGTAGTTCCACTTCTTCTTTAAAAAAATGACATTTCTCTACATTAATTTTTAAACCGTTATTATGTAAAATTTTAAAAACCTTTTTGATGTCTTCATAATGTTGCTCCAATGAATTAGAATAAATAACAAGGTCATCTATATAAACAAATACACATACACCAATTAAATCAAAAAATATACGATTCATTTCACGTTGAAAAGTGGCCGGTGCATTACAAAGTCCAAAAGGCATAACTTGGAAATTAAAATTTCCATATATGGTAGTGAAGCAAGTTATGTCTCTATCATCAGGATGCATAGGTATTTGATGATAACCCGAAAACAAATCAATAGTAGATAAAATAGTAGCATTACCCACATAGTATAAAATATCATCAATCAAGGGAAGTGCATATGCATCTTTTATAGTACAATTATTTACCTTTCTATAGTCAACACACATTCTTATTTGATTATTCTTCTTAGGTACTAAGACTACTGGGGATGACCATGACGAACTAGAAGGAACAATCAATTTATTATCAATAAGCTTAATTAATTCATTTTTTAATGCATCAGCTTGCACTTTAGATAATCTATATGCATGTTGTTTAATAGGTTGGGTTCCAGGAACTAAATTTATTCTATGTGGCATTAATTTAGAATGACCTAAATCGTCTGTCTTTATTGCCACTACATCTCTATACTCAGAAAATAGTTGCTTTATATTATTTCTACTATCAATAGGTATTTCATTTATTATATCATTTATAATAAGCTGCTTCTTATCACTACCATTATTATTAGAAATATTAGAAGAGATATCTTCTTTGACAATTGATATAAAAACAGGAAGTGGACTAGAACAGGAATTTTTAAATAAAGCATTATCATCAGATTTATAATTATTTTTAGTAGTAATATTATTAGGAACATAAGATATATTACTTTCACAGTTATTTATAAAATCAGAAACTCTTAAATTGGAAATTTTATCAGGAGCATTATTATTAGAACACACACTATTAAATTTACTCAACTCGTACTCTATATAGTTTTTATCATCATCTTTATTAATATTATTTGAATTATTAAAATTTACATCATAGAGTAAATGTGTTAATTTAATACATTCATTATTATTATTAACATGTAATAAAGAATCGTCAACTAAATTTAAAATAAAATTATTTCTTTTCAATGTAGCAATTCCAACAAGTACATCAAAGATATCATCTTTTTCTACCTCTCTAAAGTGATCTGTAAATGTGTGATTTCCAATTGTAATCTTAAGTTCATAGATATTTGAATCAATAGAACTATTTGAGTACACTTGAAATATTTTTTCAGATACTCTACCAACTGGTAATTTCTTGATATTGAATTTCTTTAGTGCAGCAGTAGTAATTAGGTTTACACTAGCACAAGAATCTAAGAATATTTCCGATGGTCGATTTTCTATAAATCCATTAACCTTAATGACTTTATGACTTCCAATAACAGTCATAACATTTATTAGAGATTTCTTATCAATTTCTTTTAATTTCAAAGCTTTAATAAATTCGGATCTAAATTTCGGAAATAAATCTAAAAGATAACCTAACTTTGTTACTACATCAGTAGAGGCAACTTCTTTTATTAAATCATTGATTTTGAAATCATCAATTAATTCCATCATTTTAATATGTTTTTCTAATTTTGGATTACTAGTTTTACTCAGAGATTGGATTTCTTTTATACTATCATTTAAATTATTCTTTATTTCATTTAATTTTTCTTGTTTACTTAATTTTTTTGCATTTGAAATATTGGGTTTATTTATAACAGACAAATCTAAGTAATTTAATTTATTTGTTTTACTAGTATCATTAGTGGTTTCTACGACTTTATCACTTTTGTTATTTCCTTTGTTAATATTATCATCTAAAACTATTATTTCTGATTCTTTAATTGATTTCACATCTTCAGAAAATGATACCTGTTTTTCCTTCTTTGGATTATTATCTGGACTTTTATTTTCATTCATAGAATTGGTTTCAATAGTTTCCTCTAATGTGGTATCTTCATCCATAGCTACGCTTTTATTAGTTTTATTATTGTTCATTTTCCGTTTAGCTAATTTTAAAGCAGGTGTGCTAAAAGGAATAGGGTTTTCTTTTAATTTTCTTTCGGTATCTTTAAATGGTGTTAACCTTTTAGACTTATTTAATTCTTCATTCTTCTGAGTAACAGCTACCACTTCATTATCTTCACCTATATGGCAGTACTCATTCTTATTTTCTTGTTGTCTATTATAATATTGTTCTTTTATATTTAATGTCTTACAATTTCTTATCATATTATTATTATTAGATGTACAACTTCTATCACACCCACAAGAATTATTTAATATTCCATAATCTTTCTCATAAACATTATTGTTGTTTTCCATGTACTTATCATTGTCTTTATTAATATTATTAATATTGTTACATTTATATTCGTTGATATTATTATAAATATTTTCACAATTTATGTTAAAGTCTTTATTATTATTATTATCATCATGATTATTATAGTTAGTAGCATAAACATCATAGTTATTTTCATTATATATATAGTTATCCTTATTATCACTAATATCATAATTATTATCATTGTGTTTAATATCATAAACATAAGTATTATTGTCATATATATAATTATTATTATTATTAATATCATAAGAATTATTATTATTATTATTATTAGTATCATTATAAATAAAATTAGTATTAGGATTGTTGTTAAAATTAACATTATGACTATCATAGAAATAATTATTCCCATTTAGTTCATTATTATTATTATGAACATACATAATATTTCCATTTATTTCATCATTTGAATCAAAAGAATTGCCAAACTTGGTTTGATTACTGGGAGTTGTCCTTCTCCCATTAACTAGTTTAAATTATTTGATTCAGATGGATTGTTTAAATTTGTTTTGGTTGCTTTATTGTAATTATTTTCTGGTAAGGTCTTATTATAATAATTATTATAATATTGATTATTTAATTGATTAGGGTAATTATTATTAATATTGTTCCTGTTATCACTATCATTAATGTTGTTCTTCATATTATTCTTATTAACATTACTGACGTTATTAAATGTATTATTATTCATTGTGTTGTTTTTATTATAACTATTAAAACCATTATTATTATATCCATTATATCCAATAGTATTATTATAATTATTGTAGCTATTAATATTATTACTTTCATTATAATTGTAATTTCCATTTGGATTAAAATTACCTTTCTTATAATCATTATTGGTGTACATATAATAATTGTTATTCATATTATTATAGTTATTTTTATGATGATAATCCATATAATTATTTTCATTAATGTTTCTATTATCCTTTTGGTTGTTGTTATTAGTATTAGTATTAAATCCATTTAAATAACTATTATTGTTGTAATTATTGTTATCATTATTATTATATAAATTTCCATATCTGTTATAAGAATTTCTTTGATTATTAAATTGATTAAAATTATTGAAATTATTGAAATTATTTCTTTCTCTTTTATTTGGGCATTCACTAGCTTTATGTCCCATTTGCTTGCAATAGTAACATCTGATACTCCGGAAGTTACTATTATTAAAATACACATTTTCATAATTTCTTGGGATACCTGGATAGGATCTTCCGATAGGCTTTTCTTGTACATAATTTGAATAAGAGTTATTAAAATTGCTATGGTTAATATTAACATTATCATCATCTACTAATCCTCTATATAACGGATGGTCTAACAAAACATTTCGAGTATTTTTTGTATTTTGGTATACCATAGAAATATTGTTAGTTTCAGTACTTTCTATGGTTCTTCTTTCGGCTTTCTCAGCCTTTTCAGCAACTTTAAAAGCTTCAGATAATGTTTCGCATTCAGCTAATATAACTTGGGAGTGTGGATAAACTCTTTTCTTAATAGAGTTTAAATAGTCATCCACAGAAATAATTTTCATAAAATCTCTTTCCAAGCGGTGGTAAAGAGTTAAGTATTTATAGTTGAAGCTTTTTATAGTTTCGTTTTGTTTAATTTTTAATGTTTTTAATACTGAACATTTATCCCCTGGCTTTATTTCCAGATAATCTTCAATAGCAGATTGTACCTCTTTATAAGTAGGATACCTTTTAACGTTATTATGAGAGGTACATAAAGATTTCAAAACATTCTTGATATCTGCTTCAACGGCAACTTTTAACCACACAAATATTCTAGAGGGCTCTTGTATATCATGGATCTCCATGACACTTATAAAATCCTCCATCCAGGAATCAATATCCTTTCCATAATCGCAGAGGTATGGAAGGTCTCTTTTTACTTTAGTGGCGTCAACCATTTTAATTATTTATTTATTTTAAAATAAATTTATATAATAACTTCTTATATATTATTGTTATAATAATTTTATATATATATATATAATATTTGTGTATATTTAATAGTTTTATAGTAGAAAGTTTTATTTATATAAAAGAACTTATTTTAATTAAAAATAATAAAAAAAAAAATAAATATAATTAGAATAGAAATAATACTATTAATGTTTCATATTATTCAATATTGCTACGCCCGGATTCTCCACCAAATTTTATGATGCAATATATTTCAAAAACACCATAAATAAAATATAATTATGAACGTTAGCAATAGGGAATGATATATGAATAATATATTAGTTAATATTGTATTTATTTCTATTTTATAATAATAAAAATAAATAATAAAAATAATAAATTTTATAATAATATAATTAAATAGATTTTGGTTTAAAGATTCTTTATTTAATTATTATTATTAATATGATTATAACATTAATAACATTCAATACTAATAGGATCGAAAGTTATTATTGAATAAATATAAATAGTTAAATATAATGTGTAAATATAAAAATATGTTGATGAAAGTATTATTAATGATAAAATATAACTTTTCTGAAATAGTAAAAATAAACAATAAATATTCTTTTCTTTTATAACTAATATTTAAACTGAAGGAAATATAATAAATACTAAATACGTAATTATTAACCTAAAACTAACTTAAACTAAAACTATTAATATAAAAATAAAATAAAATAAAACTAATACTTAAAACTAAAATATCAAATATTATTTATAAATGAAAAGTTCTCTCCCTTGATATCTTCTGCTTTAACACTCTCTTTTATATCTTTTCCTTTCTTGTGTAACTAATTATTCTAATGTATGTGTAACATTTGCGTCATAATAATTTATACTAATATAGTTTAATTATTATTATCATTAGTAATTGATATACAATTTATAAAAGGATTAGATATTATTCATAAAATATTTAAAATATTATATTTTTCTATGCATCTTGTATCAACAAAAATTGTAAAAGGTTTTTATATATGTTAGTTAATAAGTTAAATATAACAAGTTAATTAAGTTAGTTATTACCTCTCTATACGAGTTAATAACTAAATAAAGTTTTATAAAAAATAATAAAAGACCTAAAATAAATATTATAACACAAAAATAAATATAATACAATAAATATTAATATGAAATATTATTTACTTAAATAATTATTATAATTATTATCTTTTATTTATTAGTTATAATTATATACATTAATTATTATTATAGCTATTAATTTACTTTAATACTAACGCTAAAGTATTTAACGTTAGTTTTGACTATACTATTTAACTATATGAGTTTATTTTCTTTACCACTTGATTGGGTAAAGCAAATAAACTTCCTATTTAATTAATAACCATTAATATATGGTTATGCATATATTTGGCCAATAAATGGTGACCAGAATATATGGTTTCAATTGAAATATTTGTGGGCAAACTTATGGCCACAAATATTTCTTACAATGCCCCCCTAAGGAGAAAACCTAGGCAGGGTTTTGGACACTAACCATGAATTCCTGGTAGCATTTATCTTGAAATTCCTTGAGTAGCTTATCATAGTGGGAGTTCTTGTCAATGATATCGGCATCAACCCACTCTTGTCTAAAGTCACTAAAGGTAGCTAAGTATTGGTAGTTATCCTTCTTTCTTCTGGCATTCATGATTTTGATAATTTTCTGGTAGCCCACTGGTGCAGGTGTTAGTTCTTCAGGTTTGTTATGGTAGGGTTCAAGTTCACTGATATGAAACACTGGGTAGACATTGGGGAAAGGTGACTTGCTGATATCCAACCGGTAGTTAAGCTTACTTTCATCAATTCCAATAACCTTGAAAGGACCGTACTTTCTTGCTTGTAGCTTGTAGAAGGGAAGAGGGTTGTAATTTTCTGGTTTTCTTAACCACACCAAATCCAGGAGTCTAATTTTAGGGTAGTTAAGTTCTCTCCTATGGTCCAAGTGGTCTAAGAACCGTGTTCTTGATATGTCCAGCATGTGCTTTAAGTTACCTAAGTTGTGAGCGAAGCTATCTAATATAGGAGCTTCACCAAGTGAGTGGACAAGTTCTGAGTCTTGAGGGTTCATATGTACCTGGTAGTTATACAAGGCTAGGAATGGGGACTGCTTAGTAGAACTGTGCACTGCATTATTATAACAGAACTCAGCTAAGTACAAGTACTTCAACCATTCGTCGTCGTCAAAGGTCTTCACAAAGCATCTAAGGTACATACTTACGTAGGAGTTATTGCGTTCTACCTGACCAACTGTTTCATGATGGCCAGTAGTAGCAAGGTTTACTTCTACGCCAAAGAACCCCATAATGTCCTTCCACAACTTACTAGTGAACTGGACACCACGATCCGTAGTAACCGATTTGGGACAACCATGTAACTTGAATACATGTTGTAAGTATGCTAATGCTGTTTCTTTAGCAGTAGGCATACTCCTAAATCCCACTAAGTGTATCATTTTGGTTAACTTATCGCTACAAACCATGATACAACCTCTTCTAGTGACTTCTGGGGGTTCTGAGGGACTACTACCTGGTTTTCTACGTTCCTTAATAGGTAGGTCCGTCAGGAAGTCGATTTCTACTTCTTGCCAAGGTAAGTCTGCAACTTTTACCCTAGCAGCGCTACCGTACGGCTTGTGTCTGTTGTCCTTTTGGGTACAACATATGGTACAAGCTTTAATATATCCCGCAATGTCATCCTTCATTTTTGGCCAGTAGTAGTTTCTGGCTATCAGGTCATAAGTTTTATCTTTTCCCAGATGACCTGCTGTTTCACTATCGTGATTAAGTTTTATGATTGTTTCCCTTAACACCTTTGGTACATATGTACGTTCTGGTGCATCCTTTCTAACAATCAACCCATTAACCATCAACCACTTCTTTTTGATGAGCTTGTGGCCTCGTTTTGCGTCAAGACCATCTCTAATTTCCCTAGCAAGCTCATCCGTGTTGTAAGCTTGTTTCAGTTCTCCCACAAAGCTTACTTCTAACACCGCATAGCACTCTTCTTCCACGGGTGGAAATTCTTTTACCTGTTCAGGTCGAAGGAGGCTAGCTTTTTCCATCTCCAGTTGTACCTGTTCTGGAGATACCATTCTTGATAGGATATCGGCTCTACCATTCATTTTCCCTGGCCGATATATTATTTCGAAGTTGTATGCAGCAAACAGCTCTTGCCATCTTGCCTGTCTTGCTGTCAACAACTGTGGTTTTGTGGCGAACAGGAGATTCCTATGGTCACTATATACTAGGACCTTATGTTTCGCACCCATTAACAGGTGTCGCCACTCGATGAAAGCATTCCTAATAGCCAACAACTCCTTTTCCGTGATGGAGTAGTTGATTTCTGCTTTCGTAAGCTTCTTGGAATAGTAATACACAGGGTGTAGTTCATTGTCATCGCCTAGTTGTGATAATACACCACCCACTGCGTAGTTACTAGCGTCACACTCCACTATAAACTGACGGTCATGGTCAGGATATGCTAATACTGGTGGAGACAACAGCATTTCTTTTAACTTCTCGAACGCCTGGATGCGTTCTTCATTCCACAGGAACTGTACCTTTTTGGACGTCATCGCATATAACGGCCTTGCTATCTTAGAGAAGTCCTTTATAAACTTCCTATAATAGTTGCAGAATCCGAGGAATGACTGTAGTTCTTTAATGTTGGTTGGTTGTGGCCAACTTGCTACAGCTTTTAACTTTTCTGGGTCGGTTTTAATACCATATTTTCCAACTACATGACCCAGGAATGCAAGTTCTTCCTTGTGGAACTCACACTTCGCTAACTTAGCTACTAGACGATTATCTATTAGCTTTTGTAGGACTCTTTTTACATGCCCTACATGCTCTTCAAGTGACTTGGAGTAGATGATGATATCATCCAAGTACACTTGACAGCAGTCGTTGATTTCTTCTGCCAGCACCGTATTAATGAACCCTTGGAACGTGGCAGGAGCATTAGTCAACCCAAATGGCATCACTAGATATTCATAATGCCCAAACTTGGTTGAGAATGCTGTCTTGTATTCGTCACCTTCACGAATACGCACGAGGTTGTAAGCAGACTTCAAATCCAACTTGGAGAAGATAGTCGCTCCTTTCATAGCCTCGAACACTTGACTGATGAGTGGTAAGGGAAAGGAGTTACGCACTGTTACCTTATTAAGACGCCTATAGTCAGTACATAATCGTCTTTCACCACTCTTTTTGGGCACGAATAACACAGGATAAGCTGCAGGACTCTCTGATTTCCTGATGAAGCCCTTTGCCAGGTTTTCCTCTATATTGTAACGAATCATAGAAATTAGTAACCTGTCTTAGTGGTTAGTAACTAAGACCTTGGTTTGAACTACTCGAGTTCGAAACCTCATTAATATCTTTTTTTTTTATTAAAATATTTTATAACGAAATTTTACCAAAGAAGATAATTTCTGATTGGCTTAAAAAATTAAGTTGTAAAATTTTTATAAATTTACTTTTAAAAACATTTATATAAATACGAGTGAAATTTCTCAAAAAATTATTTTGAATTCGAGTTTTTATTAACAAAGAAATTTTATAATAAAAATAAAATTATTAAACACTAACCTGTTATAATTTTGTTAAGTGTTCAATAATAAAATTTTTATTTGCTTTTATTATTTTCCTTTTTATATATTTGTGTTTTTATTTATTGAACATTAGTTCTTTACAATAAAAACTCCTAAAATATATAATAACACCTTAGTGTTTAAAAAAGGAAGAATTTTTAATTTATTAAAAAATTAAGTAAGTCAGTGAAGCTTATTTTAACAATAAGGGTACTGAAAACAAAAGTAAAACCCACAGTTATTATAAGGGGAGCGCCAGGACGCTTAATTTAATAATAAAGAAAAAATTCATTTTCTAATAAAACGTTTTCTACTTTTAATAAATAAAATTAAATTTTATTTATTATTTTTGAAAAAATATTAAAATAACAAAGAAGTTAGGATTCAATACCTCCCTTAGCGTGGATAGTTGGACACCTATACGTAATACTTTGTTGTTTAGATATTATTAATAATCGGGGAATTAAACCTATTTTTTTTCTTTCCGCTTAATTAAGTAAGTGACAATAAAGAAACTAATACCGTTAATTCCTTTTATTGAAAATTTTCATTTCCAATATTAACAATTGATAATATCTACGTTATCAACAAAGAGCTACAAGGGACCTAGTATTGAATACTAATAAAATTAAATATTTGATGGTCCAATACTATTTAATTTGACTCTTTGTCTATATTTAAAATATTTTAATCAATAAATAATAATAAAGATTTAATTTTTTTTTTCTTTCTTAATTTCTTCAAACATAACTTTATCTTATTTACATAATTTTTATTTTCAAACAATTATATTTTTTTAATTTTAATGGAAGGACAAATATTTGATAACGCCTCACTAAAAGACGGTTTCGCAGGAGACAGAAAATATCTCAAAGGTTTCTTAGCTAAAATAGAACTTGTTTTTCTCCTTTATCCCGAAAGATATCAAGATGAAGAGAGCAAGGTTATCTACCTGATTTCTCGCCTTTATGGAAATGCATTAAATTGGGCCGCTACGCTTATTGACAACCATGATCCATGTCTGACCAACTACCAAGCATTCAAGGAAAGACTAAAGGCATTCTACGGGAACAATGATGCAGTCTACGTAGCCAATCAAATGCTACGTACTCTCAAGCAACATCGTTTGGGCGGCATCAGAGGATACATCCTTGAATTTAACAAATACTCTGATGAATCTAACTGGAATGAAGAGGCTAAGATGGATGCTTTTATCGCTGGGCTCAACCAAGAAGTTGCAATGAAGATATTAGAGATGTTCCCAGGACCAAGAGATTTGTTTTCCCTCCAAACTATTGCAGCTAGAATAGACTCCAGACTTGCTACCAGGGGATTATTTTTTGACAAAAATACTAAGGGACCAAGTTCTAATTCCAGCAATGGCTCCAGAAAGGCTTCCACAAATCTAAAAGAACATCCCAAGAAGAAAAGATACTTTGGTCCGTTATCCAAGGAAGAAAAAGAAAGAAGAAGTAAGGAAAACTTATGTGTCTATTGTGGATCTCCAGGACACCAACTGAAAGATTGTCATAAGAGAAGAAATAAAAACTCAGCATTCGAATCTTTAGTTTCTCTACAAAATAATTCTACCAATTCCAAGAAAAATCAACAAGATAGGGTAACCTCAAATTTTAAATTATCGTTTGAACTAGACACAAAAATTCTTATAGACTCCGGTTCTACACTTAATCTAATAGATGTCGACTATTGCAACGATCACAATATTCCCTACCACTATGAAGAAGATTTACCCAACGTATTCGGTATTGGTGGTAGCCAAAAACTGTTCGGAGTTACTCCACTTCTTAATCTTCGCTACATGGATCACCTATGCCGTACTGTCTTTTACGTTACTGATCTACCTGTATATCCTTGTATTCTAGGTCTACGTTGGCTTAAGGAACATAATCCAAGTATTGACTTTGAAAATAATAAATTATCCTTTGGTTCTTCATATTGCTTGGATCATTGTATGACTCTCCCTTCGAATGTTCCCGAATTCCATCAGGAAACTTCTGTTTTTTCTACTGATTGCAATAACTCTTCTTCCGTTTCTTTGCCTATTTTTATTGACAAACCTAAATCTTCTTTTTCAAATTCTAAGTTATCTCATTCTCGTAATCCCAAAGAAAATCGTTCTAAATCTGTCTTAATTAACAATGAATCTGTTAACGATCCTTTATCACAAGAGACTTGTACTGTCATGGCTTCTAATATATCTCTTTCTAAAGTTGATTCTTGTTCACCAAAAAACTCTTTTAAAGACTCAAATCCTACTACTAAACTTCCGAAGGAATTAGAATCATATATGGACGTCTTTAGCGAATCTTCTGCTGCTCAATTACCACCTCATCGTCCTTATGATTGCCAAATAAACCTAATCGAAAATGCCAAGCTATTTTATGGACCAATCTACCCACTAACAGACGAAGAAACAAGAGTTTTGAAGGATTATATCGATGAAAACCTCAAAAAGGGTTTCATTAGGAAATCCAAATCTCCTGCTGGTGCGCCTGTACTTTTCGTTCCTAAAAAGAATGGTGAACTCCGTCTTTGTCAAGATTATAGGGAACTCAACAACATTACCATTAGAGATTCCTATCCTCTACCTCTGATTCAAGATATGCTAGAGCATCTTGGTAAAGCGAAAATCTTCTCAAAATTGGATTTACGATCAGCATATAATTTGGTCCGAATCAAAAAGGGTGATGAATATAAAACAGCTTTCACCTGCAAATTCGGCCACTTTGAATACCTGGTAATGCCATTCGGACTGAAAAACGCCCCGGCTGTTTTTCAGCATTTTATCAATGATGTTCTGGAAAATATTCTAGGGATTTTTGTTTATTCATATATTGACGATTTAATTATTTTTTCTGAAAACCATAAATCCCACATTAAGCACGTTATCGAAGTCCTGGATCGCTTAAGAAATGCTGGTCTTTATGCTAAGCTTGAAAAGTGTGAATTCTTTGTTTCCTCTATTGATTTCCTTGGTCATCGGATATCCTCTGAAGGTATACATATGGACCCCAATAAAGTTTCTGCTATTATTAATTGGCCAGTTCCGTCCAGTGTCAAGGAAGTTCAATCTTTTATTGGCCTAGCCAACTACTATCGTCGGTTTATTCCTAATTTTGCCAAAGTTGCACAACCCCTTCACAGACTACTTCGTAAAAACGTTAAATTTGATTTTTCCTCTGAAGCTCTTGATGCATTTAATACCATTAAATCATTAATTTCATCTGCTCCCATCCTGTCTCACCCAAATCGTGATCTTCCCTTTATTGTTGAAACCGACTCTAGCAACTTTGCTATAGGAGCAGTTCTGTCTCAAAAATCTCCTGATGATAAAATGATCCATCCTGTCGCTTTCTATTCAAGATCTCTTACTTCCGCTGAAAGAAACTATCCTATATACGATAAAGAACTTTTAGCTATTGTTAATGCTCTTGAAACTTGGCGACATTTTCTCAAAGGTGCTTTAACCCCGTTTACTATTTATTCAGATCATCGAAACTTACTATATCAAAAGAAACCGGAAAAAATGTCACAACGTCTTGTTCGTTGGGCCCTTTTCCTTTCCGAATTTAACTTTAAAATTCTCTACCGCTCTGGTTCATCTAATGGTAAACCTGATGCGCTTTCACGAAGACCTGATTATATGGATTCCTCTCTTCCTTCTGATGCTCCTTTTTCGGTTTTACGCCCTGAGAATTTCTGCGCTTTGATTTGTTCCATTTCTTCTCTTAATGATGAAATATTATCTGAATATGTGAACGACTCTTTTTACATTGACATTTGCAATTTTCTTGAAAATAAGAATCTCCCAGCTCCACATCCACAAAGTAATAAATTCTCCCTTAGTAATAGTTTTCTTCTTTTTGATAGTAGAATCTATGTCCCTTTAAAATGCCGTCCCTCCGTTTTGAAACTCTGTCATGATTCCCCCTCTGCCGGTCATTTTGGTATCCGCAAAACTATTTCTTTGATCTCTCGTGACTTTTGGTGGCCATCCATTTCTATTGATGTTAAGAATTATATCCGATCTTGCGAGATTTGTTGCCGCTCCAAGCCTTCTCGTCATAAACCATATGGTTTACTTCAACCCCTTGAGATTAGTGACCATCCTTGGGCTTCTATTTCTATGGATTTCATTACTGACCTCCCTCCTTCGGATGGATTTAACACTATTCTTGTTGTAGTTGACCGCCTTACTAAAATGTGCCACCTCATTCCCTTTAAAGGTATTCCTTCTGCTTCTGATACTGCTTTTGCTTTTTTGAATTATATTTTCAAAATTCACGGTCTCCCCTCTGAAATTATTTCCGATAGAGGCGCGCAATTCACTTCGAAATTTTGGAAATCTATTTGTCAATCTTTGGACGTCAATGTTAAATATTCTTCACCATATCATCATCAATCCAATGGCCAAACGGAGAGGGTAAACTCCGTTGTTGAACAATATTTAAGATGCTTTTCTAATTATAAAGGAACAAACTGGATCAACTTTCTTCCATTGGCAGAATTCAGTTACAATAATGCTGTTCAAGACTCAACAAAATTCTCACCATTCTTCCTAAATTATGGTTATCACCCAAAATACTCTCCGGTAATTCCTGACCAAACGAATGTTCCAAGAGCTGAAGAGTTTACAAGAGACTTTGAAGACCTAATGGAGAAACTAAAAGAAAACTTAAAGAAGGCCATCCAAGTTCAAAAGAAATATGCCGACAAGTATAGACAAGAACCTCCGACATTCAAGACTGGTGACAAAGTATGGTTGGATAGCTCCTTGATAATTCATAAAGGAAATAAAAAATTTAATCCTAGGAAACTTGGCCCGTTTAGGATAATTAGTAAAATCTCTAATCTCACTTATAAATTAGAATTACCAAAATCGCTGAAGATTTACCCAATTGTTCATGTTTCAAACCTAGAACCGTATTATGAAGATAGTTTTGGAAGAATCAAAGATCCACCTCCACCTATAATAGTAAATGAAGAAGAAGAATACGAAGTAGAAGAAATACTTGATAAAAGAAAGCATTATGGGAAGATTCAATATCTAATAAAATGGAAAGGTTATCCGCTTTCAGAAGCATCTTGGGAACCTGAAAGTAATTTAAACTGCGATGAACTAATTAAAAACTTTAATAATTCACATTAGTAATAGTTATTAATTTAAAAAAAAATTAGTAATTGATAAGAGAAAAAGAGAATAGAAAATAGAAAATAGAAAATGAAAAAATATATTTATAATTTAATATTCATGTAATTTAAAAAAAAAAAAAAAAAAAAAAAAAAAAAAAAAAAATTTTTTCAAAATGTATTCACTCGTTTCAATTATTTCTTTTATAATAAAGTAACAAATAAATTTAGTTGATTCGTCTGGTATCCGAATCCTGGAGGAGGACCATGTAACGAATCATAGAAATTAGTAACCTGTCTTAGTGGTTAGTAACTAAGACCTTGGTTTGAACTACTCGAGTTCGAAACCTCATTAATATCTTTTTTTTTTATTAAAATATTTTATAACGAAATTTTACCAAAGAAGATAATTTCTGATTGGCTTAAAAAATTAAGTTGTAAAATTTTTATAAATTTACTTTTAAAAACATTTATATAAATACGAGTGAAATTTCTCAAAAAATTATTTTGAATTCGAGTTTTTATTAACAAAGAAATTTTATAATAAAAATAAAATTATTAAACACTAACCTGTTATAATTTTGTTAAGTGTTCAATAATAAAATTTTTATTTGCTTTTATTATTTTCCTTTTTATATATTTGTGTTTTTATTTATTGAACATTAGTTCTTTACATATATATTCCTTCAGTGCTTTTTCCTCTTCTGGATTGAAGGGATATATAGGCCCTTTATGAAGACTAGCATCCGGCTCCAGGTCGATCTTACAGTCGTAAGGACGGTGTTCTGGTAGCTGGTTAGCTATTTCTTCATTAAATGCTTCTTTGAAATTGTGGTAGTACTTCTCCACGATTTCTTCAGGTGTAGGTTGATTTTCGTTTAAGTTTTCTTCCTGTACCAACCCTACGTAAATGTGATTTTTCTCTAAGTTTGACTCTTGGACCAACCCTACTGAAACACAAGTTTTCTCTAAGTTGGATTCAAATGCCAACCCTCCGGAATCACATTTTTTCTCTAAGTCAACACTCTGTACCAACCCTACTGAAACGGGATTTTTCTCTAAGTCAGAACTTCGTGTCAACCCTCCGGAAACACATTTTTTCTCTAAGTTAGCACTCGGTACCAACCCTACTGAAACACAAGTTTTCTCTAAGTTGGAACTCGATGCCAACCCTCCGGAACTTCCGTTTTTGGTTTCTTTTGTAGCCTTGTGGCTACCATTGCCCACGATTTCGGCTTCAATGTTTTCTGCGGTTACAGTTACCAGAGGCCTTCTTGCCTTTGCATTAGTAACTGTAGTTATGGGACTTAATTGAGTACAGTAGTAGATATCGCCGCCATTTACACCATAACTGTTGGTGTGTCCTTTATCCTTATCATTATCTACTACGAAGTATCTCACTTGTGCATCTTTATCATAACCTCTGTAGATAAAGTGCTCATCCATGAAGCCCAGTCCCACAATGATCATCTCCGGCATGTTGTCGGATAGGTGACAACTTGTGTTGAAGCAGTATGGTTTAGCTTCTTGTTCGCCAGATGGAGTTAACCATAACTTCAACTGTAAGTCATCTGAGAACTGCTTTAACTCGATATCTCCATTCACAGTTCTGAATATGGCTGGTTTGTCCACTACCTTTAACCCGAGCTTCTTTGCTAAATTTGGGTGGATGAGGTTTGTAGTGGAACCATTATCATACAAGACTTCTACCCTTTTTATATCTCGAGGGTTGCTTCTTGCATTTATTTCAGCTACTAGTTGGTTCTGACTGTAGTAGCTGTTATTGACCGTCGTTTGATTTGCCATAGCCTTAGGTAATGGGTTATTTCCCATACTAGAAGGTCCTTGCTTTGGTTGGAAGCTAGAACTTCTTCTAAAGCTTGACTTATTTAAGGATTCACGACGTTCTTTAGTACCGTTATTGTTTTTTACGTAAGCCTGAGTGTTGGTCTGCTCAACTTTAGGCTTATTATTTGGCTTGTTGTTCTTCTGCTTTAACTCAGCCCATCTAGATGGTCTACATGGGTCTGTGATATCCAACAAGGCCATAATAGTGGTCTGGCGGTCTCTTTTGTCGTACTTTTCTATGGTTTCATTACGGAAGACTGCTTGGTGGTCATCGCACTTTAACAAGACTTCACTTAATGTTTCCAGCGTACGTTCCTGTTCAGGGATATCATAGAACGCTTCCCTGACAGAAGGCCTGACCTGTTGTATTAACACCTGTCTCCTAACATTTTCAGGAAGCCCAAGTGTTTCCGTCAATTCATTGAACTCTTCCAAGTAGTCGTATGCTTTTCCCCACTCATGTGTGAGCTTAAGCAACTTTGACTTGCAGAGTTCATGGGGAGACTCTGGTGGAAACTTATCTTGAAGGTGGAGGAATAGTCTTTCAGCATCAGGATTCCTACGCTGCAACATCCTCTCTCTAAGTCTATACCATCTCAATACTTTCCCACCTAGATGATCTTCAATGAAGCTAACCTTTGCCTTTTCGTCGTTACCATAGTCATATGGGTAACGTTTGAAATGACGTAAGCACTTCTCTTGAAAACCCTCTAAGTCTATCCCATTATTATCAAACATAGGCACTTTTTCTTCATACCTATGTACTCGCCAATCGAACATCTTCACGTCCCCATCCTCGGAATATTCCGTAGGGTTGGTGCTGCTACTAGTTCCAGCACCATGAGGATTACCCGTACCACCGGTTTGATAGGATGTTCTTTCATGAGCTCTGGCTTCAGCTCTTCTGTTCATGGCTTCGACTTTAGCCTCGAACAATTTTTCTCTTTCTTCTAGAGCGTTTCGTTGCTCCCTCAATCTGGCCATCTCTTCTTCAAGCTCTTTTTTATAAGAGACAAAGGCACTAGATTGACGGTACAACGTTTCTTGGTTGTTTAGCACTTGCTGGTGGTCTTGTAACCTTTCCTCATGTTCTGCAGTAAAGGCATTTTCCACAGCATGCAGCTCTTCCAAGCTAACTTGGCTAGCTGACTCATTTGCTTCCAACCTTTGATCCACTTCAACAAATTTTTGCTGAAGAGCATCGTTTATCTCGCTCTTGTAAACCTCAATACCCCGAAGTTGTTCTTCCATAGCACCCAGACGGTTTCCCATACTAGCAAACTGGCTAGATATTTCCGAAACCCATCTATTAAGAAGAACTTCAATGTGTTGCATTGGGTTTACCTCACTATTATTAGTAAAAAAGAAAGAAGGATCAACAGGGGTGGGCATAGAATCCCCCTGTTGAACCTGTAAATTCTGATTAGATTCGACCTCAGTGCTTTCGAGAAGCACCGGGGTTCGAACCCGTGACATTCCCTCTACACCATCCATGCCATCCGCGCTCGCCGCGTCAGGACGGGTCCCGTCCCTTACGAATGATGTTTTTGTGTCCAATTTATGGACACCCCGAGGGTTAGGCGACTTACCTGCGTTTTTCATTTCTAATTCGAAAATAAATTCTTTTAATAAATTAAAGAATTTATTATATAAAATATGGTTATAATGAATTTTAAAATTTAAAAATAATGAATTTTTATTGCTAAACTATTAAAAAATAATTATTTTTAATAATAAATTTACTTCTTTTAAATATAATATTTGAATATTATATAAAATATTGTAAATAATTATTATTAAACAATAATTTAAATAAAATAAAATATGTTTTTTAAGAATTTTTAATAACACTAACCTAATTAAAACTAAGCTAACGTAAGAACTAACTATAAAGCGTTAGTATTGTAAAAGGTTTTTATATATGTTAGTTAATAAGTTAAATATAACAAGTTAATTAAGTTAGTTATTACCTCTCTATACGAGTTAATAACTAAATAAAGTTTTATAAAAAATAATAAAAGACCTAAAATAAATATTATAACACAAAAATAAATATAATACAATAAATATTAATATGAAATATTATTTACTTAAATAATTATTATAATTATTATCTTTTATTTATTAGTTATAATTATATACATTAATTATTATTATAGCTATTAATTTACTTTAATACTAACGCTAAAGTATTTAACGTTAGTTTTGACTATACTATTTAACTATATGAGTTTATTTTCTTTACCACTTGATTGGGTAAAGCAAATAAACTTCCTATTTAATTAATAACCATTAATATATGGTTATGCATATATTTGGCCAATAAATGGTGACCAGAATATATGGTTTCAATTGAAATATTTGTGGGCAAACTTATGGCCACAAATATTTCTTACAAATGATATAATTTGATAATAATCTTAATTTTGAATTTTACTTCAAAAAGTGATTATTATATTATATCTTGAGTTATAACTATATAAGTTATATGGATTAGAATTTGAAATTGTTTTTATAAAGATTAATAAAATTGTTTTATTAAAAACACTAAATTGTTTTATTAGAAACACTCGTTTTTCTAATATTTAAATATTTAAAATTTTATTTAATTAATTATAAAAGTGATTATTAAAATTATAATATTTCTTTATTAATAATAATAATAATGATTAAAATAAGAATATTTACATGTATTTATATTTTCTTTTAAATTTAAACTATTTACATTAAAACAATAAAATTAATAGCTATTTACAATAAAAGTAATAAAAGTAATTAGAAATAACAATAAAAGAAATAATTAAAAGTTAAAGAAAGTTGTTTATTTTACAATTAATTAAAGTAATAATTATTTTTAATGTTTTAATAAAGGTGTTTAATTATATTATTTTATAACATGAATTATTATATTTGTTTACTTTTAAAGTGTAATTTACTAACGAAGTTATTAAATATTTAATTTAATAATTAATTTAACAAAAGTTATATATTTTGATCTCGATTAATTAAAGTTTATTATTTTCTTTCAATAATTAGAATATATGCAGTGTTTAGGATTAATTTTATTTTAGAATTTTGGTAAAGTAATTAATTAAACTATAACTTATTTAAAGTTACTTTTAGGGTTAATTTGAAATGTCAAAATCACAATTCATGAAATTTGACATTTCATGAAATTTCATAATTTTGAATTAATAGTTAAATTAATTAAAATATTAATTTAATAATATTTTACTAATAATAGTTTATTTAATATAAATATTAATTGGAAAGCTATTTATTATCCGGAGATAAATAGTGTAACAATTAATTAATATTAAACAAACCAATTAGTAAAATAAGATTCATTTAAATAATTATTAATATTATTTTTAACAACTTATTAATATCGATATTTAAAGAAAATTATATTATTATTATTATATTTTATTAATATTTATATTTATATTATTATACATGTATAACTTAAATTATATTATTATTATACTTTATTAATATCAACATTATATTAAAAATGAAGTATAAATAAGTTGAACAAAGAACAACTTTAAGAAGTTCTTTGTGAGATTATTATACTCATTTTTATATAGTAAATTCAATATTTAAAATTAATAATTATCATTTACTTATATTATAAAAATTAAATAAAATATTTCTTAAAAAACTATATTTATTACTCTTGTATTTATAAAATTTATTATTTACTATATAATTAAGCCTATCCTAACCTAGTAGACTTAATTATAATTCTAAATCCACTCTAACTCTTGACAATAATCTCACCTTAACTTTGGTTACTACCTTAGGATGGCAGAACAAAACTTTGCTAGCTCTTGGCAAACTATTGATGAAGTTAATCAACTCCGCGAAGATGCTAAAACTACTGCTGTAGACATTATGAACAGCGTTCAAGAAAACTTTGCTACTATTAGTCAAGTTAAAGATTTTGAAAAACATATTGAATCTCAGTTCCAAGAAATTAAAAGAAATACTGCTAATTTCGCACAAGTTTTGGAATCGGTCTCTAACAATATCAACACCATTCAAGAGTATTTAAATAAGAATGGAAAACCAAGTGGTGGTCAGCCAGACCTAACCCCTTCAGTTGCCCCTTCTACATCTACAAAATATGATTTGGATTTTGATGTAATAATGAGATCAAAATATTCCACTCCAATAAATCAAGTTCCAGACCCAGGTCTTTTTTCTGGTGATCCTCATGAAACAGAACTATTCTGTCAAATTTGTGAAGATACTTTTAGCACTTATCCTAATAAGCATATGATGGAAGAAGCCAAAATTAATTTTGTTAAAACAAGATTAAGAGGAATTGCTAGAACTTGGTATTTAACAAGATACAGTGGAAATACTCATCCCTCTACTATGTTTGAATTATTAGTAGAATTAAAAAATGCTTTTCCAAATGTTTCAAGCCGCAAATTAGCCAAGATTAAGCTAAGTAAATTGAAACAAACATATGGAAAAATTAATGAATATATGGAAGAATTTAGATCATATATTCAATATTTTAACTGGGATCAAGAAGCTGTTACTCTTATGTTTTATACTGTTCTTCATCCTAAGTATCAAGAAGATATTGAAAGATTATATGACTTTCCTACTACTCTCGAAGCTATTTTCACAAGATGTATTTTATTTGAACAAAACAATGTCTCAAATAAAAAGTTAAACCAAATTAATAATAAAAGCCATGGAAGAAAAAATTCTTTTTATAATAACAATAACAATAATTATAATAATAATAGAAACAATTATCAAAAATATCACAATAATAATAATAACAATAATAATTTAAAATCTAATTATTCAACTAATAACAATGGTGGTAATAATAATAATAATAATTATTCCACTACAAAAACTCAAAAAATTTCTTCAAAAAATTTTTAAACAATGAACACCATAAGACGTCAATGGATGTTCATAATACACCAAAAATTATTTATTATAATTTCCCATCTCTAGAGAACAAAGAAAATCCCAATTTAAATTCATTTTTAACCTTTAATTCATATATTCCTAAAGAATTTCTAAATAACAACTCTAATTTTATTACCAATTCTCCAATAACCTGTAATTCAATACTTGATTCAGGTTCCTCATGCAACTTTATTTCTACCATATTTGTAGAAAAATATAATTTAATTAAAAGAAAATTAAAAAACAAATTGATTATAAAAGGTATTAGTGGGTTTACTACTGATATCAATGATTATGTTTATTTAAAATTTCAATTAAAAATTTTTATCAAAAACAAATTTTATTTTATATCTTTTAAAGAAAAATTCTTAGTTTCAGAACATATTCCTATGGATTTATTATTTGGAAATAAATTCATGAAGAAATTTAAGATTCATTTTAATTATAAAAATAATCATTTATATTGTAATAATTTTAAACACTTCAATAATAAGAATTTAAAAATTTTTTCAAAAAATTTAAAAATTTCTCATTCTAAAAAAGATTTTAATTATTCATTTTCCGATAATACTAATAATAATTCTACTAATTTCTCTCATAAATCTAATCTTCAAGTTAAAGATAATAGTTCTATGTCTTCTAATAAGAGTGATATCAATTATTTTATCCATTCATTTTTATCTGAAAATATCGAAGATTTTGAAGATGATGAAGAAAATGACCTAACCCTTATCATGGATGATATCCCTAATGAATATAAAGATCTTGCTGTTGTTTTCAGCAAATCAAAAGCTGATAAGTTACCTCCACACCGTTTAACTGATTGTAAAATAGTCCTAGAAAATGATGCCACTTTACATTATGGACCTATTTATCCTTTGTCAAGACAAGAGGAAGAAGCCTTACAAGAATATATTAATGAAAATCTTAAAAAAGGTTTTATTAGACCCTCTGAATCTCCTGCAGGTTATCCTGTTGTTTTCCAGAAGAAAAAAGATGGCTCACTAAGGGTTTGTATTGATTACAAAAAGTTAAACTCTGTAACAGTAAGGAATTCGTATCCTTTACCTTTAATATCAGATATCATTGAAAGGGTTAGGGGTTCAAAAATTTTCACTAAATTAGATTTGAGATCAGCTTATAATTTGATAAGAATAAAAGAAGGTGATGAATATAAGACCGCTTTTAGAACAAAGTTTGGCCATTACGAATATTTAGTAATGCCATATGGATTAAAAAATGCTCCAGCAACATTCCAATCATTCATAAATTCAATATTACGCGAATATTTGGATAAATTTGTTATTTTATACATGGATGATATTTTAATTTTCTCAGAAAATCTCAACGATCATATCAACCATGTAAGATCTGTTTTAGATAAATTAATACAAAACAACTTATATGCAAAATTTGAAAAATGTGAATTTCATAAAAATGAAGTTGAATTCTTAGGTTTCACTATATCAAGTAATGGTATCTCTACTGATCCAAAGAAGATCGAAGCTATTAAAGAATGGCCTAGACCAAAATGTATTAAAGATGTTCAACGCTTTCTTGGTCTTTGTAATTATTATAGAAGGTTTGTTAATAATTTTGCAAAAATTGCCAAACCTTTACATAATTTAACTAGGAAAAATGCTAAATTTCATTGGGATAAGACATGTGATGATGCTTTTGTAAAATTACAAAATAAATTAATTACTTCTCCCGTTTTAGTTTTTCCTGATACTAATAGGCCGTTCATAGTAGAATGTGATGCCAGTAATTTCGCAATAGGTTCCGTTTTATCTCAATATGATGATGATAAAAAACTACATCCTGTTGCTTATTTTTCCAGAAGTTTAAATGATACAGAAAGGAATTATTCTATTACAGATAAAGAACTTCTTTCTATTAAATCTGCTTTTTCGGCTTGGCGACATCTACTTTTAGGTGCTAAATTTAAAGTAAAAGTTTATACAGACCACCGTAATTTACTTTATACTTTAGGTGGAAAAATTCAAAATCAACGTCAACATCGTTGGCATCTCTTCTTCCAGGAATATGATTTTGAATTAATTTATCGCCAAGGAAGAAAAAATGGTAAGCCTGATAGTCTTTCTAGAAGACCTGATTATAATTCTGGTAATGAACAAATTAAACCTGAGAATATTTTAGATATAAAAAATGTTAAAAATATTCCATGTTTTGTGGGAATTCTTAGTGATTTTATTGATAAAGTTATTGAATATACTAAAACAGATGATACCGCAAATGATATTAGATTATATTTTGCACCAAATAATGCTAATCAAGGTTATTTTTATAAACCTTTTAGGAAAATGAATAAATTCAAGATTCAAAATAATATGATTCTTTATAATAATTTAATATATATTCCTGAAGCTTTAAGATTAGAAGTACTAATGCGATACCATGAAAATCCTGCTGCTGGTCATTTGGGTATTAAAAGAACTGAAGAATTAGTTACTAGAAACTATTGGTGGCCAAAAATTCATAAAGATGTAACTGAATTTGTTAATTCTTGTGAAACTTGTACTAGAAACAAATTCAATAAACACAAAAAATATGGTCCTTTACAACCTTTAGAAACTCCTGATAGACCATGGCGTTCTGTTGAAATTGACTTTTTATGTGGTTTACCTGATTCTAAAGGATATACTGTTCTAATGGTTACTGTAGATAGATTTTCAAAAATGATTCATTTAGTTCCTTTTAAGAAAATACCCGATGCTAAACAAACAGCTACAGCTTTTATTAAAAATATATTTAAACTTCATGGATTGCCTTCTGATATTTATACTGATCGTGGTTCTCAATTTACTAGTGATCTTTGGAATAATTTAATGGAAGAACTTAAAGTTAAAACTAAAATTGCTACCACTGATCATCATGAAACGGTCGGGCAAGTTGAAAGATGTAACTCTTTTATTGAACAATATCTCCGCTGTTATTCAAAGTCCTATTATCATGATGATTGGGTTGAATGGATTCACTTAGCCGAATTTGTTTATAACAATTCTATTAATGAGTCTACCAAACAAAGTCCTTTCTTTATTAACTATGGATTCCACCCTCCCGTTGATGATGTTTTTCTTTATGACAAATCCTATACTAATAATAATTTTATTAGAAATGTTTGTGATAATTTTAATTATGTTAAAGAAGTTTTATTTAGAGCCAAGGATTTATATAAAAAACATGCCGATAAGAAAAGGATGTCACCTCCTATATTTAAAGTTGGCGATAAAGTTTGGATTCAAGCTCCTCCATCCTTTTCTACGGAAGAAACTCCAAAACTTTCTCCTTGTAAATATGGACCCTATAAAGTTTTATATGTTTTGGAAAATAACAATTATAAAATAGATATACACAACTCTCCTTTCCCAAAACATCATCCAATCTTCCATATTTCGGAACTTGAACCTTTTATTCCTACCCCTTCAAGATTTTTATCAAGAGCAAAGGATCCCGAATCAATTAAAGACATCATTGAGATTGCGGGATTTCGAACTAATTATAAACTTAAACGGTATGAATACAAAATTAGATGCAAATACCGTTCTCAATATAATTGGGTTCCTTCTAGTGAAGTTGAAGATAACCCAAGAAACCAAAATATCTTCTTATTATATTTAAAGAACAATAGGAAGCCTATTGATATCGCTTATAATTAAAAAAAAAAAAAAAAAAAAAAAAAAAAAAAAAAAAAAGAGAGAGAGAAAGAGAGAGAGAATGAAAAAAAATGAGAAAACTATTATAATACAAAATTACTTCAATTTAACCCATCACAGATTTAAAAATTGAAATTTCAAAAATTTTTATATTCATTATTTTCCAACTATAAATTTTATTTTTTAATTTATTATTATTAATATTTTCAATATTAAATTTTAAAATTTTCAAAAAACATAAAAAACCTTTTAAAATTGAAATTTAAAATTTCAAAAAAATCAAAATTTCAATTATAACAGTTGTACAACACAAAAAATTACAAAAACATGTTTTTCATACAATACATATATGTATTTCATAACAAAATTTCATTTTTACCAATTTTTGACAACTTTTGAAATTTCGCGAAATGGCCATTTAAAATTCATTCCTCCATCCTCATGTGACCATTTCGAAATTTCAAAAATTTTGAAAATATTAAAATTTCAATATTTTAAATTCAATATAAGATATTCCACTATCAAAAAATTGTCTAGTATCCAATTTTAGTGGAAGGGCGTTGTCAAAATCACAATTCATGAAATTTGACATTTCATGAAATTTCATAATTTTGAATTAATAGTTAAATTAATTAAAATATTAATTTAATAATATTTTACTAATAATAGTTTATTTAATATAAATATTAATTGGAAAGCTATTTATTATCCGGAGATAAATAGTGTAACAATTAATTAATATTAAACAAACCAATTAGTAAAATAAGATTCATTTAAATAATTATTAATATTATTTTTAACAACTTATTAATATCGATATTTAAAGAAAATTATATTATTATTATTATATTTTATTAATATTTATATTTATATTATTATACATGTATAACTTAAATTATATTATTATTATACTTTATTAATATCAACATTATATTAAAAATGAAGTATAAATAAGTTGAACAAAGAACAACTTTAAGAAGTTCTTTGTGAGATTATTATACTCATTTTTATATAGTAAATTCAATATTTAAAATTAATAATTATCATTTACTTATATTATAAAAATTAAATAAAATATTTCTTAAAAAACTATATTTATTACTCTTGTATTTATAAAATTTATTATTTACTATATAATTAAGCCTATCCTAACCTAGTAGACTTAATTATAATTCTAAATCCACTCTAACTCTTGACATGAAAATCAGGTTTAATAATAATTTTATATTTATTAATTTCATTATTTATCACAATGTAAGAATTAATAATTATTTTTTGTATAAATTAATTCTTATTTAATTATTTTTTAATTATTAAATTAATTATTTATTTAAACTATTAGCATACATTCATTTAAATTACTATAAACATTTATCTATATTGATATTAATTATTCATTTACTTAATTTAAAATTTATTTAATTACTATATTAATTATTTATTTATTTAATTTAGTAATATATTTAAAATAATAGTAAACATTCATTTATTTTTTTAATTAATAATTTTTGTATTACATTTTATAAGAAACATTATATATTTTATTTTACGTTTGTATTTTATATTTATGTATCGTATCTTGAAATAACTTATAGAAACAATTAGAAAATATAAATACATATTAGGACAATCGGATATTAAGGTTTTTCCGAATTTTAATCGGTTTTACTTAATATTACGATGATTGATATATTAGTTATCAATCGAATATCTTTTTAGGTTTTTCTTCTAGTCTTTTCCTAAAAAGATTATTTGTTAAGATTAGAAATTCTTTATTAAACTTTAAATTATCAAAAAATTATAAATATAAGGACTCTGGAATTCCACTAAAGAATCCAGAGTTATTATTTTAAGACAATTATAATAAATAACCCTTTCAAAAACTATATTCATAAAAAATATTTACATTAAAGATAGTCTTAATATTTTGTGTTTGTTATTATAATTCACTTATAATAAACTCTTTAAGATAAGTATTCATTTTTATTTACTATTAAGAAACTTCTCAATTTAATAATACATATTACGATTTGTATTATTATATTGTAGATAATAATTATTATTAAATATATAATAATTATTACAATAATAACTCTACTGTAGATAGATAAATTTTAAGTAGCCAATTAGATTAAAAAAAAAATTTAAATTACCAATTAAATAGTTTTAAAAAAAAAAAATTAAATTGCCAATTAAATAGTTTAAAAAAAAAAAAAAAAAAATTAAATTTCCAATTAATTAGTTAAAAAAAAAAAAAAAAAAAAAAAAAAATTTAAATTTTAAGACAAATAATAATAATAATTAAATATAGTGATAATATTAAAAGACATATAGTTTATTTTCTTATAATAGTGATTTTAAATATACAAATATAAGTATTCAAATATATAATATAAATTTTATTAATAAAAAAATTTTTTTTTAGTGATATATATTATATAACAATTATATTTAAATATAATGGAACTCAATGGTATTGATAAGGACTCTGTTGAAGTTAATGCTGATGAATTCCCTAAGAGCACTGTGACTTCTAAATTAATCGAAGCCATGACGGAATTCATCCCCACTTTCTTCTCTCCGAACGGTGTATTATCGAAGGAAAAGGAAGCTAACACTAGAGAGAATGTCCTAGAGACATTAATCCAAAGCGAAGAATTCTTTAAGGATCATCCTAAATCATTTACTAGCGACGAAGAAAAAAATGCGTTTGTTATAAATAAACTTAATGGAATTGCTAGAAAGTGGGGTTTATCCCTTTTGATCGATGGAACGCTTAGGACTCTCAGTTTTAATGAATTTAAAAAACTACTCCTTAATAACTTCGATACCGGAGACGAACGTAAGCAAAAATATATGCTTATAAATAAGTTATGGAACCTAAAGCAGCTTCAACTTGGGAAAGTTACTGAATATACCATTGAATTTCGAAGGTTGGCAAGTAGAATCGGTTGGCCAGATGACGTTTTTATTGACATCATTGGTAAAGGACTCGTTGATCGAGTACGTGAGGAATACGATAAAATGGATAAGCCAAATAGTTTATTTGAAGCTACAAATATTATAATTAACCTTGACAAAAAATGTTTTTTGGAAAATTGCATTAGAAACAAACATACCGAAATGCAAAAGAAAGGCAGCAAATCATTTGGAAGAAAGAAAGCTGAATTAAACAAAACAGAAAATGGAAACCCATTTCATAGACATAAAAAGAGTAAAGCAAAACATAGTATTCTTTCTGCTACTACTAATTACACTCCTGATAAACAGAACACAATAACTACTATGTGTTTTTTGAACTTAGGAACTAAAAACTTAAAAATAAACTTTCTTATTGACTCAGGGTCTGCTAGAAGTTTTATTTGCAAAACCTTCGCGAATGCAAATAAAATTCCTACTGTAGGGTTGACATCCCCAATCAATATACATTTACCCAATGGTAAGAGTATGATTATTAAGCAGGCAACCAAACCATTAAGATTAAGAATTATGGATCATGAAGAAAAATATGAATTCTGCATCGGGAACTTGCTTCTTCAGGGAATCTCAGGAATACTTGGACGTGATTGGCTTTCCATTCATAATCCTTTCTTAAATTATAAGACTAACAAAATATACTTTTTGGAGAAGTACTGCGGTAAACACTGTCCTTCAGCAAAAGGCAATAAGTTTGTATACCATTCTGATGAAATCTCCGCTCCTATGGTAAATAGTTTGAATAATGACTCAATTATCCCGGATTCAATCTCTGAAGACGAACTGTACGACCAGGATGTTTGTGCTACTATCTTAGAATTAGACAGCTTTCAAGATAATGCTGAAAATAATAATATTCAAATCCTAAAAAAATATTATTATGACTTGACGACAGTGTTTCAGAAGCAAAAGGCCGATGTACTCCCCCCTCATAGGGACTACGATATGTCCATAGACTTAATTCCAGGTGGACAGTTATATTTTGGTCCGATATATTCTCTTACGATCGATGAACAAAAAACTTTAAGAGAATATGTCAAAGAGAATTTGAACAAAGGCTTTATTCGGAAGTCGAAGTCACCAGCCGGAGCTCCTGTACTTTTTGTAAAGAAACATGATGGAAGCCTTCGTTTATGTGTCGATTATCGTCGACTAAACGCAATTACAGTTAGAAACAGTTACCCTATTCCTAGAATAAACGATATGATTGAATCTTTCAAAGGCGCTTCAATATTTACCAGATTGGATTTAAGATCTGCGTACAACCTTGTACGTATTAAAGAAGGCCATGAATATCTCACGGCTTTTAGAACTCCTATCGGTCATTACGAATATCTTGTGATGCCCTTTGGTCTTCGTAATGCACCATCCGTTTTTCAAAGATTCATACAAGATGTTCTCGCGGAAGTTTTAGGTTCATTTGCCCAGGTGTACTTGGACGACATTATAATATATTCTCCTAACCTTAAGGATCATGTTAGTCATGTTCGAACAATTCTTAAAGCCTTAATCGATAATGGGTTATATGTAAAATTAGAAAAGTGCGATTTTCACGTAAAGGAAACCACCTTTTTAGGCTTTACTGTCTCTACTAATGGACTCCTAATGGATAAAAACAAAGTGAAATCTATATTAGAATGGCCTACACCAAAAAACATTAAAGAACTTCAAAGCTTTCTAGGACTCTGTAATTTCTACAGAAGGTTTATAAAAAATTTTGCTGAAAAAATGGACCCACTTCGCAAACTCTTGAAAAAAAATTCTGTGTTTAATTGGGATAATATCGCTGCTACTGCTTTTTCAAAGCTCAAAGAATCCTTTTTAACTAATGAAATACTCATTTTTCCTGATCCAGAGAAGGAATTTGTGGTAGAAACAGACGCCAGTGATTTTGCAATAGGATGTATCCTTTCACAGGTAAGTAATAATGATAATCTCTTACACCCCATTGCATTTTATTCTCGTTCATTAAATAACGCTGAGTGTAACTACACCATATATGACAAGGAACTCCTTGCCATTATTACCGCGTTCGATACATGGAGGCACCACTTAGAGGGTGCTAAATTTCCTGTCCAAGTTATTACTGATCATAGAAACCTTTTATACTTCAAAAAACCACAACTATTAAGTCAAAGACAAATCCGCTGGAGCATGTTTCTATCAAGATTTGACTATAGAATCTCTTATAGACCTGGTTCCAGGGGTGGAAAACCTGACTCCTTATCAAGGAGATCAGACTACAAGATAAAGCATGATAACGACTGCCATAGAATAATTGAAGATGATGTGTTTTGCTGTACTACAGATGATAACATTAGTCATTTAATTCAATTCCAAAAAACAGATAAATTTTGCAAGGAAACTTTTCAAAAAATTAAAGACAACTCTGGCAAGGTCAAAAGTTCTCTTTTCACCGTCATCAATGGTGTGCTCCATTTTCAAAATCGTATTATCGTTCCCTCACCTCTCAAGGCAAAAATACTTAAGTCATTCCATGATTCACCAATTAATGGCCATCAAGGGATTGATAAGACCCTAGAAAAAATTAAACGTTACTATTGGTGGCCAAATTTGAAAAAGGACGTTATAAATTATGTCCTTTCATGCGTGTAAAGAAATGTGTCTTTAACAATAAAACAAATTATAATATTTACTAAATAACTTAGTAATATTAACACTTTAAAATATTCTGTAAATTATTAATTTATAAAAATATCATTAAAAACACATAGAATTTAACTTAATAAGTTAGTGTTTAATAATATAATTATTTATTAATAAAATCTCGATTCTTTAAAATATTTGGGAAAATTCACTCGTATTTATACTAAAAATTTTTTAAATTAATTTATAAAATTTTTTCAACTTAAAATTCTTAACCAATCAATAATCTTCATATAAAATAAAATTTAAAAATAAAATAAAATAAAATAAAATTATAATTTTTTTAAAATAGTATCTATGAGGTCTCGAACTAGTGTCATTCAGACTCAAAGTCTTAGCTACTAACCACTAAGACAATTTAGTTATTTCTAGTATTCATTACATGGTCCTCCTCCAGGATTCGGATACCAGACGAATCTAGAATTTTAATATTTAAATATATGTTTTTCTTTTTTAATAAACTAAACTAAGGAGTGAATTTTCTTAATTATAAAAATACATTTAATATAATAAAATACATTTTTTTTTTTTTAATATTACTAAAGTTAAAAATAAAATATTGATAAATTTGATATTAATAAATTGTTTAATAATAAAATTGATATTGATAATGATATTAATAAGTTTTGATAATAATAATAATTGTGATTTTAATATTAATGTAATGAGGTATATCTAATGATAAGGGTTAGACTAGAAAATCATTAAGGTTAGATTAATGAAAATTTCATAATTATATTTTTATAACCAATCATTAAGTAATTAATTCACTTATCAAATTGTATTAAAAAAAAAAAAAAAAAAAAAAAAAAAAAAAAAAAATAATTTTCATGTATAAAAGAGAGAATAAGAAAGATAAAATAGTTCTTTAGTGTTTTTATTAATAATTAATAAAAATTAGTTTTTTTTTTTTTGTTTCGTCTTTAGTTTGATAATACACTGACCTAGCGAGTTAGTCGTATTATAATAATAAATTTAATAAATAAACATTATTAAAAAAAATACATATATTTGATACATTAGAGTGTGTGTGTTTATTATTATAATATTTCGTTACAATAAAAACACTCTAAGAAAAAGATCGCTACCTCAGTGCCTCGTTTATTTGCTTACTTCTAATTTTTTTTATGGATAACTCTGCTGATTTGAAGAACGGTTTTGATGGCAACCGTCGCTACCTGAAGGGATTCTTAGCCAAAATGGACATGATCTTTATGATCCATCCTGAAATAGGAAGGGACGATGGAGAAAAGGTCTTCTACGTCGTTAGTCGCCTCTACGGGGATGCAATGAATTGGGCTGCTACCTTGATTAACAACCATGATCCTTGCTTACAGGATTATGGCGCCTTTGTTGGAAAGCTGAAGGCTGCTTTTGGTTTTCAGGATATGGTCTATACTGCCAACCAAAAGCTCAAGAAGATCAAACAACATGGCCTATCCAATACTCAAGAGTATATCAAGGAATTTAACTACTATGCTGATGAATCCACTTGGAATGAACAAGCCAAGATGGATGCTTTTGTTGATGGGTTGGACGATAGAATCGCCACCCATATCCTTCAGATGTTTCCTGGCCCTTCTACCTTGATAAACTTACAAACAATAGCCAGTCGTATAGGAAGTAGATTGGCATGCCACCAAGAGGAAATAAACAGAAGATCCAATAGAAGTTTCCGTTCTAAACAAAGCTTCCAATCCCGCTCCTCAGAAAGATCTACAAGTAAATCCACTCAGCCCAAGAAGGAAAATAATTTTGGCCCCATTTCAAGTGAAGAACGTAGCCGCCGAATGAAAGAGAATCTCTGCTTATATTGTGGTAAACCTGGTCACCGATTATCTGAATGCCCTATTAGAACCAAAAAGGAAAACCATACTAATAATGCTGGGGTCCATGTTTTGAATGAACAAGAAAAATCCACTCGA
>MCFH01000086.1:0-136112 GCA_002104945.1 Piromyces finnis | reverse complement strand
TTTTATATATATTATATGAATATTGTAATTTTTATAATACATTAATTATAGAATTATAGAATTAATAAAATAAAACAAAATTTTTATTTTTGAGAAATACTACTTAAATTTTTAAAAATTATTTAAATAAATATTATTAATATAATATTTATTTATTAAGAAAATATTTATATAATTGAAAATTTATTGTTAAATTTTGAGTTTATTTAAATAAATAAAAAGTAAAACATGGCTGATAATTTATCTAACAGTTTTGCTAAAATGAAATTCAATGCTGAAGCTGAAGAATTTGTTCCAAGCTGGCTTAAAAAAACCCCAGCTCCAGCTCCAGCTCCAGTTCAAGCTCCAGCTCCAGTTGAGAAGCCAGTTGAAAAGCCAGCTCCAGCTCCAGCTCCAGCTCCAGCTCCAGAAAAGCCAAAGGTTCAATCTCCAGTTGCCGAAGAAAAACCAAAATCTCAACCAGCTACACCAAAGAATCCAACTTCTCCAGCCGGTATCTATTTATCATATATATTTAATTTTTTTATTTGTGGAATTTATTATTTTATTTTTTATTATCAAATCAAAAATTAAAAGCTTAAAAAATCCATTCAGAAATTTAAATTAAAATAAACATGAGAAGAAAAAAGAATATATATTTTAATATAAATGAAAGTAAAGAAAAAAGGAAAACATTCTTAAAAGAAAACAGTAACATAATATAAATTATATACAACAAAATATTGATTTATGTAATTATTTGAAGAAAAAAAAAGGGATAGTAAAATCATTTGATTAATTATTTTTAAATAAATTTGGAAGAAGTATTTAATAAATTAAAATAGAAGAACAATTAATATGGATATATTATAAAATAAAAAACATGAATATTATATTTTTCTTAAAATATATGTGCTTCAGTTTTTTTTTTTTTTCAATAATTAAAATAAGATTTTAAATAAGAAATTACACTTTTTATATTTTTATTAATAAATAATATTTAAAATGTTTTTTTAAATACTAATTTAATGATAAATATTTAAAAATTTTTATAATTCGAATGTGAAAAATAAATATTATGGAAAAATATGAATTCAATATATGTAAACAAAAAATAGTTCATAACATTAAAAATGAATACAAGAGATCTAATTCCCAAGACTTTGAACTTCCAAAGGATATGAAGGAAAACTTAAATATTGTTTTCATTGGTCACGTTGATGCTGGTAAATCTACTATGGGTGGTCAAATTTTGTATGTATATTTTAAATTATTTATTCATTTTATTTTTACTAAGGGATGATAATTCAATTTTATTGATGTAACTATACAAAATTTATATATTTATTAATAATAAATTATAAAATATTTTTTTTACAGATACCTTACTGGTATGGTTGATCAAAGAACTTTAGATAAATTACAAAGAGAAGCCAAGGAAATTGGTCGTGATTCCTGGTATTTATCTTGGGCTCTTGATTTAAATCAAGAAGAAAGAAATAAGGGTAAGACTGTTGAATGTGGTAAAGCTATTTTTGAAACTGAAAAGAGAAGATTTACTATTTTAGATGCCCCAGGTCACAAAAACTATGTTCCAAGTATGATTTCTGGTGCTTCTCAAGCTGATATTGGTGTTTTAGTCATTTCAGCTCGTAAGGGTGAATTCGAAACTGGTTTTGAACGTGGTGGTCAAACTCGTGAACATGCTATGTTAGCTAAGACTGCTGGTGTTAAGAAGCTTATCATTGTTGTTAACAAGATGGATGACCCAACTGTTGAATGGTCTCAAGAACGTTACTTAGAATGTTGTAAGAAAATCACTCCATTCTTAAAGCAAGTTGGTTACAACCCAAAGACTGGTAATTAAATTAAATAGATTTTTAGATATTAATCTAAAGAATAAATTTATATTTTATTAATATATAAATGTCTTGATTATAAAATTTACTGATATTTTCTATAATAATAAATAAAAAATAATGTAATAAATGATAATAGATGTTCACTACATCCCTGTTTCTGCTTACACTGGTGCAAATATTAAGGACCGTCTTACTGAAGATGTCTGTAAGTGGTACAAGAAAGAATCTCTTTTAGAATACTTAGATAATATTAAGATTCCAGTTAACCGTAATGTTGATGGTCCACTTCTTATTCCAATTAGTGATAAAAATAAGGTAATAATATTAAAAAATTAATAAATTTGAATATGAATGAGAAAAATTATTAATGATAAATTATAATATAGGATATGGGTACTATTGTATCAGGTAAAGTTGAATCTGGTAAGTTAAAGAAGGGTCAAAATGTTGTTGTTATGCCAAATAAGGTAAAAAATATTTATAATGATTCAATTGAAAAGGGATACTTATTAATTATTAATTTTTTTTTAAATATTATAATAGAAATCAGCTGAAATTCTTCAAATTTACTACGAAGAAAACGAAACTCAATTCGCTGTTAGTGGTGATAACGTTAGAATCAAGTTAAAGGGTATTGAAGAAGATGTAAGTATATTACTTATGAGAAATATAAATTATATAAATTATAAGGATAATTATTTAAACAGTAATATTAAAATATGAATAGGAAATTTCTCCAGGTTTTGTTATTTGTAGTCCAGATTACAAGATTAATTGTGTTACTGCATTTGAAGCTCAACTTGCTATTTTAGAATACAAGAATATTATTTGTGCTGGTTACAGTGCTGTTCTTCACTTACATGCTTGTGTTGAAGATGTTTCTATTACCGTAAATATTAAAAACAAATAGTGATAAATTAAAATAATATAATTAAAAATGTTAATTATAGTGAAATTAATTTTTTTTATTTTTTTAATAGGCATTATTACATTCTGTTGATAAGAAGACTGGTAAAAAATCTAAGCATGCTCCAAGATTCCTTAAACAAGGTGATGTTGCCATTGTTCGTTTAGAAACTACTCAAATGGTTTGTGCTGAAACTTATGCTGATTTCCAACAACTTGGTCGTTTCACTATTCGTGATGAAGGTATAGCCATAGATATAATTTATAATTACATATTTATAAAATTTTAATAAATGTTATAGTTATAATTGATTACCTTTTTAAAATAATGATTAATTATATACATATTTGTACTACTATTTTTATAATAGGTAAAACTATTGCAATTGGTAAGATTACAAAGTTAATTCTCGAATAAACTAATTAGAACGAACTAATTTATCGAAAAAAAGAAAGAACCAAGTAAAGAAAATATTTTTTACATAATAAATAACAGAAAAAATTTAACATAATAAATATATATTATTAAAATAATAATATATAAATATATCTTTTCAATTTATTTAAAATATTAGAATCTTTTAAAATAAATATTATTATTAATACATGTAAAATAATTTACATTCAATAAATTAAAAATAAAGTAAAAATACAAAAATAATAAAGATAAGCAATTATATTATTAATTATTTATAATATATTTTTTTTTTTAATTTAAAGGATTATTATTATATATAGAATATTCTTTAAAATTTTCCTTTAATATGAATAGATATTTTTATATATGTTAATTTTAATATGAATTTTTATTGGCATTTTCTTTTTCATTTTCAATCCATGAATTATCATAGTAATAGTAATAATAATATATAATATATAATTGATTATTTATATTTTGAAATTAAATATAGTATTTAATTAATATGTAGCAATGTTGGTAACTTCAATTAGTAATAGATATAAACAGAATTAGTCTGTTTATTTTATTTTATACTGATTGAGTATTGAGAATTCAGAGAAAAAAATGAAAATAGGTAGAAGACTTAATACGTTAATATATAATAAAAAAAATAAGAGGTATAATACTATTCTCAAGAGATGATTAATTACAGGTAATTTTATGATTATTTATATAATCATTTTTTTAATAGCAATTTTTATCTTTAAGAATGTCAATAAAACTTTTATATTATTATGGTTAATTATATTTAAAATTAATATTTTTAAATTATTTATTTTTTGTATGAGTGATTTAGGAAATAAATGAAATTACAGAATATAGGTTTACTTTTAAAGAAATGAATTAGAAAAATATTAATTTAACTATTATTTTTTTTTTATATATAAAATGAATTTTGTTATATTTCTTTGTAAAAAAAAAAAAAAAAAAAAAAAAAAAAAAAACATTTCATAAATTAAAAATATCTAATTATAACAGAAATTATATTTAAATTTGATAACATATTGCCAATTTTAAGTACAAGTTTCCCGTTTCAGTGCAACAAAATCTTGTTTAAAAAAACACGATATTTACAAAATCCTTTCATTTTATTATTCTTTAAGATGAAATCTAAAGTATAATGGAGTTAATCCTTTTAGAATTATGCTTTTTCTTTCTTTGAAAAAACTAATAATTTTAGAGTTTTTATATTAATTTTACAAAAAACAAAAAAAAAAAAAAAAATTTATTTTTTATTTTATTTTATTTTATTTATCTTATAGTAATGAAAGTGTCTAATAAAAATTAAATTAAATATTTTTAATATATGTAAATTATATTTGGATGAATAATTTATTCAGAGGTAGCTGGAGCAGCAGTAGTTGAATTTGCTTGAGCGTTATTGTTATTATTTGGTAATCTGTTACTTGCGAGATTAATATGAACACCATGGAAACCTAATGCATTGAAATGTTCTTGTAAGCCGGCTAAGGCTTCATTACCTTCTTTTTGATTTACAAAATCAACGTAAATTCTCTTACGAAGAGGGAAATTATCTGGTAAGAAAGTAGGGCGAATATAAACTTCGCCAAAACCAGCACAAGCAATCTTAATATGGCTTCTTTTAGCAATTAATGGAAGATGAGAAATACATAAAGAAATTCTTTGTTCCTTCCAATTAGAAAGTAATGGTTCTACACGACCAAAATGAACTTGTAAAGTAGTTGATGGTAAAACTAATTCATCTAAAGCGTATAAAGCATTAACACCTTCTTGTGGATTACTATAAGTAATATGAGCAGAAGTTGGAGTAAAACGGTGGGAAACAATATTACCATAATATTTGAATAAATATTCAATGACATCTTTATCAAGTTGCGTGTTTGGACTTGGGGTAATAAGAAGTCTCTTAAATACTTTTTGAGTACGAGAAACAATGCTTGAAGGAAGAGAGTTACTTAGAGAAGCAGTAATGAATGGATCTATTTAAAAATTATTATTTAACAATTAATAAAAGAATATAGCATATATTTTAAATAATTTTTTTATCATTAAAAAAAAAGAAAAAAAATGAATCAATAAATAAATTATACTGATTTTTTATAATGATAAAAAAAAAGGCATTAAAAGTGATAAATACCTAAGTTATCATCATTCCATTGTAATTGAGCAATTGTTGGCTTTTCTTTGAATAAAGACTTTTCTTTATCATTACTTATTAAAGAATTAATAGATTTACTTGCTGAACCTCTTTGATTGAAATCAATTTCTGCTGTCTTTGAATCATTTGGACCATTCTTAAGGTTAACTCCATTTAATTTACCAAATTGGGAAAAATATTTTGTTAAAGTTTCAATATCAATATCTTCTGGATAATTAGAAATACGGACACCAGTGGCAAAGTAGTCACGTTTACCATATTGATAACCTCTTGAACCTCCTTTTTTGCTAGTTTTTGGCTTTCCATTAGCAATAGAATTGCTGCTAACATTTGCATTAGTTTGAGTTTGAGCAGGGGTGGTAGTACTTTCAGTATTAGTATTTTCCATTTTCAAAATTTAAAAGTTTGAAATAAATTGCTGATTGTTTATATTTTTTATGCTAAAGATTTAGAAAAACAAAAAATTGAATGTGTTTTGGATTCCTAATAAGATAAGATAATTATAAAAATAATTAATATATATTCGATTATTTATTGAAATAAATTTAATTAAATTAGATTATTTATTATTATTATTATTTTTATTATTTTTAAATGAATTATCCAGTTTAGAAATATTGCAAACTATTATAATATTTCTAGTATTAAATAAATTATATATACTTTTTCATGAAGTTGAATGAACTTTTAATATAATAATTATATCGGTCAATAATATTAATTTCACGATATCATTTAACTTTAATTATATTATCATCACATAATGGATGTTAAATTTTACTTTTTTTTTCTTTTCATTTTTTTATATATTATACTTTTTTAAAATAAATATTTTATAATATATTATTATTTAAATTTAATAATTTTTTATTATTATTATTTTTAATTACTTTATAGTCTTAATAATATTAATAATAATGTGTATCTTTAATTTTTTGGGGCTTATAATTCATAATAAAAAATTATTGCAAAACTTTTTTTTTTTCTTTTTATAGTTTTTAGTTTTATATTTGTTACTTGAACTATTGACGACAAAAAATATTAATAATTCAAATTATTTTGTTAATAAAAACCTACTTTAAATTTTATTTATTATTTAAATGATTAGTACAAAGTACAAGGGTTAATAAAAAGTTGAAGTAATGAAATTTATAAAAACGCTACAAAGTATTTATTATTATTTATTTCTTTTAAAGAAATAAAAATATCTTTTTATATATGCAGGTGTTGTTTTAAAAAAAATTTTAAAAAAAAAAAATTAATTTTTCATAATAATTAATTAAAAAGTTAATAATATGAATTTTATTTGGCTGAATTTTTTATATTAATTTCTTTAAAATATATCTTTAGAATATTTTTAGTCAAATTTACTATTTATTATTTTCAAATGATAATATATATATATATAAAAAAAAAAAAAAAGAACATATAAGGAAAGAATATTTTTAATAGCCCTTATTATAGTAATTAATAGAAATATATTATGACTGTATAATGTATAATATTAATAATAGTAATGTATTTATTTATTACAATATATTAATTATTTTTTTTTCTATTGCATTTTTTTTTTTTTCATAATTAATAGTTCATATTAGTATCATTTCTTTGTTCAAACTCTTCAAAGTTACTCTATTCTATTATTCATTATTATTTATTCAAATAATATAATATTATCAAAATAAACTACCTTTTTTGGATTAAAAAGAATATAAATATATTTTATTGTAACCCAATAAACCAATCCAGAATTTAATCAATATATTATCATTATGTAAATAATTATTTACTTCCTATTATTTACATCTATTTTACTATATTATTATTTTTTTAAATATTATTTAGAGAATAAGTATATCAAAAAAAAAAAAAAAAACATTTTGATAAAAACTAATATATCTCCTACTAATTAAAATAAAACTGTTTTTCAACTTCTTATTATCTTAAATATGTCACTTTTAACACTAATTAAAATTTTTCGATATAATTAATATGCTTGTTTTTTTTTTTTTTTTTGTATTATATAGAACATATTATAAAATATATTATTTAATTAACATATTATATTCTAATACTTTGTATGATATATAATTAAAAGATATATTAAAAGAACTTAAAAATATTAAAAATTTAATTAATTAAAAATTTTCATATGACCAAAGAAGTAACTAGCATTTTTCTACAGAAAAAGAAAAATACTTAAATAATATGTTTATACTATAATTAAAATTATGATTATTAACTTTATTATTGATTAATTATTATTATTCCTTTTAATTAATATAAAACCATATTTTAGTTTTTAAATTAATGAATCCTTATAAAATTTATTTAGAAAAAATATAATTCTAAGAAATTATTTAATGAAAGTAGTAATTTAATATAGCAAATTTTAGAAAAACATAAAATTATGTAATTAAAAATCTTAGATTATTTTTTATTATAGCAAACTTTAAAAATTTCCTTTTTGTATTTTAATATTTACACTATTTTTAAATTGGAAATTATATTTACAAAATAATTTATGATCATAATAATTATTCATTAATTATATAATCATAAGTTTTGTAAACTTTTCAAAGTGTTAATAATGTTAATAATGTATTTACAAAAAAAAAAAAAAAAAAAAATTGTTGATTTTATTTATGCTAATATTATTAAAAAAAAAAAAGTTTTTTAATTATCAAAAATTACACACGAAATTTATATCTGAATAATTGTTATTTATATTTTATATATCAATTAACAATAAATTTTATGATAAAGATATCATATAATGAAAATGAAAAACCAGTATTGTTATCATAGTAAAATAATTATTAATATATTGATTGTTTAATTGTATTATTTAAATAGAATATTAATAATTATAGTAAGATGAACTATTAATCTTTTGTTTTTTTGCATTATATGTTTTTTTTTTTGCCTTCTATTTATTCTATTGATAATTAAATTTATTCTTTCCTTTATTCATTATTTTTTATTTATTTATTCATTTATTTATTCATTATTTTTATTTTATTGATTTCAAATTTTATTTTGTATATAAAAATGTTCTTTTATTTTTTTTTTAAGAAAATATACTAAAAATATGCTAATTTTTATTATCTTATCTATGATAATTCATCATTTTCATTGTTTTATCTCTCTTTATTATAAAAATAGTAATAAAAAAGGTATATAATATTCAAAAAATAACAATTACTATGTATAAATCCGAATATAAAACTTATATTTTTTGTGCTTTTTTTAATATCTTAACCTGTTCTTTCTTTTTTTTCTTTTCTTATTTTCTTTTTTTTTTTTTTTTTTTTTTTTTTGCCTTTTTTTATCTTTCGTCCTTTTTTTTTGTTGTTTTGTTTTATTTTATTTATTTATTTATTTTTTTATTGTTTGTTATTAAAGAGTACTAGTTATTATTATTTTAAACTTAATTATAATTTTAAAATTAAATTCTATTAAATTTCCTTTTTTTTTTTTTTTCCCCAGTCTTCTTTTTTTATTTTTTTCTTAATACTTTTTTTTTCATTCACCTTTTTTTTTTTAAACTAAAATAAAACAAAGGCTTAAAAGTTGTATAAGATTTGAGATATAAAAAAAAGGAGGAAAAATAAATAAAAAAGGAAATATAAAAAATAATAACTTGAATTAAAAGAAAAAAATTCTTTAATTATATATTTTTTTTAAAAATAAAGTTATTATATAAAAATAATATAAAAATAATTAATATTAAAAAAAAAGTATGTATATATATAAATCTTAATAAAATGAAGATTGCATTATGATTTTTAAAATAAAACTTTTAAAAAAAAATATATATATATATTTTAAGTGTGTATATGAGTGTTATATTTAATATATATAGAAATAGAATTTTTCTTCTAACTATTTTTGTAAAAAAAAATTACTAAAAAAATTAACTGCTTCCATTATTCCAATATCCACGCATGTTACTTTGTTGTTGATAACCAGCATTTTGTTGTAAATTGTTATAATGGTTATAATAATAATTATTTTGAGCATTAGTTATTGGTGCAGTAACATTACCAGTAGCAGATAAAGTAGTTACTTGGTATTGCTATTTTATTAAATTAAAACAAAAAAAAAAAAAAAAAAGAAATATTAATAAATTAATTTATAATAAAAAATCATATTACCTAAAAGTATTTACTTACTTGAGTTTTATTGTAATTATTGGAAGGAGTTTGGGTATTTGAGTTAGAAGTAGTACTACTTTCTTTTTGGCCAACTTGCATTTGACCACTAGTAGTACTGGTTTGTTGTTGTAATGAAGCGTTACCTAATGTAAAGTTTTGAAAGGTACCTTGAGTATTATTGTAAACATTTTTCATATATTCTTGATTTTGAATATCTTCAATTTGAGAGTGATACATATGATGTTGTGGATTATTTTGGTTCATGTAAGAGAATCCATTAGAACCAATTTGACTGGCTGTTTTTTGGTTAGTAGTAGTGGTAGTTGAAACAGGTTGATTGAGTGGATGATATAAGTATGGATTCTTTTGGACAAATGGTTGGAAAGATTGTGGATAAGATTGATTATAAGAAAGTCCATATGGCATAAATTGATAATTATAGAAAGGAATGTTTGGATATTGTGGTTGTTGCATTTGTTGAGATACTGCATGTGGAGATGGTTGAGAAACTGTTGTTGTAGAAATATCTTGACCTTGGTATTTTGATTCTCTATTTTGATTTTGGTAATTTGGATTTTGAGCAGTACCATTAAAGGATGGATCATAATAACCCTGTATTTTTAAGTAAGTATAAGATACAATTAAAAATTAGTTTAATAACAACTTTCATAGTTTATTATTAATTTCACTTTTATATATATAATAATATTATTTACCATATAGCCACGAAGTTGTGGATCATTATAAATATTAGAGTAATCTGGGACACCACTTATATGGGTAGCATTGAATTGAATGCCTGGAATTTGTTGGTTTTGTGAATAACCATAACGGTTTAAAATATTATTTGTATTATGAGCACCATTATTTATAGCATTATTATAATAAGCTTGTTGTTGAGTTTGTGGTTGTTCAGTTTTTTGCATATTATGGGCTGGAGTAGAAGAAGATGCCATAATATTAGATTGAATGGTAGTTGCAGTAGTAGTAGCTGTTGTAGAAGTGGCTGCTGTAGTAGCTGTAGTAGTGGAAGTAGTAGAGGTAATATTGGCATTAATGTTTATATTAGCAGTAGCATTTGTTGCAGTAGTGTTTGCAGTTGAAACAGTATTATTAGTATTCTTGTTGTGACGAACATTAGCATTTTGTTGGTGATTTGTATGAGTATTTTTATTAGCTTTAGCTGGCTGTTCTTGTACTGGTTCTTGTTCAGTCTTAACTTCAGTAGCTACTGTAGCAGTATTAGTGGTTACTGGAGCGGCAACTTCTGGAGTACTATCTTTTTTAGCTAATTCTTGCTTTTCTTCTTCAATTTCAATGCTGCTTGATTTTAAAGATCCAAATTGAACACCATGTGATGGTCTAGTATTATTCATTGGCATAACAACAGCAACTTCTTGCTTAAGTTTTCTAGAAATTATTGGTCTAGATTGCTTAAAACCTGGTGGGATAGAGTTTTGATTACTGGATTGCTTACTTTTTGGAGTGGAAATTGCGTTAGAAGTATCTTCTAATTTTGGGGTAGCTGGAGCCTTAGTTGGACTCTTAGCTTCGGTTTTAACTGGAGACTTTGGAGCTTCTTTAACTGGGGATTTTGGAGTTTCCTTTATTGGAGATTTTGGAGCTTCAGCTGGAACTTCATTTATTATGGTTTCTTCTGATTTTTCAACTACCGCTTCTTTCTTTTTTTCTTCTTCAACTGGTTTAGTTTCAGCCTTTGTTTCTTTCTTTTCTTCTTCCTTCTTTGATTCAGAAGATTTTGGTTTTGGATTAGCTTTCTTTGGAGAAGATGGTTTTGGTGTAGGTCTTATATTATATAAAATAATTATTAGTCACAATTTAATATTTATTAAATAACATTTATATGAACTATATTATTATTATTTTAGAAATATCAATATCTACTTTAATATTTGAGCATATGTTATCTTTGGCATTTGTGGGATAGTCTTTTTAACTTCAGTTTCTGAATCTGTATTTGTTTTGGTTGGTTTATTTGTACTTTCGGTAACTGGTATATTTGTAACAGCAGCAGTTGGTGTATTATTATTATTTTTATTTTCATGGTGAGAACCTGGGGCACCTTTGCTCCAAGCTCCCTTTGCTTTCCAGGTATTTTGTTTATCATTTTTATTTTCTTTATTTTCTGATTTTTGAATTTCATTTGTTTTTTCTTCTACTATAGGATTATCAATATTAGCATTCTTTTCATGGTTTTTCTTACTTTGTATTGAACCATTTGAAGTTTTATTATTTAAACCTTGACCTTGATTACTTTGGTTTCTTCCCATTGAACCTAATTAAATATAAAAAAAATATTATTATATTTTTACTTTATATATTTTTACAACTTTTTTTATATTTTTATACTATACCTTTTCCGCGACCTCTACTACCACGATTATTATATCCCCCACGGCCTGCAACACCACCTTTAATATAATTTAACATTATTAAATATCTAAAAAAAAATTGTAATTTAATAAATAAATAATAAAATAAAAAATACTTACCACCACGAACTCCTCTACTACCTCGTGATGAATTACGTTGTGAACGATCGTTTTCATTATCTTTAGATTGAGCGGATTTTGGTTTATTATGCTTTCTTTTTACCTCGCCCCATTGTGGTGCAATACCTATTGTTCAATTTTGAATTATGTTTAAATTTAAATTAAAATATTGATCTTCAATGTATGTTTTTATATTAAATAGGAAAAACTATTTCATTTTTATCATATATTAATCAACAGTTTTATTTTTAATTTATATTTGCATTATTATGACTATTATTATTAAAATTATATAAAATATATTTGATAATTCTTTTTTTAAATATTTATTCAATGAAAATATATATATTTAAAAAAAAACCTTCTGTAATTCTAATGATTGCTAATTCAAGATCTCCACCAACATCTTCAAGAGTCATTAATAAATCTTGATCTTGCCAGTCTTGAAAGATTGACTTTAATTGATTAAGTTGACTTATATATTGATCTCTTAAATTTTTTAAATAATCTTCATTATGTGAATTGCTATTATATCTTGATCCCATTTTATATATATTATATTATTATTAAAATTATTATACAAAATATCAAAAATCTATTATTCAATAAAGTAATAAAATGGAATATAAATAATAATTAGTAAATCTTCTTTTTTCTTTTAATTTTAATTGTTATTTTTCATCAGAATAATATTGAAATATCATTATAATATAGCAACTATTTAAGATGATAAATAACTGATAATTTTTTTATCAAAAAAAAAAAAAAAAAAAAAAAAACGAAAGAAAAAAAATAATGTATTTAATCTGCTTAATTTTTTTTTTTTGTTGTTGTTGTTGTTTTTTTATTTATTAAATTCTATCCTATTTATTCTCTCATCTACTTTATTGTTTGTATTTTATTTCTCTCTCTTTTTTATTTATTTATTTTCTGTTATTTTTACTTTATTCTTTTGCTAACTTTATTTTTTAAATATATATATATTTTTTGAAAGCATTTTTATTCCTGATGAAGAATAAATCTTTTTTAATTAAAATAATAAACATTAAAAAAATATTTTTACTCTTTTAATTATTAGATTAGTAAGTATTTGATCATAAATTTTACGAGTTGCTTTGTGCTATTTAATTTTGATTAATTAGTTGAATATTTCTTTAATTTTATTTTATTTCTCTTTAATTGTTAATTCATTCAAATAAAATAAAATTTAAGCATTTTCATAAATAATCAAAAAAATGAATAATAAAAATTTTAAAAAGAAATAATAAAAAGAAATTTATATCATTCAGATATTATAAATTAATTGAATAAAAAGTTTATTAAATATTTTTAATTTATTATAATTAATTTTTTTTTTATTATTATTAGTTTAAATAAAAATATATTATTTATTCATTATTCAATACATTAATATTTATAAAAATATTATATAATAATATGATTATTTAACTAAAAATAGTTAATATTGTTAATTTGTAGCTTTTTTTTAAATTACATTACATTTTTTATGATACAAAATTTTTTGATTCAATCATATTAAATTGAAATTTTAATAAGATACTAGACAATTTAAATTTTTTAATATAATGCCACAATTCAATTTTTTTTTTAGTAATTTCTATTAAATTATGTATTAAATTATATAATTTTTCAGACAAAGCCATGTAGTATTTTAAAAATACTAATATGTCTATAAAGGAAAGCTATTAATATTGGTAGTACAATATATTAATATTATATTAATAATATTAGTCTAATATATTATTTTTCTGTTTTTTTTTTTTATTCCTTCATTTAAAATTAATCTATTTGTTTCTTTAATATAAAATAAAAATGTAATTCATCTCATATTTTTACAATATAACTATAATTTTTATTTCTTTTATTTTTTTATTGTTACTTTATTAAATATAAAAGAAAAAAATTGGACAATTTTATATTTTATTATAAATTTTATTATATTTATTTACATTATTATTTTTTTAGTTACATAAATATTAAATACTTAATTTATTAATATATAGATTATATATATTATTATTTACAATTATTAATGGTGATAATGTATTTCATCAAAATTGGATCTGGACATAGTATTAGGAGCTGCATTAGTTTTTGGAAGTTCATAATTAGAGCTATTAAATTTTATCAAGAATTAAAATTAAAATTACTTATTTTATAAATTTACTATTATTATAATTATATATATACATACAATAAACGTTTTGTTAATTCATCTAAATTAATATTCATAATTCTTTCAACAAGACGTCCAACTTCAATATTTTCTTTACTACCTTGGAAAAGTTTAGAATGTTTACCATATGCATATAAATTTACATCAGCACCACTATGACCATGAGTAGTCCATGCTATTTTGGAACGATGGCTAATCATTTTTGCTAAATAATTTGCTAATTCGATAGGTGTTCTTCCAATTCTTGATTCTATGATAAATTTTAATTCATTCTCAGTTGTATCATCAATGCCCATTGTTTCAAAAATAATATCTGAAATTTGATCATATAAAGTATCACTATTATCATCTTCATCATTATCAATATTATCAGCTGACTTTAATAGTGCTTCAATTTGTAAGGCTATTTTATTAGTAGATTTTTTAACTTTGGTAATTACTTCAGGATGCCTTTAATTTTATAAAAAAAAAATTATTATTATTATTTATCATCAATATATATATTTATAGAATTAATATATAATTTTTTTTATACCAAATATATTTTGGGTACACTTTAGTTGGTTGATAACCAAGAGCAAGACCTCCTGTTTCATGATCAGATACCTATTATATTATAAATAATTTATTATTATTATTATTGTTGTTGTTGTTGTTGTTTAATAACTTTTTTATTTTGATGGTTAAAATAATGTTATTTTCAAAACATACCGAAATAACTAAAGTATTTGGGTTTTTATCAACAAACTTTTTAACTACATCAACAGTTTTATAGTAAGCAAGAATATCATTAGCATGAGCAGCCGGATCATTACCATGAGCAGCCATATCGATTCTTGAACCCTCTTTAATAAAAGAATATAAGTTAATAAAAATAAAACTATATATTTCAACACTATATTATTAAATAAATATATGCTAAAATGTTTTTAGAATTTATTTACCAATTAATAAAAAAAATCCTTTTTTATTATTTCCAGCTTTAGATAAAATTCTTAAAGCTTTATCCGTCATTTCCCAGAGAGCTGGTTCTTTTTTTGGATCTCGATCAATTTCAAATGACATATGCTATATTTAAATAGATTAAATAAATTAAATAACTCATTCAGTTTTTTATTTATTTATTTATTATTAAATGTATATTAAAATCTTACATCTGGAGTAAATAAACCCATAACTGGTAAAACATTTGTGTCGTTTAAATTATCAAATTTTTCTCTATCATTAATAAATAAAAATTCAGTATCTTCAAGAAGATTTTTTTCATCATTACGACAACTATTGTGTTCGTATGATGGAATAAAATGGCATAATCCACCTCCAAATAATAAATCTACTTGTCTATTATTTATAATAATAATATAATACAAAATCCGTAAATATGCAATATTTATGTATATTATATATAAATAGGTGTAAATTTACCTATCATAATTTGAGTTAGTAATATTTGGAGCTAACCAGGTTGCAATAAAGTCTTCTTCATGTCTATTACGTGCATGTCCCAAAAATGACGCAGGTGTAGCTATATAACAATAATAATAATAATAATAATAATTTTATTCAAATAAAAATTAAAAATAAAGAAAAAATAATATATATATATATATTAATATTACCATGTGTAACTCTTGACGTAACAACAATTCCTGTTAGCATTCCTTTATCATGAGCACCTTCTAAAAGAGTTGCACATGGATGACCACTTGGATCAACGGCAACACCATAATTATAGGTTTTTCGACCACATGAATATGCTGTACCACCTGCAGCACTGTCAGTTATTAGTGAACTATATGAACGAGTTCTAGATTGTCCAACTAGAATTTCATCCAAGGGTGTTAAAGTATCGTATGAGTAATTATTGATATACTAATTGTTGTTTATATTTATATTTATAAAAAAAAAATATTAATAAAAATAAAACTGTATAATATGATATTGAATGCTTTTTTTTTATATAAAAAAAAAAAAAAAAAAAAAAAAAAAAAAGAAGAAGAAGGAAAGAATATTATTCAATTTGATTATCAATAATTAATAAATATAATTCAAAAATGAAAGTTTTACTTGATAATATGTTCTACCAAAAGTTTCTGAAGTTGGGCCAAAACCTTTGTAATATTACATTTATAATAAAAATAAGTCATTTAATATTATAGGAATAATAAGATATATTATTTAAAAGAAAAATAAAAAAAGCTTTACCATCAGATATCATAAATATAATATTTACAGGTTCATTTTTATCATTTTTTTCGTTTATGTCATTTTTAAATACTTTATTGCAAATTAAATTAATGCATTTTCATACTATATATGAATTTATATAATATATTATTATATTTACATATAAAAAGTCCACCGAATATAATTAAGCAAATTGAAAATACATAATTAATAATTTTGTTTTTGATAATGTTTTTCTACATATTAAATTGAGAAATTAACAATATGATAAATATAAAATAAAAAATTAGAAATATCAGGATGAAAATGCTACAGCACATACAAAATTATTTTCATGTAGTACCTTTAACAAATCATTTTTTGAATATAATAGCGGTTTATCTGTATTACTTACAGGTAAGTATGAAACCTTCATTTTTTGCTATGTATTTATAATTATTATTTGATTTATTATTCTTTTTTTTTTTAAAAAAAAAAAAAAAGAAAAAAGAAAAAAGAAAAGAAAAAAGAAAAATCTTTTAGGTATTTTTTAATAACAAAACTGAATCCTAAATCAGTAAATTAAGCTATATTTAAATTTATTACAAAATATATTGATTTTTATTTAAATGATGATTATAAAACTTTCATTAATAAAAAGTAATTTTTTTAAAATTTATATATTTTATAAAAGTTTATTGAACCAATTCAATTTCTATTTCATCTTAAATATTAAGTCACATAAAATAAATGATATAATAAATTAATAAAAATAAATTAAAATTTATTTTTCAAAAATTAAAATTTAATTTATTCAATAGCATATTAATAGTATATAAAATTATATATATATTTTTATATAAAATTATGGTAATTTTAATTCACATGGTTCAAATAAATTATAACAAAAAATAATAAAATAAACCAAGAAAAATGTGATATAATTATAATAAAATTTACTCCATTGTTTTGTAGCATGCGTTTGTCAAATGTTAATACTAATATAATAGCAATTATTATATTAAATTATTTATAATATATGTTTAATGTTATGTATATTTTTTATTATAAAGCATAATTGTAATAAGTGATTTCAATTTTTTATTTATGGTATAATTATTCTTTTCACATAATGATATTCATAAATTTTTAATGAATCTATACATTATTATTTTATTTTTTTTTTATTTACTTACATTACTTATTTTTATTTTTTATTTTTTTAATTTTATTATTTTTTTTTGTTTTATTTTTTTGTTTTATTTTATTTTTATTTTATTTTTATTTTATTTTTGTAATTTATTGTTGATATATTTATCTTCAAGATAATATTTTTGATGTATTTTGTACTAGTATTTACATTCAATCTATAATTTATTTATTTTTATTATGAATAAATTCTTTATTGAATTCTTTTTTATTTTTATAAGATTGATGTAATTTTTTATTCTCACTAACAATTGATTGATAAATTAAAGTTGTATACTCATTAATTTTTAATTTTAAGTCCTTTAAAAAATTCTTTATGGCTATATTAATTTGGTTAACCTCCTTTTCAGTCCATTTAGCCATAATATCTAATTCCTTGAGAAATATTGGCTTAACAGCAATATATATTTTCAAAGAAAATTTTTGTAGTAAGGATATAATTTTTTTAGAAATGTTAATAGTTTGTGGTGTAACAATATTTAGCACATTAATCAAAAAGGTCTTAATAAATTTACCAACTTGAATCATATGTGAAAATGTTATTTCACCGAATTGCCTTATTAGTCTCATTAAAATTCTTGAGTTTTTACCAATATAACTATTTTCTGAAAAGACATGATCTATAACAAGAGCAAAAATATTCCTACTAATATTTAATGGTGTAACATAAAATATACAATGAATGGTATTAAACCATGGAAAAATATTAATTTTCATCCAATTATATACATTTTTTGAAAGGTTCATTGACTTCTTATGAACATATGGAATATATTCTACAATTAGTTTAAATGCCTTTTCCAAAAATTGATAGGTGTAATAAATTACTAATTTTAAATATTTCATTGCAATACTATATAAATTAATTATATTGAAAAAAATATTTTTTCCCAACCTAATAAAAGTATGATATACCCTTGGAATATATTCAACAACAAGCTTTTCTCCATAGTTAACTATAAAATAAACAACATACCATAAAGGAAGATAAACCCAACGACACATCCATACATGAATTCTATGTTTTATAGCATCTACATCGAATGTTTTGTAGATGAAAATAGCAAGTATGCTAAACAATGTTGGTATTAATAATAGCATACTAATAATGAGCTTGTATGTAAGTTTTATAGTTTTTTCAATAAATACTTTAAAAAAAGCTAAAGAATATGCTAATGGACGTATTGTTAAAGTTAATAATACATCTTCTAAAAATGAAGCCGCAGGTTGAGCAATATTAATACCAAACCACTGAATACCAGACCATGCAACTTGAACATCTTCAAAAAAGTCCAAAGTAAATATAGTTATTGTATTCAATAAAAGCTTACAAATAGCGTAAAGTTTTATTGAATAAATCTTCGCGAAATTCCATAAACCATTAAAAATTTTAATTAGGTTATCTCTCGTTTTTTCAAAACATGGTATAATAGCTTTGTCATATATAACCTCTGCGGATCTTTCAATATAAAATACAAGTCTATCGTAATTTTCTTCTGAAAATATTTCATTTAATAATATTTTAAATTTATTAAATGAGTATGAAATCGCAGGTATTACATACATTTCTGACATATATGAAATACTATGGAATATATAATTATTAAAGAAATTAATTATATATTCTTCAAAACGTTCTGGGAAATTTATTATCCAATAATTAACAAAATCAATTACAAAATCAAAAATAGTATAAACAATAAATTTAATTACATTATAACTAAGCTTTAGTATTAAGTAAAACGAAGATAACGGTAATACAGAAATAAATGATATTATTTTTTTTAAAGAAAAAGTTGAAATTTCTATGATTTCATTTTCATTGTTGAAATTATTTGAACTATCTGAATCTTTTAATTCCACAGAATCATAATTGTTATTACTTATTGTGGATATTTCTGAATTCATACTGCTTGAACTTATATTCTTCCAATCCCTTGAATAATTTAAAATTACCATTAATAACTGAATAATAAGCACTATCTCTACGCCATATAAGACTATTTTCCCAAATGATAATGGCATTGAAGTCTCAATTAGTTCAGTTGAATTTAATAATATACTATCTTGGTCCATATTGATATTTTAAATTAAAAAATGTTATATATGAATGTCGTAATGTATATATGATTATTTCTTGGTATATTAATATATTATTTTATTTAAAATAAAAAAATTTTAAATGCAATATGAAAGAATAAATATAAATAAAAAAAAAAAGTATTATAAAACCTAATATTAAAAGTTTTATTTATTATATTAATGTTTGTTGTATAATAGAAATTGTTTTGTATCAAAAAATATTAAAATTTTTCTTTTATAATTTAAAGAGAAAAAGTATTTTACTAATTGAATTAATATTTTGTGAAAAAATTAAATATTCAGTAATTTATTTTTCTAAATATTATATATCAATTATTTAATATAATTGTTTTATATTTATTGAATATGTTTAATATTTGTATTTCAAAAATAAGTAATGCTTTTTTTTAGAACATTAAAAAAACATATTTTTTTTATTTTAAAGATATATTACTTTTAAATAATTGTTACAAAGAAATTTATAAATTTTTGGAACTAAATTTTGAATATTAATACTAATATTACTTGGAAGCTTAAAGTATATTTAATATTAACCAATAATAATTAAAACATATGATAAATATGGTATAATAATTTTTATATAATAATTAATATTATAATAATATTAAAATCTTATTAATGTAGTTATATTTTTACAGAATATTTTAATAAATAGAATATACCATTTTTTTTTTAAAAATTATATCTATATAATAAGGTTAGATTTATAGAATTAAAAAAAGGCTTTCCTTATTTATTGAAAAAAAGAAACAAAGAAAAATAGTATCTAGTTATATAATAATTATTAAATATTTAATAATAAACAAACTTATAACTAAATACATAAATGATAATTAACGATTATGATAAATTCGAAACAAATGAATAATAAATATAAATTTTTTTTATAAACTATTATAATAATTTTTTTATCTTTTATATACACATTATAAATAATTAAAATATTTTATTATAATTTTTTTAAAATATTTTAATAAAATATCAATTATTATACCAAAATATATAAAAATTATCATTAGAGGGTTAGAAAATAACCAATATTGTAATAGTATTTTAATAAATATTTTATAGTTAATCCATTAATAAAATAATTTTTTTTTTTAAATAAAAAAATTAAAGCTATTTAGAAATTAACTGAAACAAATGTAATTTATTATATATTTTTTTACGATAAAATAAGGGAATGTTTATAGAACCATTGTATTTTTGTTATAAGATATAGAACATATATAATTTTTCGAAATAATTTTATAAATATTGTAATTAATGATTAACTATAATAATTTATTTAACCATGTTATATGATTATTTTGAAGTAATTAAAAATCCATAATTTACAATATAATATTTATTATTTCCAAATTAATTGTGGTTAGAGTTATCATAAATGGGAGCAAGCTTATCGAGACCACCAGATTCATATTCAACATATATTTCTGAAAACATAGAATATGGAGAAAGACCAAGAACTTGTTATAATATAGTATTATTTATATATCCTTTTTTTTTCTTCAACAGAAATTGATACATATATATATAAATTTATTTTTAATTAACAAATTTATTATATTATAAATAAATTAAATTTGTGCTAAATAGGAAGGTTTTTTAAAATGCGCCTTTTATCGAGCTTCAGTTGATGCTTCCAAAGATCTTTTAACTTATACTGATAATATAAATAAAAGTGTTGAAAAAGAATATTATAAAAAAATAGAAACTCTTCAAAATCAAATTAAAGAATTGAATTCAAAAAAATATGGGAAAAAGAAACTTACTGAAGAAGAAATTGAAAAAAAGAAGAACGATCTTCAATTAGAATTAGATCAAGTTAAATCAAAAGGTATTGTTACTGAGTCTAAAAATAATATTCAATTTCGTATATCTACAGTGTCAGAAGCTGATTGGGATGCTCGTGTTAAACAATTACAAAAAGTAATTTTAATAAAATGTTAATTATTTAATATTTATCTTATAAAATTTAATTATAATATGTATATATACAAAAATTAAAAACAAAAGTATTGTTATTTTTATTGCTATTAATTAATTATTATTATATTTTTATTTATTATATTTATATTTTAATAATTAATATTTTAAATTTTATATTATTTTTATTATTATATATATTTGATTAATAATAATCTTAATATTCCTTACAAAAAAAGCTTGTTCCCGATGCTAAAGAACTTCATACAAATTCACCATTTATATATAAAGGTTGTACTAGAGATGAATATAGATTTATTGGAGGTTTTAAAGATTTTATGGATCATTTAAGACAAAATTACTGGGCTGAAACAGATTATGAAAGTCATATTTCAAGTGGCCGTTTTTCAGATAATAGTATTTAATTAGTGAACAAGAAATACTTTCCAATAAAAAATATTAAAAAACTCATACTATAAATAAAAATTCTTAATAGTTTATTTAAACTCAAGAAAAATATGAAAATTAAAAATAATTATTATATATATGTATTTAACTTATCAAACATCAAACAAATAAACAATAATACAAAATATATATATGGATTAATAAATAAAATAATTCATAAATTTATAAGGAAGAAAAAAAAATGTCAAAATTACATTATATAATCTTCATATTTTTTCCAAAAATTCCTTATAATTTTTTTTGAAAGTATTTTTTATAATGTTTCTGTATTCTTAAAAATAATATAAAACAAACAAACAAACAATCTATCAGAAATAAGAATGATAATAACAATAAAATTTAATACAATGATAAAATTCATTAAAAAATAAAACATTCATTTTTATTTTATTTTAAAATAATATGTATATATAAAACATTCATTTTTATTCTATTTTGAAAGTATATACATATATAAGTAATAAAAACCAACCTTGATAAAATTTAAAATGGTATGTATTAAAGTTTTTATAACAAAAAAAAGTTAAATAAAGTATATATCATCATCATATATTTTTTTTTTAAAAATATATATATATATATATATATGAATTGTATAAAAAAAAACATTTTAATTCTTATGTACTTTGTTCCTTAAAAGTTAATCAAATCAATTTTTTTTTTACATTATCTTTTTTTATATAAGTAATAATGTAAATTAATATTGTAGTATTTTCTAATTTCATAATATAAAATATAAAATAAATTAATTATTCTTACAATAAATATAAACTAATCAAAATAATATAATTGTGAAATAAATTTAATTAATAAATAATTTTATTAATAAGGTTAACAAAGAGAAAAAGTTACATTGTAAATATTACAGTTATATAATGAGATGTAAGGTCATGTGACCATAAAAATAAAATAAAATAAATAAAAAATAACTTTCTCTACAACACGTAGACATTACGTTTACAACACTTTTAATACATGTTTATGTTTTTATAAAATAGTCACGTGTGTAATAAATATATAATATAGATAAATAAAATTATGTGTCCATAAATGTTCACAATAATAATGGATATTTTAAGATTAACTAACAAGATTAGTAAAGAAAATGATTTTTAAAAAATAAAATTTAATTATGAAATTTTTATTTACAAATTATTGGATTAATTATTTATGTAAATTCATTAAAAATTTATATATAATATTTTCAATATAAAAATTAAGAAATATATACTTTAAAAAAAGTAAATTATAAGATTTTTCATTGAAATAAATTTAATTAATAAATGATTTTATTAATAAGGTTAGCAAAGAGGAGTTACATTGTAAATACTACAGTTATATAATGATATATGACATAAAAATAATATGTGACTTGAACAATTTTATTAGTTAATATTAAATTCATATAGTTTTTATTATAATATTAATTATTTCTACAATTTAAAAGAATAAAATGAAAATTCATGACAAATGTAAGAACATGTAATATAGAAGAATAATATATATGTATAATCCATATAGTTCCAGCCTTATAATTGGACAACTAATTATTAAGTAAGCCTCATTAAAAATAAACTAGTGAATAAATATTATTAAAGAGGGCTTCTTGTTTAAGTTAAATTTTAATAGTTAAAACTGACAGGATAACTTTTTAGTATTTAGACAGATAGAAATATTGAAACGTAATTAATAAAGTTATAAATGAAATTATATATTTATCTAAAGTTAAATTCTTTCTACATAAAAATAACCTATATCATATATCAGATCAAGTGACTATAAAAATAAAATAAAATAAATAAAAAATAGCTATAGACATTACATTTAAGACACATTTAATACATGAATATATGTTTTTATTATAGGTATAAAATGATTAAGCTATATAAGTCAACTTATCTTTAAAATGAAACTTATTAATATCATATTAAAAAATCAAAATATATAAATGAATAATTTTATTTGTGGATAAATAATGTTAGAAATTTTAATATAAATACTTATGTAATATCACATAATATATTATAAAAATTGATTTAATATTAATAATGCAAATCATAAATTGAATCAATTGTTTTTGTTTAGATCATGTGAAATGACCATGTCCTAGATAAATAAAGTATTATTATACAATTATTTATTAATGTTTTAATAATTAATGTATATTTTTTTAATTAAGTTATCATAGTAATTATAACATTAAATATTATGATTCTAGTTGCTTTTATTATAATAATTAAATATTTTTGTATTAATAATTTTTGCATTAATAATTTTTGTTTTCCCTTTTTTTTTGTACTATTCTTTTTTAGTAAAGATTAGGCATAATATTATAATATATTAAGTTATATTAAAATTTTTTTGATTTTTTTTTTTTTAAAAATTTTGTTGTCTTCTCTTACATTACAAAAATGTACGATCCTTAATATTTTATTTCATACTTAATGTATTATTCACAATTTTGGATTTTAAGGGCCAATTCTTTTTTTTTTTTTTTTTAAAATAAATAATATTTAAAGTTTATATATAGTAAATAAAATCAAACTTAATATTTAATTTCTATACTGTAATATATATATTCAAAAATAAATATGAATATATGAACAAGTAAACTATTTTTATATTGTATATATTTATTATTCAAATATTGGTTGAGAATAAATATATATTAAATTTTAGTGATGAATGAAGTGATGAAATAAAATGATTCAACAAATTGTTTTTTAATAAAGTTTGCAATAGTTTATTATTTATATAAGGAATAGAATATTGAAATACATTATTACATTTTAAAGAAATTAAAAAAAAGATAATATATTAAAATAAAACAAAAGGTAAGAACTAAATAGTTTATTATTTTTTTATAGAGTAAAATATTTTTATATGTTATATATATAACATATTAGTAATAGTAATAATATAATAAAATATAATTTTTAAGTTTCTTATTATTGAAAAACATTTTTATATTTTTATTTCTTTATGTATAGTTCAAAAAATTCAATATAAATATTATCTCTAATATTATTTGTAGATATTTTTTTAATTTATTTTCTCTATATATTAATTTGATTTATAAAATAAAATTAATAAATGAGCAATTTATTTATTTTAATATATTACTATCAACATATAAATGTTTATATATATTTCTAAACTTTTTTTTTTTTTTTTGCACATACAAAAGAATAATTTCATGCTAATTAGTAGTAATTGAGTAATACAATGACTATTTTCTAAATATATAATATAAAATATTGAATATACAAAAAGGGTTGATCAAATTTTTAAAAATAAATTTAAAAATATAATAACTTTATTTATTTTTGTTACAAAAACTACATAATTATATATAATATAATTTTTCTTTTTTTTACTATTAAAAAATTATAATTTTCCAATAAATTATATTTAAATCATTTTAAATTGCTATAATTTTGAATAATATAAAGATTGTATAATTCAAAATAGAAATTTGTTAAAATTTTTAAGCGTAATGAAATAAATCGATAATAATAATAAAACAATTTTCAAAACGTAATATTATTTTAAATAAAATTGATAATTCGAGTAATAGTAACACTTAATAGATTAATTAATTAATTAATATAGACTATTTATATTAATATCGAAGTATTTCAATATTTTATAAAAATAGATTAAGAAAAACTAATATCAATACTTTAATGTATTACTATAAAAACTAATTGAGCTTGAATTCTTTATTATTAATTTAAAAAATTTATTTTTTATTTTTTAAAAAAAAATTAAAATTTTATATTAATATATTTTTGCTTTATTGTAAAAGAAAAATACTTTCTATATTATTTTATTATTTATATTATTTATTTATATATATATTTTATTAAAACTATTTAAAAAATATAGTGAAATAATTTTAAGATATTTTTGTTGTTAGTAATAAAACAAAATTTTCTAGATAATTAAAACTGCTTTTAAACACATTATAATACAATTTAAATTTCTTAATTATTCATCATGGATTTAAATGTAAAAAAAGAATAAAAAATAAAGTAAATTTATTAAAGTATTAATGAGAAAAATAATTCTTATTATTTTATAATTTACTATTTATAATTATTAATAGGCTTTACAACAGATTACCAACGAGAACATTAAAAAGAATGTTTTGGAAGGAAAATTTAATCAAGGAAAAGAAGTTTCAAGAAAAAGAAACAGAGGTGTTTTAACCGATGTAACCTCAAATCAAGTATGATATAATGCTATTTAAAAGAATAGTAATTGTAAATTTTTATATTGATATTAATAATAATTATTATTTTATTAGAATATATGCCAAGGACGTGCTAATTTAAAACAAGTATTAAAGCATCAAGAGCAAAAACAGTTACCACGTGCAAAAAGAATAAGATTAAGTGGCAATAAATATGATGTTGAAAATTCAAATGATAATGTAATCATGAAAAATATTAAAATTGAAAAAAATAATGATAACAACAACAAAGATAATTTATCTTTATCCAAGGTTACATCTGAAAAAGCCGTTAATAACGATACCAATGAGGATAGCTTAGCTGAAATCACTAGTAGTATTGATAAAACCACTATTAAATCAAGTCAAGAAGCACCTGAAAGTAAGTCATCTAAAAATAAAGAGGACGAAAATAAAAAACTTGAAAATGAAAATAAGGAAACCGAAATAAAGGAAGAAAATGAAACCATAGAAAGAAGAAAGTCAATTTTTGAAGAAGAAATTGAGAAAGCTAAAGCAAGAGAAGAAGCTGATAGTAATAATAATGAAGTTGAAGAAGAATATCCAGAAAAAGCAAAAGAAGATTGGGATGATTTAGATGCCGAAGATGAATTTGATCCAATAATGGTTTCTGAATATGTTAATGATATTTTTGTCTATTTAAGAGAAAAAGAAGTTAGTATTTTTTGTTTTAAAATTAATTTATGTTTATACAATAATTATATTTCATAGTATTAATAAATTTTATTATGTTTTTTTTAGTTAACTACTAAGCCAGATCCTGATTATATAGAAAATATAAATAAAGAACTTTCATGGAAGATGAGAACATCTTTAGTTGATTGGATTATTCAACTTCATTATGCTTTTAAATTTTGTTTAGAAACACTCTATCTTACTATAAATATTGTTGATAGATTTTTATCTGTTCGTCTTGTTCCAAGTGCTCATCTTCCATTAGTAGGTATTGCTGCATTATTTATTGCTGCTAAATATGAAGAAATTATTGTTCCTTCTGTTGAACAAGTTCTTAAAGCTGCAAATAATTGTAATACCCCTGAAGAAGTATTTATAGTAGAACGTTGTATCTTGAGAGAATTGGAATTTGATCTTAATTATCCAAGTCCTTTAAATTTTTTGCGTAGAATATCTAAAGCAGATGATTATGAAATGTTTGGAAGAACTTTATCTAAATTTTTTATGGAGTTATCTTTATTAAATAATAAATTCTTAAATTATTTGCCATCAAAAATTACTGCTGCTTCTATGTATTTGTCAAGAATAATGCTAGATAGACAGGAATGGGTAATTATTAGTATAGGCACAATTTCTTTTTTAAATTAAATTTATTAAATTTTATTTAATTTAATATTTAGACACCAAATTTAAGACACTACTCTGGTTATCATGAAGATGAATTAAAAGAATGCGTTAGTTTATTGATACAGTCACTTGCTTCTCCTCCAAAAAAATGGAATAGAAGTGTGTTAGATAAATATGCTCTTCCTAAATTTGGAAAAGTTAGTTTATTTGCACGTCAGTGGTTAAAAAGAAATATTGATAAGGCTGAAGATCTTATCGTATAAAAAAGTAAAGTATAATTTGAAATTAGTAAATTTTGGTTAATATAAAAATGTTTAATATTAGATTTTAAGAAAGACAAAAAATGAAAAATTAAATGAATATATTATTCATTTAATAATTATTATAATACTATTTTTTTAATTTATAATTTTTACTTTTTATTTTCTTTTTTCAATTATAAGGGTTAATGATTTAATATTTCTTCATAATATTGAAACATTACTTTAATACCAATTATCTCGTCAAACAAAACAAATTTATTTCTACCTTTTATATTAATATTTTGATTTATACCAATATTTTAATATTATAATTTTATTTTTATTCTCTTTTTATAGTTTTATTTTTATAGATAAACAAATAAGCAAAGTAGTTGTAATAGTTTAATATTATATTAAAATATTTATTATTTATTTTCATATACCCTAAAATGTAGCAATTAATTAATGTGAGGTTAATTAAATGTTACTATAATAAAATGTATGTTATAAAATTTATTATTACAATAAAATAAAAATAAATATTTATCAAAGAAAGCAAGTTTTTAAATATGACAACAATATGAATGAACATTAAAAATAATTTTAATTTTACATTATTCAAATACAATATATTTTATTATTGTAATCTAACAATCAAATTCATTGATTTCAATTTTTTTTTTTCTTGGTTATTAAAGATACAAAATAAATGTAGTGACATTTAATAACCAATTAATAATGAAAATTTATTTACAATATAATACAAAATTACTTATTAATGTTTTGTTGTTAAATATTAATAATTCGTCATATAAATTCTACTTTTAACTCAAATACTATAATAAATATTAAAACTGTTATCATTGTTATTATTAGTAAAGAAGTAAAATAGAGCATTAAGATAATTTATCAAGATTTTGTATATACTTTTATTTGCATTTTTCTGTTTTTTTTTAACTTTTTTTCCCCCTTTTTTCATATATAATTAATATATATAATTTTAATTTAAAATTATTTGATTTAAAATAATACATCATAATAAAGTAACACATAATTTCACATAATACATAATAATACTAATACTAATACTAATACTAATACTAATACTAATACTAATACTAATACTAATACTAATACTAATACTAATACTAATACTAATACTAATACTAATACTAATACTAATACTAATACTAATACTAATACTAATACTAATACTAATACTAATACTAATACTAATACTAATACTAATACTAATACTAATACTAATACTAATATTAATGATGAAAAACATGAATTAAATGGAATATAGTGAAGATTTAGAATTTGATAGTTTTTTTTATTTTTTTTTTCATTTAATAGAAGGCATGTAATAATAATACATAAGAAAAAAAGTAAAAAAAAAAAATTGGCATTAATTAATATACATTTGTTATATTTATTTTTTATTTAATTCTTTAATTTCTAAATATTCTTCTTTATATTTAGCAACATCATTTTGTAAAGTATCACTTGATAGTAATTCTACAATTTAATAATATTGTAACCATTTAAAGTAAGAAAAATTTAATTTGAATTTGAATATTTTCATTTTGTATTTTTTTTTTAAAAAAAATAATAATTATGGGTTTATGTATTATAAATATATGTGAAAGAATCCATATGGATAAATAAATTATATAATAAAAAATATATATATATAAAACAATAATAAATGATATAATTAATTCGTTAGAATTATATTATTCAAAAACAAAAAAAAAAATAGATATATTATTAATATACCAGAGGCATATTCATCTATATCCTTCGGCTTATTTTTTAGTACGTTCGAAATAACTTCGTTTTCATTTAAGTTGGAAAAATAAGAGTAGTTGTGATTATGAAGGATTTCGAGTTTTATATATAAATAATTGAATAGAATAGCATTTATTATTGTTATTATTATTATTATTATTTAATATATAAAATAAAGAAATGAAGTTTTCCAATTTTAACAATTTTAAGTTATAATTCCAAGTTTTAATTATAATTAAAAATTTAAATGGAATATTAGATGATAGGTTTACTGTCTACATTAATAGTATTATTTTTAGTGAATATAGTAAATTAATTATATATAATTAATTCTTACAGTAGCCTATGATATCATTAATTTCTGGATGTTCTCTTAAATATTTTTCATTTGATATTCTTATATTATTCTATCCATGCATTATAAAGAAAGAAAAATATGTAAATATGAATATATAATAAAATATATATACAGGGAATTATACATTCTATAAATGAAATAGAATACTCTTTAAAACCATATATATATTTATTAAAATATATTATTTTCAATTTTAATGTATACCATATTATTCATTAATTTTCTTTGCTTTTCTTCACATAGTAAAGTACCATTGACTTGAACATCATCCATTCCATGTTCACGACGTTCTATTGGTTCTGGAGGTTCATATATCTTTACTTTTTTTAATTTACCAATATATTTTTTTTTATTATAAATATCCATTTTGTATTACGTTTGGTTTTTCTGTTTTATTTCCTGTGTTAATAGATGTTGCGAAAAATAATTTATGTTTGTATAAAATTTTTAGTTTTTAATATTATAATTAACAAGAAATGAAATATAGGTTTTTTTTTCATTATTTTTTTTTTTATTTTTTATTTTATTTTTATTTCCTTGAAAAGTTTAATTTATATTAAATAAAAAATATTAAGACAGAGGCTTTTTAATACATTCTATTCTTAATCTAATAAATATTAAGGATATAATCTATATAATATATGTAATTAATTACAACTCCGATTAATAATTAATACATTAAATAAGTATTATGAAATTTGTATTTTTATATGTAAAAATATCATAAATAACTATTTGTGTAACATATCATCATATGATATCAACATTTTTAATTTTTTTTTTACATAAAAAATAAAATTAAATATTTAGATTGAAAAAATAAAAATAGTGAAATAAAACATATTATAAGAACATTTTTTATTTCGAAAATGTTATGAAAACTCAGTATTTAAAAAAGGAAGCATTACTATTCAAGGTTATAAGGTTATGAAATAATACCAAAGATGAAACAATATATGTTTAATTAGACATAATCGACATATTAGGAAATAAAATTAATTAAACTTTAAAAACTTTAAATTTCAATTTTATTTTAACCAATGATATTCAATATAATTTGAATATAAAAATAATTTTTGTAATAAAAAAGTAATTTATATTTTAAATAAATAATATAATTGAAAAATCTTTATAAATTATAACACAATTAAAATTATAGACAATTAATAATATAGAAATATATACCATTTTGAAGAAATTTATTTTCAATATAATATTTGAATAAATATATATAGTGTTCAATTCCATATATAAACAATTTTAGAAAAAAAGTAACTTATACAACTTTATTTAACATATTGAGAAATTAAAGAAGTATTATTAACAGGATAATTAAACGCAAAATATTTATTTTGTATTACTCATTTTAATATAAATTACCACCTTATTATATTTCTATATTGGTTTTACAAATTTAGATAATTGATTAAAGTCTCAATAAAAAACAAAGCAAAAAATTAAAATCAATAAGGATTATATTAAAAAAAAGAAAACATAATTGGAATACAGAAAAAAAAGGAAAATATTATAGAAAAATATAGAAAATATTTAATAAAAATAAAAGGAAGTTATTGGAAGTCAGACTTGTTTTCTAAATATAATTTATTATTATATCAGTATGTCTTCTTATTTTTCATTAGCTTGTTTAGCTCAAATTGAATCTGCTTATGTATGATACTTTTTTTTATTATATATATTATATATTAAATTTAAAATAAAGAAATAAAGGAAAAGTGTATTATAAATAAGAACAAAAATAAAACAAAAAAACATGCAAGAAACAGTTATTAAATAATTATAAAAATGAAAATATTAGGATTGGATATATGAAAATTAAGTTTATAAAACTCTTATTACATCATTATTTGAATAAAAAATTGAGATATAATAAAATTATATTAATACAATTTTAAAACATCACTTTCTTTTTTAATAATAATAAAATATTACGAAAGATATTTTATTTTCTAGCATTATTAATCTGACTATAAAAATTAAAATATTATTAAAAATCATATATATTTTATTATTTTTTATGTTTTTTATTTTTCAAAAAAAGTTTCCTGAATATGATAATCTATATTGCAAATATTCAGTAGTTTATGGATCTGACTGGACTGTCATCTCTGTAAGTGTCAAAAATTATGCTATATATATAAAATATATATTTTTAGATAATTTAATGTATTAATAAGTATTATTTTGATATTTTATGTACTATGTCTCTTTTTTTTATTTTAATATAAAATGTTAATGTATTATTTAATCATAAGGGAGTAGAAGAAGGTATTACTCAGCTTGGAAAGGCATCTACTAGTATAACATTTTCAGCTTCAACTTCTTCAACTAAAGATATTCCTCCAGGTCGTGTATGTGTTTGGAATTTCCCATTAGAAATTGCTTTTAAATCAACAAATGCTTATGGTATTATTATAAAATATCTATTATTTATATATGAATTAATTTTTTATTAATATATAATATATTTATTTTACTTTTCAATTTTCATTTAATGAAATGATAATTAAAATTAACTATAATAATTTACTTTGAATACTTATAAAATATATTATTATCAATATATATATTAAGGTTGGCCACAAATTGTATTTAATGTCTATGGTTTAGACAGTTTTGGTCGTGATGTTATTAGAGGTTATGGATCTTTAAGACTACCTCTTAGTAGTGGACAGTAAGATATTAAAATATTAATATTAATACATTTTGATATTATGTATTATTTTTTAAAAATAGAATTTTTTAAAAATAAAATAAATATTAATTTATTTTGGTTTTTATATTAAAAATGAATGTTTTTTTTTTCTATATATATTTAAAATATGATTCTAATCATTAAATTATTATTTAATGATATATAGATATGAAAAATTTGTACCAACATTTATTCCAGTTGCCTCTGTACCATTAAATGGTTTTATTGCTGTATTGGCTGGTAAATTGCCAGAATTTTTGGATTCTCGTTTTGTTGTTAAAAATGAAGGAAGAGAAGGTATATGAACTTATATATTAAAATATTTTAATTTTATTAAATAAAATATACTTAAATAGTAAAAAAAAAAACTTTTTTTCTAGATTTTAATATATTTTTCTTTAATAATTATGATTATTGTCAAAAGTAACTAGGGTAAAAAGTCAAGGAACTGTTAAAGTTAAATTAAATATTATAACAAAAGACTTAGAAAACTTTGGTTACATTAACAAATAATTTTTTGATAATTTATACTATAGAAAGAGTTTATTTTTCATTAATTTTATATCAATATAATTTTTAATAATATCAAACCACATAAATAATCATATTACATTATAATTTATTATGAAAAAATCTATTATTCAAAATATTATTATATACCCTATTAATAACTGTAATACGTCTCTAGTTTTAATGGTCAATTATAAATATTTAAATTTCTATTAAATATTATTTCTTATTAAAAAAATGTATATATTTAAAAAAAAAATCTATATAATTTAATAAAATTTCAAATATAATTTTAAAGATTAATTAAAAGTCATTAATAAACTATAGCCAAATAATTTAAAAACTAATATTACTAATGCAATGATTTTATTCATATTTTCCTTCTTTTTTTTTTTTTTTCCTTCATATAATACAAAGAAATATAATGATAAATACATTAATATTAACGATATATAAAATTTATAAAATAATAAAACACTATAAAAATAAAAATACATAGTATTTTTTTTTATTAAGAAGTAATATTTATTGTGATATATTAAGTTCACTTTTCCTTCCTATATACATTAGCAAGCCTTTATTGTATTCACATTCATTATGTTAATATTTTCTTTCTTTCTTTTTTTTTTTAAAGCAATATATATTTCAATAAATCTACTCTTTATATGTAAACTTTTATTTATATTTTTATATTTTTATTTTTATTTTATTATTTAAATAAACACAAATATTTAATAAAACTATGTAGTAAGGCAAAATGTAAATTAAATATTCTCTTAATTTTAATATAATTTATCTTTTTTTTTTTTTTTTGTTAATATTATTTTTTATGTTTTTTCTATATTAATTTTTTTTTATTTTTTAGAGAAAAACTATATTAATTTTATGATTATCTATTTTTTTTTTAAATACTTTTTTTATTTTTCTATAATACGATATTATATTTTCCTAATTTTTATTTAATGTTATTATGGTGATTTTTTAAATAATAATTAAAATTTAAATAGTTTATTTATTAATAAATGTAATTATTTGCGATTATTCATTTCTATTACTTATTTTTTTTTTTTTTTGCTTTTGCTTTTTGCTTCAGTTGGACTTTTTGGCAGAAACTTGTTTTTTACTCTTAACCTTGTAAGTTTTAATGAAAAAGTCAACAAAAAGAACAAGATATGAAGAAATAAGGAACCATGAAACAAGTGCAGTTCTATCGTTCTTTGAATAACATTGACCATAAACTGGTAAGTTAACATTGTATTTGTTAACAAAATAGTTGTAAGAAGCAAAGTTAATTACTATTAAATCAAGTACAAATTGTGTAATTTGGAAAGTAGTTAAATGTTTTTTCCACCATACTGGCTTCTTAATAATACTAGTACGAGCATAATAATAGTACATAATGACGTGAATGAAGATATTAAGACAAATAACAAACCATGAAGAAGCAGCTCCACCATCTAATTCAACATAACAAAGGATCATGGTGAAAGCATGGTGATAAACATGTAAGAATTGTAACTTCTTTTTCTTTAAAGCAAGGTATACAGTATCCATGAATTCATACCATTTGAATAAATAATTAAGATAATAAAGTATTTCAATACCAGAAGCTGGGTCACGAGAAGCTGGATTGCAAATTGAGTAATAGAAACCATGATTGTAAATCATTGGAATTATAATTTCCATGAATAATGTTACAAGAATTGCTGAGCCAACACAAAGAATACAATTATGTAAGAAATTCATCCATTTCAATCTAATTGGATTATGCTTTTTCATAATATGTTGAATTGAAAAAACGACAGTAAGATATAAAGCAAAACCAAACACAACTTCATGGAGTTGTGATAATGGTACATTTCCTTGCTTAAAGCGAAAATCATGTGGGTCTTGACCGGTTAATTTAATGAAGATGTTATTGAAAATTGGTGTTAATAATCCCATGTTTATTTGGTTTTATTTTATTTTATTATTTTTTTTTAGTAATTATTAAATTTATTTATTTAAATTATCTATACATAATACATTTATTATATTATATAATTTATTAATATTTGTTTTTAAATGCTTTATTTTTTTATAAATTTAATTATATCAAAATGAATTTAAATTTTTTATCCATATATATTTATTGATTTTATTATTTCAATTTTATATTTCAACTTACAAGTAGTTTTTGGGTTTATTTTCAATAAATTATTTTTTCAATTATTATTTTAATTATTTCCTCTTCTAATTCCAACTTAGTTTTTTTTATATTATAAATGTAAAAAGACGTAAGGAAAGAAACATTTATTTTATATTTATAAGATTTATGAAAGTATATATTATAAAGTTTATTTATTTTTTTAGAATGTTTATTAATTTTTTATTACTTTACTTTAAACAATATATAACAATATATTATACTTATAAACTAATATATACTTCTTATTACAATATCACTCAATTAAAATATATTAACTTTATAAATCCTAATATAATAGATATAAATACTTGATACATTCATTTATGAATAAAATTAAATATATAATATATATTTAATTTATATTAAAAAAGGATAGTAGAGATAAGTTAAGTAAATAAATAAACAACTATATAATTATATTAAACTCCAGATCTAACAAAACTTAAGAAAATACTTTATAGTCTAATAATCAAGAGGTTTTATAAAATTTAAAGGGCTATTATAATATTTTTAATAAGGGGATTAATATATATATATTTTTTAATATAATACATTAAAATACATTTATATTATTGAAAGTTTATATATTGTTTTATCCCATAAAAATTATATTTACCTAAAAACATATTTTTTGATTATTTATATTATATTAATATATGTATTGTAATTTTAATTATATTTATTTTAAGGTTGAAATGGTGACATATAATAAAAAATATTCTGAATACTATTACATTAATGTAATTGAAAATTTTTAATATCTAGTGTAATATAAAGTATTATATGTTTACTATTGTGTAATTATTTTTAGAGTAATAATAATGGAAATTCTATTAGATTTTAATATAATATTTTTTTTTATCCAAATACTTTAAATCATTGAAGACTTTATTCTATACATATTATTAAATATATTATAATATATTATTCAAAAAGAATAATTATTTTATATATTTTCATATGATTTTTAAAATTTATTAATATTCGAATAATATTGAAAAAATTTTTTTTTTTATTTTATTGATAAATAAATTACAATTCCTAAAAATAGTAATACAATTTCTTTTTTTTTTTTTATAATTAATATCAGAATATTAAAAAAGTATATTTTAATAATATTTGTTATTTTATAAGAGAAATATATTATAAAAATACTTATTCATTTTTTCTTTAAAATAAAATTAATACTTTTCTATTTTTTTAATAAAACAAGTTTTTTTATATTGAAAAAGCCGACAAAATAAAGATAAAATAATTAATATATAATATATATTAATATTTATAATTGATCGATACTATAAATTATTCAAATTATTATTATTTTAAGTATTATAATTATATGAAGTAATCATTAAATAGCCTTTTTTTTTTTTTTTAAAAAAAAGGAGTATTTTTTTTTTTTTTTGTAATTCATAATATATTATTTTGTGTTATATTAGATTAAATATATAGTAAATAATTTAACATAGATATATTCAAATATAAGTGAATATAAATGAATAAATTTATTATTAGTTTTTTTCGTTTTATTTAAAAATATTTAGCATATGATTTTTTTTTTAAAACTTTATTGTTTTACTACTAATAAAAATGTGGCGGTCTAAAAATATCATAATAATATAAAAAGTGTTTTTTTTTTTTTTTTTTTTAATTTAAATGTAACTCTTAAAATTGAAAATACATTTATTTAAGAAGATTGTAATCCTTTCTTTTTAAAATTTTATTTATTTATTTTTTTGAATTTAAGTTCTATTTTAAAATATATATATATATATATATATGGAAAGAAAATAAGAAAACGAAGGATTTTCTTTTATTTTATTTCATTGAATATATTAATTATTATATCTTCTATAATTAATTATCTTATTATATTATTACATTTTAAATCAATATATAAATTATTTATTTAAATATAATTTATAATTTATATATAAATTTTAGTGAACAAATAATATATTAATTTGTATAACATGTAAAAATATTCTTTGTATTAAAAGTTAGAGTTTGGTTATAAATATTTGGTTATTAAAATTTTAATTTTGCATTTTAACACTTCAATAAAGAGGCCATCAATTTATATAAATCTTTTATTAAATATTAAAAAATCTTACCTTTTATATTTGAATATTAATGTTATTCTATCTGTAATATAAATTATAATAATATTAAAGCACGCTATGAATTTGAAATAATTTTTTTTATATAATTGTTAATTTTATTTACCAATTATAAAATCAAGTTATCTTATATTATATTATTATATTATGGAAATTAGATATTGAAAAAAAAAAATAAAAAAAAAAACTTTTACAATATTATTTTTATGATTTTACATATTATACAATTTATTTTAAAATATCTAATATCTAATATTCGTTATATTTAATAATCATTTTTAATTTTCTCATTTTTATATCTTTTTCTTATTTCATTTATTTTATCACTTTTATTTGTTTCTTTTTTAATTTCCATCTCAGATTCTGAAACTTCTTCATCTGATGCATTATTATTAGATTCAGTAACGTTAGAATCATCTAATTCATCTTCACTGTTAAAACCAACATTAGTATTATTACCTTCTTTATTGTTTCTAGAAATACTATATTCATTTCCATTGCTATTATTATTATCATTATCATTATTATGATCACTATCATTATTGGTATTTAAGGTTTTATTATTGTTTTGATTTTCATCATCATTAATACTTCCATCTTGACTTTCATCATCACCATCATCTCCACTATCATTACTATTTTCATCTTGACTTTCATCATCACCATCATCTCCACTATTATTACTATTTTCATCTTGACTTTCATCATTATCAGTATTTTTATTATCGTCATTTTTATTTTTATCATTTTTATTTTTATCATTTTTATTTTTATCATTTTTATTTTTATCATTTTTGTTAATATCATTATTTTCTTTATTTGATTTTTCAATATTGTCCTCATCACTACTTTCATTCGAATTTTCATCATTGTCTTCATCACTACTTTCATTCGAATTTTCATCATTGTCCTCATCACTACTTTCATTCGAATTTTCATTATTGTCCTCATCACTACTTTCATTCGAATTTTCATTATTGTCCTCATCACTACTTTCATTGGAATGCTTATAATATTCATTATTATTGTTATAATTATTATTATTTCCTTTATCATTATCGTTTTTATTACTATCATTTTCATCAATTATGTTGCTATTACCATCATTGTCATCATTCTCAATATAATTATTATTTAATTCATCTTCATCATCGCTTTGCTGTTGATTATAATTATTATTCTTTTTATTAGCGTCAGCATCGTAATAATTTACATTGTCATCATCAGTATTATTATTACCAATATAATTAAATGGATTTTCATCACCATCAATACTTTTATTATCAGTATTATCATCTTCTATTTTTTTATCGTCAACATTATAAGAATTTTCATTTTCTTCAATAATATTATATCCATTGTGATTAGTAGAGTTAAGTTTACTTCCGATTTCATTATCTTCTTTATTATCTTGTTGTTCATCAATTTTATTATTACCATACTCATCATTAATGGTATTCTTATTGGAATTATCAAAATAATTATCTCCTTGATTTTCAATATCATTTGGTGGTGTAATATATAATATTGAATTTGGACTATTCTTCTCATCTTCGATATAATCACTTTCCATTGGTGCCATATTAACATCTACTGAATCAGCATCACTATTTTCTATTAATGTATTGCTAATTGGAAGTTCATCATCACTATTTTCTATTAATGTATTGCTAATTGGAAGTTCATCATCACTATTTTCTATTAATGTATTGCTAATTGGAAGTTCATCATCACTACCTTCTATAATTATATTTTTAATTTCTTCCTTTTCATCATTGTGGAAAGTACTACTGTTAATATTATTATTATTAATTATTGTACTTTCGTTATTACTTTGTAAATCACTAATATCTTCTTCAATATCACTTTCATTATTTTGTAAACCGTTTATAAGATATTCATTATATATTAAAATAAGGAATAGAATCCTAAATAAATTTATTTGATAATTATTTTTATAATGTAACATTTTTGAAAAAAAAAATATTATTTTTCTATATAAAAAAATTTCTGTTTTATTATATCGAAAATAATCCTTTATAATTAATAATTTATTTATTGTAATTTAAAAAATAAAAATCAACTTTTCTAATATAAAAAACAATATATAAAAATTATGAGAAATATATACTATAAATTTATAATAAGTATATATAATAATTAAGTAATCCATAGTTTAATCAATTTTTTTTCCCTCTTTGCATTTATTAATGTTATTATCAAATAATTTCATAATTTTTATTAATTTATATTCATCTTAATTTTTTATTATATAATAATTATTATCATAATTAAATACATTTTTAAATTATTACTTTTATAAATTTATTTCCCATCAGGATACAATCTACTAATTTAATTAACTTTATTTTTATATACTTAAAAAAAAAAAAGAAAAGAAAACATATAATATAAATAATAGTCAGATAATTGAACTTGCTATATCAAAGTTTATATAATTATTGAATAAATATATTTGTTTCTTAATTATAATATATACAATTTAAAAATATAATTTGATACTTCATATATTATTATGTATTATTATGTATAGATATATTTATATTAATAAGTTTTATACATTTAGTTAAATTATTATATTTTATTTTATAAATAATATTCAATATTTGTAAACTTAAAAAGTTAACAATTAAAATAAATATATGTTCATATTTAAAAATTAAAAAATTATTCTTAATTATGCCAATTTATATATTAAAAATATAATTGAATTATAGATAAAGTTTTAATATAGTTTTTATAAAATAGTAAATATTTTAGTTTTAAAAATAATTATTTATATATTATACTAATGGAAAATAGGAAAATTACGTATTCATATATCTTAATTAAAAAATTAAATGTATGTTTTTTTCCATATGTTTCAAAGTATAATAATTATTTAAAATTCTAGTTAAAATAATAAAGATTTTGTTAAATACTTAATAAGAGTATAAATTATAATAATTTGAGTTTAATTTTATAAAGTTAAATATATAAAAAATATGGAAAATAATATTCCATTTAAATGATGACAAATTAATTAAAATTAATAATATATAATATTTTAGGTTTAATAAAAAAACTTTATTATATACTTTTTAGGAGAAAAAATAATTAGACATTGTAATTTTTCATTTTTTCCATGAGACAATTGGATATTTATAATATTAAAAATCTAAAAAAAATTCCGTTAAGATAATATAATAAGAAATTATATTGTTATTGTTTTATTGTTAAGGTTATATATTGTTATATTGTTATTATAATCATGTGGTGTGAATAATTTTAATTAATATTGATATTCTGATATTCAGAATATACTAATTAAAAAGCATATAAAGAAACAATTTTTTTCTTTATTATTATAATTTTATTTTTTTATATTTAATAATAAAAAAAAAAGAATTAGAAATTGATTTTTTAATTCACTAAAAAATTGTCTGGTACATAATAATATAAAAAATATAATAATAATAATAATAATAATAATAAAAATGAAATTCTACAATATTTTTACAATTTTTTTATCCATTATTGGATTAGTATTTTCTAAAAACCAATTTGTAAGTTTAAAAATAATATGATAAATAAATAAATAAAATAATATAATTTTAATATATTTTAATCATAATGATAGACTGGTGTTAATGAATCTGGTGCTGAATTTGGTCAAGGAGAATATCCAGGTACTTACAATAAGCACTATATTTATCCTGACATTAAAGCAATCCAAACTACAATTGATCAAGGTATGAATGTCTTTCGTGTAGGTTTTGCATGGGAGCGTTTACAAAGAAGTTTAAATGCTGATTTTGATGCTACAGAATTAGGACGTTTAGATGAAGTTATTACTTACATTACTAAAGCAGGAGCTGTTGCAATTCTTAATCCTCATAATTTTGCAAGATACAAAAATGCAGTTATTGGTACTAGTCAGGTTCCTAACTCAGCTTTTTCAGATTTATGGAAAAGATTAGCTCAAAAATACAAAAGTAATGAAAAAGTTTGGTTTGGTTTAGTTAATGAACCACATGATATGCCAACAGCCCAATGGTTTGCGGCCGCTCGTGATGCTGTTGACGCTATCCGTGCTACTGGTGCTAACAACAATGTTCTTGTTCCGGGAAATGCCTATACTGGTGCTTGGAATTGGAAACAAACATTCTATGGGGAAGCTAATTCTGCAGTTGCCCTTAGATATTTCAGTTCTAAAGATAAAAATATTATTTTTGAAGTTCATCAATATTTCGATTCTGATTATTCAGGTACTCATGAACAATGTGTACAAAGACCTTGTAACAAACTTTTTGTTGACTTTGTTGAATGGTTAAAAGCCAATAATTTAAAAGGCTTCATTGGTGAGTTAGGAGCTGCTATTAATAATGAATGTAAGGCTTGTGTTGAAGAAGCTATTACCTATTTAGAACAAAATTCTGAAAATGTTGTTGGATGGGCATGGTGGGCTGCTGGTCCATGGTGGGGATCTTATATGTATTCACTTGAACCAAAAGGAGATAAGTTCCCAATGCAAATGACCTGGTTAAAGCCACATCTTAACGGCCCATCATCATTAACGAATGTTCCAACATTTAATTTTGATGATATGGCACCAAACGGTTTCCCTTACTGTGAATATTGTGAAATTGGCGCTACAGGTGGTGATGGTTCTCTTTGGGGTTGGGAAAATGAACAATCTTGTGTTGTTGATTACAGTCATTGTAAAAATGAAAAACCAGTAACAAAAACAACTATTAAGACTACTACAACTGTTAAAACTACCACTACTACAAACTCAAGTCAAACATCTAATAATAGTTGTTTTAGTATCAATCTTGGTTACAAATGTTGTAATGGTTGTGAAGTTGTATATACTGACAATGATGGAAAATGGGGTGTTGAAAATAATGAATGGTGTGGTATTAAATATACATGTAAATATAATGAATGCTGGTCTCAAAAACTTGGCTACCCATGTTGTCAATACACTAATGAAATTTATTATACCGATAATGACGGTAAATGGGGTGTTGAAGATGGTAACTGGTGTGGTCTCTACTAACTAAATATAATAAAGCATCATAAAAATATTGTATAAAAATAATTAAGAAAACATTATTATGAAGCAAATATATAGTAAATTTATATAATTTAAATAAAAATAAAACAAAATATGTAAAAAAAAATAAAAAAGAAATTAAACTTTAAAAAAAAAACTAATATTGAAACAATAATAAAATTCAACTTAAAAAGTACAAATTTTATATAGAACAATAAATTCACATTGCAATTTTAAAGTTGTAAATTATTCTATTATTATTATATCCATTTTTTTTTTATTTTTTAATTTATTTTATAAATTGTATTTTAATTTAAAATTTTGAAATTAAGCATAAATGCTAATAATAATAATAATAATAGTTTTAAATTATTTTAAATAGTTAATGATACTTATAATAATCAGTGAATATTAATATAAATAATAATTATTCTAGTATTTACAAAAAATCTAAACTCTTTCATGATGAATGAGGTTTTAACAATAATAATTCAAGGAAACTTTTAAAGCTCATGCACTTAAATGAAAATTTTTTTCATTTTTAATAGTTGCTTGCGGAATTTCTAACCAAAACCATGCTTAATGCTATTGGCCAACAGTAATGATACTCAAAAATATAGTGACACGACAACCACATTAATACTGAAGAAATATTAAGAAACCAGTACAGTTTAAACGCGCCGAATCCTATTGAAGTTAAATTATAATATTATTCTTTAGTATAATAGTGATCTTTTTACTTCAATTAAAATTATTAGGGTATATTATATATTATACTTTGTTTTTTATTCATTTGTGTTAAAGTTTTTTTAAATATTATAGAATTTTCATTATTTAATTCATTTAATATATACATTAAATTAAATTTTAATTAACTATAGGATTGTTACAAATTCGAAGATTTAAAACTAAATATAAAAATCATATAGCTTAAATAATAAAATTCTAAAAAGAAATGTACAAAATTTTAAAGTTAAAAAAAAAGATAAAATACATGGTAGTATATGAATGGTAAAAATTGAAAAAAAAAATATTGTAATTAATCCTTAAAAAAAAGATAAAAGACAAAAATTTTATTTTTCTTTTATATAAAGTTATATTAATGTTTTAATATTATATTTTTTAAAATTTCAAATTTATTTTTTTGTAAATTGAAATAAATAATTTGTGTAACTTATTGTTTCTTCATATTTTTTTTAAATAATAAAAAAAAGTTTTCAAAAAAAATTTACAAAAAAAATTTACAATTATTTGAGATTTAAAAATTATAATTTTGAAGTATTTTAATTATCAAATTTATATTATTATTTAATAGTAATAGTATAATTTTTAAATGTAAATATGGTAGTTAAAGAAAAGATATTAATAGAGATATAATAAATAAATAAAATAAATAAAATTAATAATTGGTAATTATATCAAAAAATATTAATTATTTTTTATTTTTATTTTTTTTTATTTAAAATTCAAATTTCTAGCAAAAATTATTAATTATATTCAAAATCTGAATTTCAAAAAGATTTAATAATATAATTCCTAAAAAACGTATAATGTTATACTGAAGTTATTTAACATGAAAATCTTTCATTATATTCTAATAAAATTCAAAATAATAATTAAGAAGGAATATTAATAAAGAGATAAATCAATTGATATATACAACTATAAAAGAAAGAAAGAAACAAAGAAAAACAAAAACTAAAACTAAAAAAAAAAGAAAAAAAAAAAAAAGCAAAATAAAAAAAAAAAAAAAAAAATGCAATATAATTTATACAACCAAAATGAATATATCCAGAAGAATAATATAATTAATAAATTGAATAATCAATATTCAAATTCATCAGCAAATGCTAGAGAAAAAAATGCACATCACTTTTCAAAGGATATAAAGGTATATATAAATTTTTAGAAATTTAACTATTTTATAATATATAATATTCTTTCATTTTAATTTGATTAAAAATATAAATTTAAATAAAAAAAATTGATTTATTAATTAAAAAAAAATAAGGATTATCAATTTGGCCCTTTGTTAGGAAAAGGTGCTTTTGGTGAAGTATTTAAAGCAGTCAGTTTAAATGAAAAATCTTTTGGTGAAGTAGTTGCAATTAAAAGAGTAAGTGAAAAATTGTAAATTTCATTTTATTTATTATTTTTTTTTTGTAATTAATTACTATTTAATAAATTTATTTTAGATTAATATTAAGAAAATAAGTGCTATAAAAATGATTAAAAGAATTAGAAATGAAATTGAAATTCAATATCATTTAAATCATCCTTCAATACTTCGATTATATAATTTTTCAGAAACGGAAGAATATGTATATTTAATAATGGAATATTGTGAGAATGGTGAATTGTATAAATATTTACAAAAACGCAAAAAATTGCCTGAAGAGGAAGTAAAAAGCGTTATGGAACAATTAGTAGAAGGTGTTAAATATTTACATCATCGTGGAATTTTACATAGGGATTTAAAATTAGCAAATTTATTTTTAACTTCTAATTATAAATTGGTATATAATTTTCTAGATAATATATATTTAATTATAAAATTATTTTATTTAATTATTAATTATTAATAATATAAACATTAATATATAAATCTTTATTATAAATAAAAATTAATAAACTTGAAAGAAAATTGGTGATTTTGGATTAGCAACACAATTAAATGAATCAAATAGTGAACAATATACATTATGTGGTACACCAAATTATATAGCACCGTAAATATCAATTACTTTTTTAATTGAAATATAAAGAAATTTTCTTATTATAAAATAAACGTTTATTAATTGTATATTTATATATAATATATAAAGTGAAATTATACAACGTCAACCATATAGCTTACCAACAGACATATGGTCAATAGGTTGCCTTTTTGTAACTTTATTAACTGGAAAACCACCTTTTGAAGTATTTAATAGTTAAATTATTTATTTATTATAAGTTTAAATAATATTAAAAACAATATTAATATATTATTAAAAACAATAAAGTGTAAAGAAATCCCAAAAACCTTAGAAAAAGTTATTAATGTTTCATATGAAATACCGAGCTATATATCAGTAACCGCAGCAGATTTAATAGATAAACTATTACAAAAGGTAAGCGAGACAAAATATACTTAAACTAGATTTTTAAAGAGATTACTATTTTATATTATATAATTATTATTTAATATATATGAATTATTTATTAAATTGATAATTTAAATTATAATTTAATTAATAAATGAAATTAATTTTAAAATTAAGGATCCAGTAAAACGAATTTCATTAGATAAAATATTAGACCATTTGTTTTTTAAGACAGGAAGACCATCAAAATTATTAACTCCGATCATCAATAGTATCAACGAAAGTAGTAAGATATTGGCAGATCTTTCCATGAAATTGCATAATAAAATGCTGATTGATATGTATAATAAAGAACATGATAATGAAAATAAAGAAAATAAATATGAAGAATTTACAAAAAGTGTTAAAAACCATGAAGTAAATGTTAAGCAAGATGAAAAAATTATACTAACTTTAGAAAATAAAAATAAATATAATAAATATATTAATGGGAAACCTGAAAGCACAAAGCAAAATAATATTTTCAACTATCATCATTTAAGTAATCAAAATTTTGATAACAATAATATAAATATAAATATAAATGAAAAAGAGAATGATAATAAAAATAAACCTTCAGAGTTATATGATATACCAAATAAAGAGAATCAAAATAAGTTAAATAGAAAAAAAGTTGATCAAAATCCTAATAATGATTTTAATAAAAATATTTATTATAATCATGATACCTCAAATATAACTTCCTCAGCTATTAAAAAAGAAAAGATTTTAAATTATAATTTTTTATATAATAATTCATTAACAAAAGAAAATGATAAAAATGAAAATAAATCTAATATATTAGACCGAATACAACATAATAGTAGCAACACTGATAATATTAATATAAATAATGATACCAGCACAAATGTTAATAATATTAATAATCAAATAAATGATATAAGAAATCCTTCTAATATATATGAAAATTATAATAAAAAATATAAAAGTTATCCATTATCAAAATCAAGTAGTTTAAATTTGAATGATAAATATAATTCTCAACCATATACATCATCAATATCATCTACGAATCCATCAATAGAAAATATTAAAACATCAAATAACAACATTGATAATATTAAAGATTCCAATATATATTATAGAGACTCAAAAATATTATCAAATAATAATGTATTATTAGATTATGATATAAATGAATTAAATAACAATTATTCAAACATGGTGTTAAATGATTTTCAAAATATACCGAAATCAAAAAAATCATCTGACAATTTTGATAGTAAATTTTCAGTTTCAGAAAACATTAAATTTAATCATGGAATCAGAAAACAGCATTCTTTATCATCAATTAAACAACCACATACATCTTTATCATTATCACCGGTTAATTTAAAACATGAAGATGAAAATATTATTATATCAACAGAAAGGTTAAAACCATGTAAGGTTTCTTTTAAAGCTGGAAAATTAGAAATTTTAAAAAGTGGTCATGTTTTTGTTAGATTTACCAAAGACAATTATATATTAATAATTAATGGAAAGGGTGAGAAGGTAATGTAAAAAATAATAATGATTATAATAGTTTAAAAATATATTAATTAATTAATTAATTAATTTATTGATTAAAAAATAATAAATTATAAATATATAAATACATACACACACACACATATATATATATATATTATTTTTATTATTAAAAACATAATTAGATTTCTGTTTATAATAAAGATTCATTTTCCGAAACTGAATCAGGAGAAAATATCCTAAAATCAAATGCACCTAAAACGGTATATATTTTTAGAAATCTTCCTTCATCATTGTATTCAATATATTCTGCAATATCGAAAATTATTCAGTATATTCGTTCCAAAACCCCGAAGATAATATTTTATTCTTCTCAAGCACAATGTCTTCTAATGGAAAATCAACCATATCCTGATTTTGAGATGAGGTTTTATAATGATGTAAAATTGAGTCTTCGTATATCACATCAAGCTATCGAAATTAGTTTTCCAACTAAATATTTAGAAGAACAAAACATTATGAATAATGTAAATGTAAAAGCAATAAAAAATAATTTTTTTTCAGTAAAGATACCGATTTCAAATTTTGATTCATCATATTTGTTATCAACAAAATTAATTGAGCATATAAATGAACATGATCCATCTATTGTTTATCCAATAATAAATCATTTTCAAGTATGTTTTAAGCAATGTCTTTCTTTCCAGAGTAATAAAAACATATCAAAATACCCTTTAATTGTTAAATGTAAAGTAATGGAAGATAAAAAATTAGAGGAAGAAAATGCATCTATTAATAATGTATATTCTATCAATCACATTCCTCCTAGCACAAATTCAAATCTATTATTAAATGAAAAGAATTCTTCTTCTCATATTATTAATGATGATACAGAAGGAATTATTTCATCATCAATCACAAATAAAATAAATCAAACATCTCAAGGTAATAGCTATTATTAAAATAATTATATATAATATTTATTTATATTAAATATATAATTTTTTTTATTTCAAACAAATAGAGCAAAATATTTCAAATAGCGCTATAAAAAAAATAGACAATTATACGACCGATAATACTGCAAACAGTATTCAATCAACAACTTTATTTAATTCGAGTTCAATGTCAATAAATCAGACGACATTTAATAAAAATAATAATAACATTTATTCAACGTCTTATTTACAATCCAAAAATAATAAGCATAATAAATGTAAGTAAATTTTTATTTTTGTCACAAACTAATATTAGTAAAATTATAAAATTCTTTAATAATAATTAATTAATAAATTTAATATTATTTTCATAGTCTCAGAGGGTTTGTTACGTAAGGCTCATTCAGAAATGAATCTAAATTCGAAAAAGAATTTATGTTCCTCAAATATTTATTCCAATTCAGAAATATTAGCATCAATAAGTGAAACTAGTAATAAAGAAAATTATGATGGTAAATCAATGATAGTAATTAAAAATATTAATTTAAATTCAAATCAGCTTTTAATTAATTTATATTTATTATTTAATTTAGATATATCAAAAACTAATGAGAATTCTATACATGATTTTTCTCAATTAAAGAGAAATTCATCACCAATTACTATTTCTTCTAATGCCACTTCATCAGCAACAGTTACTAATGCAAATAAAAGTCAACCAAATGAGTCTCTATCAACATCTTCTTCCCTATCTAGCATATCTTCTAATTCCATGACTACATTTATACCAAAAGTTGGTTGGTGTATTAAAACTTATGGAAAATTTTCAATTTTTTTTATTGATGGCACAAATATTATTTTAGAGTCAAGAAAACCAAACCAATTACAATATCTTAATTATCAAGATATTAATTATAAAAAACATATAATGTAAGTATTAATTTAAAATACAATATTTTCTTCAACTAATAAATATAAAATAATATTCTTATAATTCTATATATTTTTTATATTATAGTTACTATTTAGACCAACCTATACCTAAAGATGTAAAACAAAAACTTTCATATATATTTAAGTTTAGAGAATTAATGAAAACAAATTTAAATTAATTTTTTTTTTAGATTGATTAAAACAATACAAATATATATTTTATTTTCTAATCTATTATTCATAATTATTATAATAATATTATTTAACTCCTTTTTTTTTTTTTATTCTTTTTTATCTTTTTTATTAATATAAATTAAAAACACGAATAAAGATATTTGTTTTTCAAAAATAAAATAATATAAATAATTTTATATAAATAATTTTGTAATATTTGAAATAAAATACTTTTTATTAATGAACAAATTAACTTTTTAATTAATTTTAATAAATAAGTCAAAAAAAAAAAAAAAAAAAAAAAAATATACATACAAAGTATAATAAAAATTATTAAATAAATATAAATTGAGATATTAAAGAAATAGAAAATAATATAACAAGATATTACATTTTTACTTATTATTATTTTTTTTTTTTTTTTTATTTTTTTATTTTTTACCATTGGTTCTTGATCCACCATTTATCGGAGGCTGATGTGCTATTGTTACTTGGTTTATAGGAAACAAAATCACTATTTTTCCATCCTTTCATCCAATTTCCCCATCCCCATGGACTAGAGTCAGCATTATTCTTATTATTCCATCCCCACATATTTCCCCATCCCCATGGGTTAGAATTATTGTTTTTTCCCCATTTATCCCATCCTTTAAACCAGTCATTGTTTCCCCACCAATTGCCCCATGAATTATCTTTATTGCTGTTGGAATTTGGTGACGAATTAATGCTAGTTTCTGGTACAGATTTAGTGTTTGAATTACTATTATTATTTGTTTGGGAATTAGTTGGGATATTCTTTGAATTAATGCTTGGAATAACTTGTGTTGGAATACTTCCAATGTTTGGTATTGTTTTTGAAGTTATTACTGAATTGGTTTTTGGATTATTATTTTGAGTAGTAGGAGAAACAGAGGGAACTGTTTTTACAGAAATTGTATTATTGTTACCTAAATTTGGAGGAATAGTTTTTGTATTACCTAATGTAACAGTCTTTGTAGTTGAATTTGAAGATGTAACTTGTTTCGGAACTGATGGCATATTATTACCACCAATATTGCCAAGATTATTGTTATTATTATTATTGTTTTGAGGATTTGGAGAATTTTCTTGAAAACTCCCACCTGAGCTACTTGTTCCACCAGTAACGGTTTGCTTTCCAGAAGAGAAAGTAGCATCTTCATCATTTCCTTGAATAGCAAATTCAACATTTGTTGCTGTAATAACAGAACCATCGGCTAAAGTTACTCTAAATTCAAATGGGCCATTTCCTAGACCGGCTCCACCTTCTTTTCCCCAATAATTATAATCACGACGTTTCAATTGTTCATAATTACCATTTACTTTTGCTTCGAATTTAGCAACTGGGTATCTTGTATTAAAAACTTGGATTTCAGTCCAAGTAGCTGAACTACCAGTTTTAAATTGGAATTTAATGTCTGATCCTTTAGGAACTAATGCTGGATATTCTTCAACTGGAATATCGCATGGAATGAGTGCCCATGTAATCTTTATTCTTCCAGGAGATTGATTAGTTAAAGCTTTATAAGCTTTATCACTAAAATCAAGATCTCCGTGTTTACATTCTGGACATTGATCAATGACACGAATTCGAATTGGTTTATATGGGTTACTAGTTGAAACTACTAAAGCACATGCCCCACATCCTTTTATGAAGTGGCATTGAAATAAATATATATTTAATATAAATTATTATTCATTAATGTTAACAAACTATTTATCATATATATACTTACCCAAATCATTTAAATATTGATCTCTATTTAATGCAGCATACATCATATCTTTATAATATTCATCTTTTGGGAATAAACAATTTCCTCCATTTGTAGCTGCACCATATGCAGTACCTTCACCTGAGTAAATTGGTCCATCTTTGAAAATATTTTGGAAATTAGCTTTATTGGCATTAATTAATTCTGTTAAACCTGAATATCTTGAAAAATCATTAATTGACCCAGTATTTCTTTTAATTAAACCACATTGAGCAGTTGTTAATAAAACAAGACTTATAATTAAATTATTTAATGATTTCATTTTTATTATTTTATAAAATATATGTATGTATATATATTACAATAATAAATTATTTGAATTACTTTTTTATATTTCTATTAATACTACTATTGTTATTATGATATCAATTAATTTTTATTAATTATTGTTAATATTTATTATAATAAAAACTAAAAACTATTATACAATTAAATTTATTAAAATTTTACAGTAATATTTTAAAATATTTATTAAATTGCTTTTTCTTTATATATTTATAAAGGAAAATACTTTTATTAATAAATACTTTTAATATTTTTAAATTAATTACTATGTTATAATTAGATTTATATGACCTTCAATTACTAAAACAATTATTATATTTATCTGATTTAAATATTAAATGAAGATTAAATTGTAATGGGAAATAATCATATTTATATATTTTAAAAAAATAAGGAAACAAAATAACTAATATATTTTTAATAAAAATTAAACAATAATAAAAATATATATAAATATAAATAAAAAAAACGGCACTTTTAAATGTATACTAAATTAAAAATTTTTATTACTAAAAAAAAAATATACATTTTAAAAATTTATATAATAATGAATATATTGAATTTAATCAAAATTTTAATATTAATAATATATTAATACTAATTAAAAATGTATTATTTAATATGTTTAATTATATAATAGAAAAAAATAAATAAAAAAACGGCTTAACAATAATTATTTTACCAGATAAAATTAAATTTTTAATAAATCTTAATAAATAATAAAATTTTTTTAAAAAAATTAACTGTTATAAAAGTAAATTATATATAGAAAAAAAGTACTATCTTTTTTTATTACTATTGATGATAATCTTTTTTAATAAATAGAATAAGAATATATAAATAAAATAGTTATAAAATTCTTACTTTATTTTTTCATAGTAATAATAATATTTTAAAATATTTTAAAATATTATTGGTATATAATATTATTGAAAAAAAAAAAAAAGAATTTAATTTTAAATAAATTTAATTAAATATTTATTAAATTAATAAATAGTAGTAATTATAAAATTATACAAATAAAAGGGTGAAAGCTTAATCGTTATTTTAGGATTCCATCATATTATATAAATTCCATCTTAAATATTTAGGGTCTAATTTAATTTTTATTTTTGATTCTACGTCTTGAACATATGAAATTATTTTTTCTGGATCAATATAGAGTTCATATTTCTTATTAATTAGAAAATCATTATCTTTTTCATCGATAAATAATAAATCTACACTATTTGTAATAGATCTATGGTGGCCGATTGCTTTATGTGTTTTAACTTTTCTTAAAATACCACAATTATATAAGGTGCACCATACATCGTTTTCTGTTATACTTGTTTTTCTTGAAATTTCTTTTTTTTTTTTTTTTTATTATTTTTTCAATCATAGTTTTAATATTAATATTTTAATATTAATTATTAATTTTTAAAAAATAAAATGCTATTTTTATTAATTACCTTCAATGTTAAGTTCATCTTCTGCTAAATAAAGTTCTGCAAGTTCTTTTAAAACTTTATATCTCCAATATTTTCTATAACTTCTCAAACCAAAATCTGAAAGTGGTTTTTCTGGTGATCCTAATTTCCCCTCTACTTGAGATAACATATAACCTTATATTATAATTTTTGAGAATGAAAATTTTGCTGTTAAATTTAAATGTATTAATTTTTATATATATACTATATAATTATTAAAAAATACATACTAAACTCTATTAATGCATTTCCATATCCTTTTCTTTGATAAATCGGTAAAGTTAATAAGCATGACAAATTATAACCAGATTCACACTGTTTTTCCTATAAATTTATTTATATAATATTAAAAATAGGTTGGAAAAAAATAGATAATTGTATATAAACTGATTTACCTTTGAAAAATATCCAATAAATTTATATCCTTTATCTTTTGGAAGTGTCATGATATAAAATAAAAATGGTTCAACGTCGTAATATAATGTTTTATGATCAAGAAATAGCTTTGACAATAAACATAAATTTTGACAATAAATCTATTAATTATGATAATAAATATAATTTATTATTTGTTAATTTTTAAATTTTTACAAAGATTTAAATTAAAAAAAAAAAAAAAAAAAAAAAAATAAATTAATAAATAAATAACCTTATTTTTTCTTCCATCTACTTCAAATATTGATATATTATTATCTCTATAGATTTCATTTCCTGGTGGTACTTTAATAGGACATTTTTTCTATTAAATATTGATTAGATATATTAATAAATTAATATGCTGAATAAATAAATATATAAATATTAATATATATATTACTTGATGTCTCGATAATGCGTATTCAGAATTTAAATATTTAAAACAGTATTCACAAAGATATAAGATTGGTCTCTCAGAATATTCTGCTGGATATGGAGAAGCAAACCACATTTTAATAAGATATGAACCAAATTTAATTGCTTTATTTTTTGAAATATCCACAGGTTTTATACAATCTTCTTTTAAAGATTGATCAGCTTTCAGTATTTGTTCAGAATATTCATCAATTGGAGTTGGGTTTTCAGACCCGTCTTTTTCATCCTGCTTACTAGCTTCTAACAATTTTTTTGCTTTCTTTAATTCTTCATTTTCATTATTTATAAATTCAGGACTATTATGTAGAATCTTTAGATCTTCATTATTAATTTGCTAATATTATATAACGGTATTATTACGTCAACAACAGCAATAATAAAAAAATAATTAATGATATTTGTAATAATTATTAAATTTAATTTTTTTTTAAATATAGCAAAACTTACATATTCTTCTATTTCTTTTTTTAATCCTACAAACAATCTATAATCATTCTTATTTGGCATGCATAATGAAGTGTCAGCACCTTCTTCACCTAGATATTCACGAATAGCAGGACTTGCTTTTTTTACTAATGCATTATTAACGATTTTGGAGGGGGGTTTGGAGTTGGAAAATATCGTATAATTAGTAGATGGGGAGGGTATATATTCAAATTTTGTAAATGGTTTTTTATTTGAAGGGGTATCACGACTAAAGATAGTATTTGCTAATATTGGGTTATTATAACGAATTCGATCGTCAATAGAACTAAAACTTGGTTCATTCCTTTTTCTTTTTCTACTAGTTTTTTGCAAAGAAGAAAATCCTGAATTAAGAATTGGTGATATGCTTTTTAATGGTCCAAAGCTTCCTAAAACAGATGCATCAAAATAATCTAAAGGTGATGATGTTGTAAATTGTCTTTCAATATATTTTAATCCTTCAGTAATAGATTTTACATTATTAACATTCATTATAGGTAACTTTATATTTGTAGTGGAACTTATTTTTTTTACTTTATCAATAATACTTTGAAGATTATTATTTTTTACTTTTTTAATATCCAACGCATTTTTTCTTAATTGTTCTACTATTTTTCTTAATTCTTTATATTTTTTTTTTAAATTTATTAATGCTTTTTCTTTTTCAACAAGAGCTTTTTCTTCTTCATTCATATCATCTTCAAAAAAATCATCTTCATAATATATACTTTCATTTTCTTCATCTTCATCTTCCTCATCAGTATCTATTATATCAATTTCATCATCACTGTACTCTTCATCATCATTCTCTTCTATATTTTCTATGTCTATATCCTCATCATCTTCAGTAGTATCTTCATCCTCATTATAATCATCATCATCTATATCTAAAAATTTACTATTATGAAAGTTAAAATCTTTTTCATTCTCATTGTTACTGTTATCGTTCTCATCATATTTTTTTTCTTCTTAAATTAAATGATATAATTTGATATTTTTAATATCATTAGTAAAAATAATTTGAGTTATAAATAATTTTTATGATATTTTTATTTAATTTTTTAAATATATATATATATATTTACCATCAGTAGTTTCTACTTTTCTTCTTGGAGGTACTTTGATGAATATTCTTTTAACTGTTGTTTTAGGAACTGATTCAATTTTCGAATTTACCGGCTTTCGTTTTACTAATGTATTTTGATCAATTGTTTTATGGATACTAACTTCAGAAGCGGATTTATGTGATGGCTTTAATAAATTAATATGTGATGTATTTGTTGTCGTTTCATTTATTGATTTACGTCGTGGTTGTAAAATATTAATATGTGATTCTTTTTTTGAATTTGTTAATGTCGTATTTTTACGTTTTGGTTTTAAAATATTTATTTTTGTTTCATCCAATGAGATTTTAATTTTTGATAGAGAATTTTTTCGAAGACCAATATTTAGTGATAATGCTTTTTTGGTTGGTGATTTTGATTTATTATTATGAGTAAATAAATCTTTATTTGATTCATTGTTTTCTAATTCAGCTTTACATTCATCGCATAACCATTTACCTAAAATATTATACAAGCATTAATAAAATATAAACATCAATTAATATTAATTTAAACTAATTAATAATTATAAAAATTATACATTATACCTTCTGGTTCTTTCTTTAATGGGGGATTTAAACAATTTATATGTGAACCTATTAAAATTTTAAAATTAAGTAATATTTTAATACTTAAAGATTAATATACATAATTATATTTGTGAATTTAAAAATTCACAAATAAAAATACCTTTATCACATCTATCGCATAAAAGCATCGTCTTTTGTAATAATATAATATTTATATAAGCATTGTATGAACAATGAGTTCTTATTTATTAATAATGCATATAGAAATATTTACCTTTTCAGTACTTTCACTATGACATATAGAACATTTCTTTATTAATAAAATTCAAAAATATGTCTGTAAATAAAGATTTCATTAATATTTGAGGTATTTAATAAAATTTACCTTGCATTCATGACATTCCCATTTATAAGAAGTTAAAATATCTTTAACATCGGGATAATTTATATTTATACAATTTATATGAGCTTTTTTTTTTTTTTTTTAATTTTTTTAAAAAAAAAAATACATTAAAAATAAACAATTTAATTAACAAAAAATGATTATTAAATATAATTTCTATTATTATGATACTTACTGTACTTTTTACATGAAGAGCATTGTATATATGGATTTTTTACATATAAATATTTATTACAAACAGTACAAACCTTTTGAGGCTATTATTTAGAATTTAATTTTATAAAGATAATATAAATAATAAATATTTAAAATTAATGAAATTATCGTTCAACTACATATATAAATAATTAATTTAGAATATATATAATTTACTTTATTACTAGGTTTTATTAGATCTATATTAACCATTTCTTATTTAATTATCATGAAATAATGATAATTAAGGTAGAATTTAAAAGTATTTATTTATTTATTAAAATCACTTAAAGATTGTGAAATATATATAAATAAATTATTATTATTTTTTTCTTTGTTTGTTTTATTTTATTTCGTTTTTGTTTTTAATTATTGTTATTTATTATACAATAATTTAGAGTATAAAAGATTATTGGTTGTTATATTTTGTATTATAATACTTTTAATGTTCATATATATATATTTTTTCTTAAATATTTTTTCTTTCATTATGAATTGTTTTTGTTGCTATATCATAATATAATGAGCTTTTATGTTTTTATTTTATTGTTTTATAATAATGAAAATTTTATAAAAGTTATATACATGCTTTTAAAACATATTTGTTAAAAAATTCTTTATATATAAATATAGGTTAATAAAAATGAATGAAAATAATTAGTAAGTAATTAAAAATTAATGCAATAATTTCTTTCAATTATTTATATATATATATCTTTCGAAATATAATATTAATGATTTATATATATATATTAGATTCTTTTATTATATTTTTTACCAATATAAGAATAATCAATTTTATACCTTTTTATAATTTTACATAATTCAATAAAATGTTTGAAAAAAATATTTATTAATATTATTTTAAAATATACTAATATATTTCTTAAATTATGATATCTTTAATAAATAATAGTTAGAAAAAAAATATTTTATTTATCAATATTTTTTTTTTTAAATTATACTATACTTGATTGTTAAAAAAATAAAATACAATTATTATATTAATAATAATATTTTTGCAAAGTAATAAATTTAATGTAAATTGCTAAATATTAATTAATTGTTTAATTATATTAATTAACATTAATTTATATTAAGTAAAAGAAAATGAATTATACATTTATTAATTTTTTTCTAATAGTCAAAATCTTTTTTATAAATATATTAATATAAACCCAATCAATTATAATAAATAATTATATGCATAATTTATAAATAATTGAAACTGTTTAAAAATTTTTATTTTTATATTACAAAAAATATTTAGAAGATTTTATATACAAAAAAATTTAAAATAATTTTAGATTTTAGAATGTATATAACAATAGTAGTATATTTATAACATTGGAGAAACATGATGATATCTTTGGTAAACAGGTTTTTTTTTCTAATAAAAAAAAGATTGAAAATGAGAAATTATATAATTTAAAATATTTTAGCTAAAATAAAAAAGATTGAGATAATTATATATTTTTTCTTTAATTATCACCTTTTTATTCATTTGGTGATAAAAAAAAAGATATTGATGATTATTTCTCTTTTTTAGCTATATCAAAATGATTTAGCGCTAAAATTTACAATTTTAGATTAATAATTGACTCTTTTCTTTTTTTAACATTTTATTAAGAAAAAAAAACATAACAATTATGTTGACTAAAAGGCGAATCTGATAATTTTTTTTAATAAAAAAAGATGTTATTTTATATACTATGTAATTAAAAATAAACATTAACAGAATATATCGAAAATAACAATCGTTCTAATAAAAATTGCTAAAAAAATAAATATTAAAACTATTATTTTTAAATTTTACAAAATTAATTGCATGCTTATTATTATTTAAAAAAATAAATTAAATAAAAATGATAATAATGATAGTTGTTGCAGTAATAGATTATTGAAATATAAATGAAATTTAAATTTTATAAAATTAAATTTTATATGAATAATATGGTATTTTTCATTAATAAAGTATATAAACAGCAATAAATAAATGATATCAAATTCTAATATAAATTTGTGCATATATTATATTGACGTATTGTTACCATTACATTTTAATGTTTTCAGTAAGAATTTTTTTCTTTCTTATAATATATTTTGGATCATTATATACAAAATTTAATATTTATCTTTTTTTTCTTTTAATAATTACTATAACTAAATATTACTTAAATTTATTATAATTTGGGTTATACTGGTTATATTATTAATAACTGTATTTTTATAAATATAATAATATAATTCAATTAAAATAGATTTTTTAATAAATTAATAAATATATAACAAACAAATAATTAGTATTAATTATTTTGAATTAAACAGAATAATTTTTTTTATTCATGATGTATAATGAAAAGTATATTATTCTTTCTCTAATATATATTACTGCTATAAATAAAAAATCTTTTCTCTTTACCCTTCGTTAATAATCACTATTAATAATAATAAATAGTAATACCAAACGATTATTATCATTAATTATTATCTTATTTATTTATTTATGTAGTACAGATAATATATTATGAAATAAGATATAATTAAAGTTTAAAAACTTTAATAAAACTTAATCTTTTTTTTATATACAAATTAAATCATTAGTTTTAAAGATTAAATATAAATAAATTAATATTCTTTCAAAAAATAAGAATGTTTTATTTCTTTATATTGCCTTCTATTAATTAGAATATTATTGTTATAATTAATATTAAATATCAATAATGGAATATTTTTCATTTTATTATACTAACTAAAATAATTTTTATTAAGTTTCTGTATAAATAAATAAAATTTTATTTAAATTAAATTATAATATGACAATAACATTTTAATGTTATATATTATATTTCACAAAGTTTAAATTAAAAGATTAAGTATTTAACTTTACATTTATAACCAATATATAATTATATATAATTAATATATTTAAGATTATATTATTTAATAAATATTAATCTTTTATTAAGTGGAAAAATAGACAAATTAATATTTTTTTTATTTTTGAAAAAAAAAAAAAAAATAGAATTAAAGACAATTTTATGATTTTATTTATAAAGATTTTTTTTTTTTTTTTTTTTTTTGTGAGAGAGAATAGGGTTAATACCACAAAAAATTATATGAAATTTAATATTCTATCTTTTAATGTAATGTAAAATGATTAATCAAACAAAACAAAAAAATTAATTTAACAGTACTATTTTATTTTAACATTTAATAATAATAATAATAATAAACATACTTTATTAACCGATACTCGTTATTAAATAAATTAAATTTACAATGATAGAGTTGAAATTAAGCATCTTTTATTTTCTCTTTTTTCACAGAATAAACCTTTGATATTCTTTTGTTGGTGTCGACATTCTTAATACCCTTGAATAATGATTTGGATAATGGCAATATAGAAGAAATGGTATTATACTTATTGATTTTCCTTTAATAATTAGATTGTATTTTTATGACTGTTTTAGTCTTACCATAAATATTATAAATATTGGAAATTATATCAACATTCTAAGGAATAATATTTTTACTATGAAATAATTAATTTTTTCATTTAATAAAATTTATACTAAAAAATTTTTTAATAATAAATATTATAATAAAACTGTATTAAATAATTAATATTAATATATCATTATATACGAAGTTATAAATTGAAGTTTGGAATAAATAATTTGTGTTTAATATTGATATTAATTTATTTGAAATTTTTATATTTATTTTAGTTTTATATTTGATTAAAAACTAAAGTATGGCTAAATATATTATATAATAAATTCTATGTATATATAAATTAAATCAAAATATATATAATATATTATTTTTGATGTTTGATGTTTATTTTATTTCAAATATATTGTTAAATCTCATAATATATATACATATTATTATAATATAATATATTGGAAATATAATTAATTTTAATTAATCATATTATCATTTAAAATATTATATGCCTTTTTTTTTTTTCATAACTTTATTTTTTTTTTTCATAACTATTTTTTTTAAAAAGTTTAATAGAAGAACAAATTAAAAAAAAAAAAAAAAAAAGATAGTAAGGAAGAAAAGAGTAAAAATCTTAAAATCTTGAATTGATAATAAGTAAATAATAAAAATGAAAAATATTTATTATAATAATATAAACATAGAAAAAAGTTATCTTTAAAATTAAAATAATTCATTTATAAACATAAAAGTATATAAGTGATATAGATATAAACATAATATCATAATTTTTAAAGTAATTATTAATTACAGAAATTAATATTTAAATTAGAAATATCTTTTTTTTATGATTACAATTCTAGAAAAAATAAGTTACATTATTTATTACAAATATTCTTGCTATTATAATAATAAACAAAAATATATAAATATTGATTTAATTAATATTTCTATTTAAAAATAAAAAGAAAGATTTTATAACTTAACTCGCAATAAATATACTAACTTTATATATATTGTTTCTATTTAATAATATATAATATAAACCTTTTTCCTTTTTTATATTTTTTAATAAAAAAAATTGGAAAATATTTGTAAATATTAATTTATATAATTTTAATATTTTAATATTAATGATAATACTAATTATCTTATTTATTTTTGAATAGTATAATAATATTGATAATTTTAAAATTTTTAAGAAAAAAAAAATAAAAGTAAATATTTCTGGTGTTTTTTTTTTTAAGTAAATAATAATTAAAGTATATTAATATATTAAAGTAATGATGACGACAGTACCAATAGAAGTTAAGTCTCAAACAGAACAAAAAGTAAACATTTGGTCTGGTTTTTACAAAAAAGCATTAAAGGAAAGACAAAATCAATTGAAATTAGCATTTCCAAATCTCTTTCCACCAATTTCACCACTTATATCTAAAACTTCATTCCTTAATTCGCCTTCATTAGGTTCATTATCTAATTTAACTGAATCTGCTTCAGATGTTTCAATTAATCGTAATGAATCAACTTCAGATTTAAGTAGTTTGGGTGTACATGAAGAAAAATTTCCAATTACATCATTAGATGAACATATTGCTGATAATATGATTGAAAATTGTGTAGGGTAATTATTGTTATTAAATATTTTATTTTATTTAATTTAAATATTTGAAGACATTTTTATGTAATTATAGGAAATTTACTAAAATATTAGTAAATTTCCTATAATTAAGTAAAATACTTTTTTTAAATACAATAATATTTCATTGCTAATTTAAAATGTTAAAGTATAATTATTTTTGAGAATAAAATTTAATATTAAGTACTAATTATTTTAAAATATTATTAATTACAACTTTATTTATCAAATAATACTCTATTTAAATTATTAATATATATGAATATTTTAGTACACTTGGATTACCTGTTGGTGTAGCATTAAATTTTAATATTGATAACAAATCAATAATAGTTCCAATGGCAATCGAAGAACCATCGGTAGTAGCTGCAGTTTCTGGTGCAGCAAAAACTGTTTCTCAATTTGGTAAAGGAAAAACCTTTTTTACCAAAACCTCCGAAAGAAATATTACTTTTGCACAAGTAGTAATCTTAGATATTCCAGATGATAAATTGGATGAAAATGAAAAGAAGGTAATAATAATAATATTATTATTATTAAAAATAGAAAAGAAGTATTTATCAATATGAAAATATGAGTTATTAATAATTATAGTATATATTATTTTTTTTTAAAATAATAATTGAATCACTAGTTAAATGATATGAAAAATGAAATTATCATATTTGCCAATCAATATTGTCAAAATATGTACTCTAGAGGTGGTGGTGTTGTAAATATGGTAGTTCGTAGAATTAAAAAGAATGAAAGAAAAGTAAGACCAAATCAAGTAGTTTTTGATTCTCAATCAAGTGAATGGTTAGTTTGTCATTTTCATATTGATGTTTGCGATGCAATGGGTAAGCATTAGTATTACTACTATTAATATTATTTTAAAAAAAAGTCTAAAAATTTTAATATAATATAATCTATATTGTTAAAGGTGCTAATTGCGCTAGTACAGTTGCAGAAGGTGTTGCACCATTCCTTGCAGATTTAACAAATGGTCGTATTGGATTAAGAATTGTTTCTAATTTATGTACAGAAAGAATTGTAACTGTAAGTTTATATGCTACATAATGTTTGTATTTGTAAAGGAATAAATAAATAAATTTTTATCTTTTATTTTAATAAAATGTTAATAATTTTAGGCTTCATTTAAGATTCCAGTTGAAAAAATGAAATATAAGAAATTTACAGGTGAACAAGTATCAAGAGGTATTATTGAGGCTTATGAATTTGCTGAAGATGATGTTTATAGAGCAACTACTCATAATAAAGGTATCTTAAATGGTATTGATGCCGTTGCTTTAGCAACTGGTCAAGATTGGAGAGCTATAGAAGCTGCTGCACATGCATACGCTGCTTCTGGTTCAAGTGAGACTGTTAATGAACCAGTAAAGGGTCATTATAAATCATTAACTAGTTATTGGATAGAGGAAATTGAAGAAGAAATCAATAATGAAAAGGTTAAACAACGTTACTTCTGTGGTGAAATTAAAATGCCAATTGCTGTTGGTACAAAGGGTGGTGTATTAAAAACCAACCCTGTTTATCACTATACTTTAGGTCTTATGGGTAATCCAGATTCTAAAGCTTTATCAGCTGTAAGTTTATTCTTTTTTTTAATTAAACTAAAAAAAGTTTAAATATTAACTAATTTAATAATATTATTAAAGATTTTCGCTTGTGTTGGTCTTGCTCAAAATTTTGCCGCAGTAAGAGCTTTAACAACAGAAGGTATTCAAAGAGGTCATATGTCTCTTCATGCTCGAAATATTGCAATTGCAGCTGGTGCTCCATCACATGCAATTGCTGAAGTAACTGATTATATGGTTGCTTGTAATAGAATTAACTTAAATGCAGCTAAAGAATATTTGTTAGCACATGAATTACATAGTACCTTAAGAAAACATTTAGATGGTACTGATCCACAATCATCAAAACCACCAAGTATGTTTTATTTCGAAGAATACATTCCAGAAGGTGAAGATAAAAATAATCGTATCACCTTAAATATTGCTTTCCAAACCTTAACTGACCAGCCAACAAATATTGAATATCCAACTGGATCAAATGATGATCCAGTTTCCCAACTTTTATTTGGCAATAAGGATTATACTTGGATAACATCAATGCTTAATGTTTTAGATAAATTTCAGTTTAATACAGCTTCTCAAGGTCGTGCTAATCTTGTTTTAGCTAAAAAATTAAAATTATTATCTATGCTTATTAATATAATTACTACTAGATTAATGACATATTATCCAAAACAAACTGTTCGTTTCATTGAAAGAATATTTAGACACTCAAAAAGACCAAAGTCAACTTCTACATCATCTGTAAAAACCAAAAATCAACAACCACCATCAATTGAAAAATATCTTTTAAGTATTCAAATTTTTGCAAATCAACATCTTCAAAATCAAAATATTCATTTGCCAGGTCCAATTTCTGCTCATTCTGTTCCAAGCAGTAGTGGTCTATCTTGGTCTGTCCCAGATACTGGAATTTTCCGAAAGAATATATTAGATATTGCTGATGATGTTAAAAATTTAAGTGATCCAACTTTAATCCAAGTTGGTTTTCCATTATTATTAGCTTTATGGCAAGTTTTTGAATTACGAGTAGTTCAATGGGTTGGTCATTCATCTCTTTCTTCATCACTTCTTGAAGAACAAAGAAAAGTTATTAGTTCAATTGTATCTTCACCAATTCCACCATATAAACCAAGCGAAGTTCGCCCACCAATTATAATTAATGGCAATTCTAAAGTTCAAGAACAACCATATCTTAATTCTTTTAACCGTTTCGTTCCAATATATTCAAAAAGATTCCAGGTTACAATGATATTACTTTGTAATGCTATATCCTTTGATCCTACTCTTATTAACTCTCGTAGAATTAAATTCTTATTAACATTAGGTAGTTACTTAGAATGGGAATTAGCTAAAGATCATGATCTTGGTCGCTTAGGACGTGATCTTATGCTTATTCAAAATTATAATAAAAAGGTTAGTCATGATGGTAGTATTGGTAATGGTATAACAAATTCATTTATTATCTGGAAAGAAATGCGTGAAAAAACAAATCCAAAACAAAATATGTTCCATTTTGAAGATGATGAAGATACAGATGATTCAATATCTGTTAGTACACCATCCATTTCTAATATAGTTGAATCTGTAGATAATGAATCATACTATCAACGTTATAATGATGAAATTAAACAGTATTTATTAGAAACTGATCATTCTGAGATAAAATCGCAATTATTTAATACTGAATCTTGTCTTTTATTCTCAAAGGACGTTCTCGAAAATACTATTGAAGAGTACCAAAAGTATTATAATGTTAAAAATTTATTAAATAACTTAAATACAAATTAAATATATGGACCATTCAAAAGTAAACTATAAAACCTAATATGATTATCATTACTTTAACAATCCAAAACTCAATAATTAATAATACCTTTTGAAAAAATAAATAATAAAATAAAACAAGCAAATAAGCAAACAAACAAAAAAAAAAAAAAAGCATAAAAAAATAGAAAACAACAACAATAATAATTTCAAAATTTAAATATTGTTAATTTCATTTTATTATTATCTTTCCTCTTTTTTTAAATTTAATATAACTTAGTATATTATTTTAATTATAATTACATAAAGTAAAATCATTACCTATTTTTTTTTTTTTTTTTTTTTTTTATTTTTACTTTTATTTAAATGAAATAGCATTTATAAAAGTAGTTATTTCAAATATTTCTTTTAATAATATCAGTTAAAATCGTTTTCATATTTTCAAATATAAATAAACAATAATTATTAATAGGATAAAATAAATTAAAAATTATTTATTCTTCACCTAAATTTATTATCTTTAATGAGACATTTATAATATATCATGAAAAGAAAAAAAATCTTTTCTAATATTTTTTTAAGCTTTTAAGTTATTTATTAATATATTCTTTTGTTAGAAAAATAATATTACATAAATAATAACTATTTATTTATGTATTCTAAAAATGAAAAATTATTCATGAATTGTATGTATTTGTATGATTAAATGATAATTCATTTTCATAGTTATATATATGATTATATTTTTTTAACTTCACATTTTTGAGAATATTTATAAGCTTCATCATCCGATAGTGGCTCATACCTTTTTATATAATTTTGAATTTCGGGTAATGGTTTTATATTGTAGGATTTCCTTTGATAAGTCTTTTTTTTTTTTTTTTTAAAAAAAAAAAAAAAAAAAAAAATATTATATATATTTATATTTATAGTTGAGTTAGTATCATTAATAAATAATTAATAAAAATGAAAAATGAAAAATGAAAATACATTAAACTCAAGAATATAACTGGCCATTTTTTGATATTTAATAAAATTAATTAAACCCCCATCAATAATATTTTTTCCCCATGAATCTAAAAAAACCTAATATATTAATGAGAAATGTTTTTTTTTTTTTTTTTAATTAATAAGTATTAATAAATTTAAATAAATAAAAAAAAAAAAAAAAAAAAAAAAAAAAAGCATTTTAATAATATCGTACCAAATCACTTTGATAAATTCCTGGGAATGGAATTAATGGAGGATCTGCTGAATGAATTTTTGTACGTAGATTTTTAAAGTTTAATTCATTACTTACTAACTTTAATATACTATCATAGAGCTTTAAAAATTTGCTAGCCATGGCCTATATTATCATATTGAAATAATTTTTATAATAAATATAAAAATTTATATTTTGTATTTATTTAAATTAAAAACAACAGTATTCAAATTGCATTTAACTTGCCTTTTTTGTTTTCTTCAAACGATAAATTGAAGAAGATTGAAGTGCTGCAGATACTTCTTTTACACCATTAAAATTATTTAGATTTAATAAACTCTGTATTTATGAAAACAAAAAATAAATAAATAATAAAATAAAAAATTTATTACATGTTTTTTTTTTTACTAATATTATTATTATGTGAATTAATAACAAAATTATTATATAAACCTGAGTAAATAATAATATTCTTTCTAAAACTGAAACTCTTAATTTTAAATTCTCTTGCAAAACAATTTCAGATACAAGCCAATGAACAACCTTTTATTATATATATATTTAAAATATAAAATTTAATATTATAGATTAAAAAAGTAAATTATTTTTTAACTTACATGATTTGACCATTTCGCTATCTTACAGAGATTTGGGGCCAATTCTTCTTTATTGTCTTTCATCCATGCCAAATCTAAAAATTCCTCTTTCTATTATTTTTATTTATTAATTAAAAATTTTAATATAAATTAGATGCCTACATTTAGAATGTACCTACTATATAATAGTGTTGTGTTATCTTACTTTAATAACTTTAAATAAATCGAACTCAATATATGTTAATTGATTAGCTATTTCAACGGGATCAAAATCGAGTAAGCTTAAATGACTAACAATAGGTTGTGTTATATTTGGTACATTATTATTGTTGTTGTTGTTGCTATTATTATTGTCATTAGTATTATTGTCATTATCATTATCAATATTATGCTGTAAATCTTCAGGTCCAGTATCTCTCCATGGAGTTGGATCAACTCTATAATTAGTTTTGCTTGTATCACCAGTTTTCAATATTCCACTAGGAGTACATGCACTTTGGCTAGTATTAGTAGAATTAGTAGATGCTGATGTATTTGGCTCATTAGAAAGTTCTTCATCAGTATAATTATAAAATGTTGTGTTAGTTTCTTTACCAGAGCTAGAACCTGAGTTAATCTTACCATCATTTGTTCCAACAGAACCTGCTGATGTAGTTGAAGATGTTTTTAATTCTGCTGTCTTTTTATTAGGTATATCTTTTGGTAATATAATCTTTGGAGGATTTACTTTTACAATTTGTTTGATGTTAGTATTAATATTTAAGCCTTCTGGAGGCATAACCTTTTCAATAATATGCTTTTTGAAAATAAAAATATGAAATTATACCATTATATGAATTTTGTTAATAAATAATCATCATTTATTATTATTAAAATATATATATAAATATATAAAATTTATTTTGATTAATTATTTTTATACTTTTCTTTTAATAATTGCTTTCAATGTAACTTTTGAAACATCATCAAAATTTTCAATAAATGAAACTAATTCATCATATAATTCATTCGAATTTTCAAAATCATCCCAATAATTATCAATCCAAAATTTCATTGTATTTACAATTCTATATATATTTTAATTAGTAAATTTATTGCTTATTTTATAATTTTGATATTCATAATTTTTTAAAAAAAAATATCGAAAAAAAATAAAGAATTATATTATCTTACCTAAAATATAATGGACTTTGATTATTATTATTTACTTCTTTAACCTTTTTAATGTACTGATTTGTTATTAATTCTAATAGCTCATTAGTCGTCATAAAACAACGGAAAGTAAGCATGAATGCTTGCAAGAATTGATTATCTATTGATAAAAATATTAATTTTTAATAAATAATTATAACAATAATTAAAAAACAACTTAGAAATATATAATTTATTATTGTAAAATATTAAATACCATAAGATGAGTAATCTGTTAAACGTTCTACTAATTTCTTTGGTGTGGCAGCTTTAATTTGTTTATTACCACTTTCATCCTGAACAAAAATTACAGTACCACTATCTTCATCCTGTTCATCTTTTGCTGCCCTTTCACTACTTATTTTATTTATCATCTGTTATTATATATATTTCATAAAGTATATTTAATATAAATAGTATTTAAATAAATGATAAATAAATATAATTTATTACCTCAGTTTTCATTGAACTTTGTATTTTTTGAATATCTTCTCTTAATTGCTCATTTTCATCTTCCGCCATGGACTTAAGTTTTTCAGCTAACTGTTTTATTTTATTTTGTTTACATTTTTATAAATACGATTTTACAGCTTGAATCTCTTTATTTATCTAATAATATATATTCATTTATTTACCTTAACTCTTTCTTCCAACGCCAATTTTTCTGCAGAGATTTCTGTTAATCGCTTCTGTAGATCCTCAATAGTATTTTGAAGTTGCTTATAACGCATACAAATAATAAATTATTTTAACATTATTATATATTTTATGAATATACATATATTTTAAATGACCAAATAGTAAATTAATACCTCTTCTTCGGATGATTCATCACTAAATTTATTTTTTGATTTTAGAGTTACTACTTCAGAACGCAAACGATTCAGTTCTGCCAATTCATCTGAATGTGATTTTTGATACGCCTATATATTTATAAATTTTATTTATTAATTATTGCAATTAAAATGATATTAAAATTTTAATATCCTATTATCCTATTATCCTATCATATATAAATGATCGATTTACATACTAAAAATGCTTTTTCTGTTTCTTCATTTCTTTTTAAAATTACTTGAAGTTGCTCTGTATGTTGTTTTGTAAGGTTAGCTAAATTCTTTCTTGAATACTCTTCTTGTTGAATAGCTGTTGATTCTAACACTTGAATTCTCATCTTTATAATATATAGAATTATATTTTGAATATTAAATTATGTAAAATGAAGATTTACTATTTTCCACATTATTATAATGATGATGATTGTTTATATTTTTTAATAATTATATTAGTAAATGAATTACTTTTAAATATGAAATTGTTGCTACGGCTTGCTCGTTTTCATCTTGTAAATACTGGATTTGATCTAAAAAGCTTTCACCACCTGCTTTATCATTTATACCAGCTGCACTCTAATTATTAAAAAAATAGATATTAGTTATTAATAATAATTAATAAATATTAATATGTTATGTTATATAATGTTTAAATTACTTCTAATAAGTTGTTTTTATGGAGAGCAATTTGTTTTTCTTCAATAAGTTGATATATTGATTCCTATATAAAAAAAATAAGGAATATATAATAAACAAATAATAATTCCACATAAATTAATATTTTATTCGAATTCCTTTTTCTACATATATAAATATAAAATATACTTTGCATCTTTCTTGGAATGTTTCATTCATCAAAATAAGATCCATAATATAATATTTTAAAAATTGAACATTATCTGGAAGTTCGTTATAAATGTCCGCATATGATTTCTATAATTTTAATATTTAATATTATATATATTCATTTATATTTTTTAACCCTTTTTGAAATTGAGATAGCACTTATATATCATATATATACTAACATTTCCTTGTTGTTGAATTGCTCTTAATTTCATTTTCTCTGTAAAAATTAATGAATATCAAATTAAAAATTTCTATTATTAAATATACTATAAAAAAAAATTATGTATTGACATTTTTACCAATTAATAAATTGGTTATTTCTTGTGTTTTAGAATAATCAATTGGTCTATATCCGGAATAATTCCTTATAAAAGGATTAGCATCTGCATTCAATAATAATTCTACAGCACGATATTCAGAGCATCCACATGCCATATGTAATGGAGTATTTCCATCGGGATCCAGTATGTTTATCTTTATATTATTCTTTATTATTTTATTTTCATTATACAAAAAATAATTATATATTCCAAAAAAAATTTTTAATTATATACTAAGCAAATTAGTGAAGAATTGATATACTTTATATATTTACTAAAATTATCTTTTATAGATAAATTATATTTAACAATTACTTGTAGAACAAGAATTTTCATGCATTCAATATTTCCAATTGAAGCAGCAAAATGAAGAAGACTTCTACCTTCTTCTGGAGTTATAAAATTTATATCATCTGGATTTTCTACAACTAATTTTTTGAATGTTTCTGTATCATTCTTTAATACTGATAATAAATTAAATTATTTATTTTTATATATAAAAATTAATTTCATTTTATAATCGACAATATTACATTTATATTATAATATACTTGATTTTAAAAGGTCCATAAAAAAAAACTTGTTTTATATTAAAATCAAAACTTGCTCAATTTTTTTTTTAAAAAAAAAATAAATAAAATAAAAAGTACTATATATGTATGTAATTTTTGCAAATGAAAATATTACAATGCTTCAAAATCTTTATATTGAAAATATTAAAAAGTACTTTTTATAAAATAAATATGAAACAATATAAGATTATTTAAAAATTTACTTATATCACAAATTATAAAATTAACTGTTATTATTTTATCTTCAATAAATATTGGAAATTTTTTAATAAAAATACTTTTTAAAAAAAGTCTTTCGATATAATTTTTAAAACTTATTTTTTTTAATATTATTCTACATAATAAAGTTAATAGAATTTATGTAAATATATATATATAATTTAAAATATTAATAAAATATTTAGACTTTAAAATAAATATAAAGCAAAGTTTTATTTTTTATAAATTTTTATTAAAAAAAAGAAAAGAAAAATATATTATAATATTATAATTATAATATAAATATTTAAATTAAAATATACTTAAAATATATAAAAATTTTTTATAAAAAGTTTTTTTTTTTTTTTTTTTTTATAAAAAGATATTAATATTAAATTCATTTTATGATAAAAACACATTATATTAATAATATAAAACTAAATATATAGTTTTAATTACTATGAAGTAAATGGTTATCTCATTTTAATAAATAAATAATAAATAATTTAAATTAAATTAAAATATCTATTAAAAATAAGATTAAATAAAACATAATGGGTGTTACATGGTATTGTATCCTTATATTCCATATTTATACTTTAATGAATTACTAATCTTTATCATTATTGTAAAATATTTAATTACTAATTTTATATATTCAAAATTATAATTAATAACTTCCAATAAAACAATCAATAATGAATTTTTCAATTTTTCAACATATCTATATCAATACTTTTCAATATATTTGATGTTTCTTATAATGTAAAAATAAATTGTTATTCATAAATTAAAAAAACAAAAATAAAACACGATTATCTTTAAATATTAAATTACTAACATTATTATTAACTAAAAAAAAAAAAAAAAATAAAAAAAACAAAAAAAACAATAATATTAACATTAATAAATTTCAAATTATTGTAATTATATAAATCAAAATTATAAATTATATTTCTTTTTATTAAATAAAAATATAATTAAACAATATAAATAGTATATTTTATATTAAAGAACCTTCAATAGTAAGTAATATTATGTCTACTATGGAAAGAAGAATAAAAAATCTATTTGGTGGTAAAAAATTAGATCCATGGAATGTTGTATGTAAGTTATATAAATCAGTAACATTTCCAAGAATTCCATTGGAATTAATTAAGAATTCAGGAAGAGGAGAATCAATGTATTTATTATCTTTTTCTTCAAAGCCTAGTCACGTTTATACAATTATAGACGAAAAAATTGTAATGGAAACTGATAATGCATTAATTGAGCTTGTTACAAAAATAAAAAATATATGGACAATTCGTCAAACTGCAAAAATTGATGTTAGTAAATTAATTTTAGAACTAATCAAATAAAAATTTAATAGTTTTAAAAGTAATGATATTAATAAATTTATCTAAATTTTTAATACTTTTTTTTATTATTAATTATTATTAATATATATAATAGGGATACAACTATGAAATAGGGGATTATAATGTTCGTTATGGAAATTTAAATGTTGGTTCACATTCAAAAGGATTGGTAGTAGAAGTAAGTTATTTATAACTTTAATAATAATTAAATAAAATGAGAAAATTTAATATAAGTAATAACTTAATTCACCCTTTTTTTTTAAAAAAAAAAAACTATATATATATATTCAAATCAATTGTTTTTTTATAACTATTTTAAATATAATATAATAATTGTAATGTTTTTTTTTTTAAAAAAAAAAAAAAAAGGTTGAACATACTAAAAGTACATCAGTTACAAAGTCATCAGATTTATTAATAGAATTTATTGATTATTTAATTCCAAAAGAATTATATAAAAATTATAAGTTAGAGTTAAAACGTCCTGATAATGGTTATGATTACACTATAGTAGGCTTAAGTCAAACTAAAGAACAAAAGGATAAAAATACAGCAAATAAAGATATTAAACCAAATGATAAAATAGAAATAGATAATCCAGCAGATTCAATAAATAATACTAATAATTCACCTTCAAATGAAGTATTAAATTCTACCATAAATTCAAATACCTCACTTAATCAAAATTCAGCTATAGGTACACCAGGAAGTTTAGGAAGTACTACTATTTCAGATATAATAAATGAGACTAATAAATACGTTTCAACTACGGAATCAAGTATGGTATTGGATGCACCGATTTCTTCAACAAATAGTTATACTTCCTTAACTGCGTCATCATCAAATATAAACAATTCTGTATTATCATCTTTAGCAACAGGAACAAACACACCTTCATCGCACAATACTAATTCACTAGATAGTTCTAATATAATAGCAACTGCATCAGCAACAGCAAAAATATCAACGCCAACGACCACCTCACTAAATACAACATCAAAATCAACTGTAACTGTAACAGCACCTATACCTACTGTTGTTGTCCCTAATACAATACCACCTATTGTAAGAATACCTACTGTTGCTTCATTTGTTCCCCAAAATACATTAACAGCATTGGCAGGTCTAAATTCTTTAGCATTAAATGCTGCTGCTAATTCCTTTAAAGCCACTGATCACACAAACTATGACATGAATCAGCAACCTAATGTAGAAGGTTTAAATAATATTACTTCATTAAATACCAACTCACCAACAACTGATGTTTCAACAACCCAGTTTTTATTTAATTCAACTGTCCAAACAAACCTCTTAAATGCTAGCACTCTTTCAGCAACAGCAAAAACTTTAAATCCTTTACCTGTCATTCTCAATAATTCAAATGTTTTAGCTGTTACAAATAAATCAATACCCAATGTCTTTTCAAAAGCAAAACAAAATGAATTACTAAGTACAATTAAAAAGAAAGAACCATTTCATAAGCATCTTTCATCATCCCAAATATCCAGTCTTATTCAATCACCAATAACTTCATCCTATGCAAATTCAGCATCGTCTATTAAATTAACATCACCTAACAATAATATTTCAATTAATTCAACATTTGTTCCAACTTTAAAGACTAATAAAATAAATACCATAGATATCAAAGAAGGAAAAGAAATAAAAGAAGTAAAAGAACGGGCAAATTATAATTTTATTTTTACATCAAGACATACTGCTTATCAATATATTAATCTTTTACGTAGTGAAAAGATATTATAAACAAAAAGATTTTTTTTTTTTTTAGCTTTAAAAATTTATTATAAATTATATACGTTTAGTAAAGATTTTAATATATTATTTCAAAAATTTACGTAAAAGCTTTTAAAATATGTATATATATATAATTACTTAATAAATAAATGATTAAATAATAGTATATAATATATATATATATATAAAAAAAAAAAAAAAAAAAAAAAAAAAAAAAAAAACTCAAAATAATTTACTTTGTTACTATTTACTATATTTAAAATTAAATTTTTATTCATTATTTATCATCAAAATTAATAAAAGATAATAAAACTAAAATTTTTTTTTTTTTTTTTTTTTTGTTTGTTTTTTTTTTTTTGAACGGCATCAAATATTTTAAACTTTATTATTAATTTAATTAAAATTATAATACATGTAATATAAAAATTAAAATAAAATAAAAATAAAAAAAAAATATGTTTAAATAAACACAAATGAATAAAAATTGGGTATAATGTATTCTAGTAATTTTAATTAAAGTAAGAAAGCCACTATCATACTAAAGTATAATAATTGTATTTGACTTCCAATGGGACACCGAGCCAAAGATCAAAATTTTGTCATGGAACAAAATTATGATCTCCATTGGTTGCGCTGGCCCTCCTGGCCTGTCTTACTGTTTCTTCAGCATTGACGCTCTTGGATGTTGCTTCAAACCTTTTGAACATTGACCATTGCTGGCCAATAGCAAAAGGCATGATTTTGGTTAGAAGTTCCGCGGTTACCGTCAAGAATGGTGTTCCTTCGTTAGTACCAGATTGAATCTGACGCTTACAAAGTTCTTTCCATTCCCTTGAATTGTAATTAATATTGTTAAAACTTCTTCCCCCAAGAAGGAATTTAAATATTTCACTGCACACACTAGAATAATCATACACATTAATATTCACCGGATTATTAGAACTATTACTATTATTAACTAAATTACTATCTAAATTAGAATTATTATCTTCACTATTGCTATCATTACTAATATTATTATTTCTATTATTGTTATTATTACTATTGTTACTATTACTATTGTTATTACTACTATTGTTACTATTACTATTAATGTTATTACTATCTCTACTGATATTATCAATTTCATTATTATTGATAGGACTATTGGAATTACGTTGACTGAAAAAATTTAATAGCTGGACTATAGAATCATAATGTTTAATACGGATATCTCTAAATGTTGGACAATCTAATAACCAATGTTTAATACTTTGATCTCCACACTTGCAACATGGACAGTAGTTAGGACAAACTGGATCAACAAATTTGGCAGCTTTGGCAACTCTAGCATCCAACTTGTATCCGCTTCTTGCTTTCAATAGCCAGTAGAAGCCATAGGCAAACTCTGGGTACTCATAACATAATTTAATAAAATCTTTAGTTTCAATAAATTTATTATCATCATAATATTGCGCTTTGATTGAATTCCCTTTGAGATCTTTCCAATAAAAGTTTTTAACTGCTTTAACATCTCCATGTTTCTTTAATTTTTTATCAAGTGTCCTACTTGATTTGCACCACGTGTATTTTCTAAATTTAGGAATGTAATTGACAAGGTGTGAGATAATACAATTTGAGTTTTTCCATTTGTTAAAACATCTAACCTGAGCTAACGCACATTTGGCTGACAATGGAGGAATATTCAAATCTTTTGAAATAGAGTATAAAGATATAAACGATACAGCTTTATGAACTCCGGCAACCCATCGTATTCCTTTGTTAACATGCTTCTGAGCAATCCTAGACCTAGCTTTGTTGGATCCAAGTAATGGTGCAAAGTATGAAACTCTGCTAATCACTTGAGAGTTAAGTACTAGTTTTTTGAAAGGAATAGGAATATTAGGATTTCTTAAGAATTTACTGACTGAGAAAAGCCCTTTCAAAACCTTGTTATTAAGAGCTTTAATTACTGGTTTAAGGGACAGATTCTTATCAAATGGAACACCAAGATAAGTATAACAATCAGTAGTTGGAATGGGTTGTCCTGCTAAGTAAAATGTTGGATCTCTCTTGTTCTGATTTTCTATTGATTCAGGACGAATCACCATCGTTGAACATTTCTGGATACCAAATTCCATTTCATTATACAATGCCCATTCATTAACTCTTCTAAGCATCTTTTTTAAGCATCCTCTTGTTGGAGCACAAATAACTATATCATCTGTAAAAAGTCCACCACAGCATCGAGTGTCACCTAAACTGACTCCTAGATCTTCGCACTCTCTAAATATATCATTAATAAAGAGATTAAAGAGAATAGGAGAAAGAGGGCATCCTTGACGGACTCCTTTCTTCACATCAAAAGATTTCGAGAATTGTCCATCTAATTTGACATTAGCCTTAGATGTTAAATATAAATTTTTGATAAATTGTAGACTCTTACCTCGGATTCCTAAACAATCTAATTTATGGAGAATATTACCGATTGGGACTGAATCGTATGCTTTCCTGAGATCTAAAAAGGCCAAATATGTCTCTTTATTATCTAATTGACGTCTACGGCATATTTCTTGGATTGAAATGAAAAGACTAATACTTTCTTCCTTTTTTCGAAAACCAAATTGTTCAGGTCTAATGAAATTATTCTTTAAACCATATTCTGAAATTCTAGTGGTGACAATTTTGGAAATCAACTTAATACCATTATTGATAAGTGATATACCTCGATATACCTCGATAGTTATCACAATCTGTCAAATCTCCCTTCTTAGGAATAGAAACAATACTGGATTCATTCCATGAGTTGGGGAAGTCTCCATCCCAAATACGGTTAAATAATTTAAGAATAAAATTTAAACCATGAGCGTTATTATCTGAAGTGGTATTACCAGAAGAATTATTATCTGTAGCATTATTAGAATCATTACTTGATGGAATTAATGCTTTGTAAAATTCAATTGGAATACCATCCGGACCTGATGCTTTATAATTTGGAGTAGAGAGGATAGCTGACTTGACTTCATCAATACTAATATCTTGGTTGATATCCCACTCATCAAGCATAGGAAGTGAAAAACGTTTATTCATTGGTTCTTCATACCAATGCTCCAAATCAAGACTTACACCACTTGGATCTGATGCAAGATTTTCGAAATGATCATGCCACACATCTAGTTGTTCTTCTGTAGCAACAACTAATTCTCCATTTTTATTTTTAATTGGTTGAGCAATAAAGAAAGAATCTTTTCCAATTTTTGCAGTTTTCTTGATCCATTTCCAGGCCTTCTTAGGATTATGACTCTTCATATACTCACATCCTGTTTTAATCCAATGAAGATATTCTTGTTTCCTAAATTCATTACATCTTTTGTGGATGTAATCAATGAGCTTACGGTAGATTTTAATTCTTTTAATTCATCTATATCATAAATTCTTTCTTTTTTAAATCTCTTATACAACTTCATTTTGATTTTTTGAAGATTAAAAATTTGTTGTGAAATATGAAATGAAGACTTTATAACATTATTTGCTGAGGTAATACTGAGCTCGTCTGCAATTGAAAAAGCAGTTGAAGTAAACTCTTTGGAAAGTTCATCTGTAGAAACATTAGGATCGTTGAATTTTGCTGAAAGTATTTGGAATTTATTATGACTGAGAATAGATTCCTTTTCCTCAATACATTTTTATCTATTCCATTTCAGAATTTTCTTAGGAACATTAAAGTCATTAGAAAAATCTTCCATAGGAATAATTTTACCATTAATAAGAAGTGGCTTATGGTCTGATACAGGATAAAAATTATTTATAAATGATCCTGAGTGAATAAGATCTTTCATCTTCGAATTGATAAGAGCATGGTCAATGTCGGAAGATTGATCACCTCGAGTCCAAGAGATAGTAGACCCTCTAAGCGGAAGAATTTCCCAATCTCCTAATCCATTAGTTGATAACCAGTTGGATAATTTTACTTTAGACATATTAAAATCACCAACAAGAATCGATGGATGGGATGAATGAGTTTGTAACCACAAGCGAACTTCTAACTTTGCATGATCAACATAGATGTTGTGATGACTATGAGGCATATAAACATTTCCAATCGAGCATTTGAATCTATTCCAGAGACTAAAAGTATAAATAGAAATAATATACTTTCCAGAGAAGTTTTCAAGTGAGGCTTGACATGAATTGTGAAAACCTAAATATAAACCTCTCATTCCCGGAACTGATTCGTCAGCTTTCTTGAAAAAGTGTCTATAGTTTCGCAAAGTAACACGACAAGGATAATCTGTATTCGATCCAGAACCATTACCAGTTTCTTGGAAACATAAAAATAATGGTTTGAAAATAACTGTGAAATAGCTAATACTATCTCTCTTTTCGTGATTCCACCCATTGGTGTTCCAACTAAGACAAAAAGAAAAGTTATCAGGCTTATTGGATGAGGAAGAATCGTTGCTATTATTATTATTATTAAAGTCATCGTTATTAATGGATGATGCATCAGAGGAATAAGTAGAACTATTACTAGATGGCTGTGAAACTGAAGAACTATCAACTATTGAACTGTTATCAGAGTTGATAGAGCTATTAGAATTAATTGTTGAATGTTGAGATTGAAATTGTGTTTGCTGTAGATCTGGAATATTTTCATGATTGGAAACTTGTTGAAGATCTTGTTGAAGATCTAGTTGAAGATCGGATTGTTGATGAGATTGTTGAACTGATTGTTGAAATGATTGTTGAATAGAATGTTGATGTTTATTAGAAACTAAAATTTTACGTTTGAGAGTGGAAAAAGTGTATTTGTGATTCCTTCTACTACGAGCTGAAAAGGAAATTGAGGTAACTGAAAGTTTCTTCTTTAACATGTGTAAGATTTTAATACAATCTTTCGATGAACCATGAACCTTGACTAAGAAAAAGTGATCATTGAAAGTCTGAAAATATTTAACACTAATAACTGAATTAAATTTATCTTCTAGAATAACCTCGAGTTTTTCCCATAGCATATTTACTGACCATGATCGAATACCACGGATAAAGAAGGAGCGAATATCATCTAAGGGGATACCATAAGACCGGGTACCACGTCTGATATAATTCTTGTCTTTAATATAAAGGACTGACATGATAATAAATTCTAATTAAAAATATTGAATATAAAATAAATACTAATAAAAATTATAAATATAACGTATATGGAAAAAAAATCTGTCTCTCTCTCTCTTCTTAAAAGTACTGGATAGTACAAAAATTGTTACGATGCTTTGTTTAAAGTTTCTTTTTTTGAATTCTAGTTGTAAATTTTCTTTAAAAATTCTAGTTTTGGTTTGTTGTTAGTAAATTCGAATCGCTTTTTGACACTAAACTTGTTTGACTTTACTTTTCATTAAATATTTAAATTGGTAAAAAATTTGAATCAAGAATGTCGACACCAGAAAGCTTGTGAATAGTATTTTTACATGATGTAGAGTGAATCAGTCTCTTACAAGAAACAATACAACAATAGCTACATGAATATAAAAATACAATGCAAATGCTAAAGTTGACTACATTGGATTCTTACAAGAGAAGAGTAGTACTACATGAATACATGAATAAAAGAAAGAATACAGCAACAAAATGTATTACTCTTCTAATTAAATACTATACAAACTTACCTGAATATCAAACATTCAACTTATTCATCAAATACTTAATTCGATGAATAAAATGTTTTTTAATCGCTCAGTACCATGAGCTTAGTCCTAATAATTTTCCCTTAAAGACTAACCGAGCATCCATTGCGCAATGCTTGGATTTAATTCTTTCTACTCTCTCAGTACCATGAGCATGAGTAGACCCCCTTGATAAACTCCATTATTAAATAAATGAAGGCACGTTCCTAAGAGGGCACCAAGCATCCATTGCGCAATACTTGGATTTAATTCTTTCTACTCTCTCAGTACCATGAGCATAATAAAACTAAAAAGGAAAAGGAAATTATATCAAAATAGTATATTTTTATTTTTTATTTTATTAAAATTTATTTTATTAGTTGAATTAAATAATGAAAAATTATAATCAAAATAATATTAAATAGAAAAATTATAAATAAAAATAATGAATAATATATAATAAATTAATTATGTTAAAAATAATAATAATTTTTTTTTTTTATTTCATATTAAATATAATATTTTATATATTATTCCTTTTATTCTTTTTATTTATTTTTATTATTATTCCGTTTTTTTTTTTTTTTTTTTTTTAATTTTTTTTTATTTTTTATTATTATTATTATTATTATTATTTATTGTTATTTAATTGTTTTTTTTTTTTTATATATTTTTATGTGCATAAAATAAATATCATGTATGGTATTTGAATTTATATATTTTTCCTTTTTCTTTTTTCTTTCTTTTTTATTGATATTTTTGTTTTATTTTCTTTAAGTTTTTTATTGAGGAAGGCCTGGTGACTTTAATGCTATATTTTTATAAATTTAAAAATATTAATACATGAAAATATTACATATGATAAAAATACTATTAAAATACTTAATGATTACTTACAACTTCTACCAGCTATTTTATAGATTGTTAATAATAATAATAATAATAATAAATGTTTAGTTGCTATATTTCTTAAATATACATATATATATTATAATAATCAATTACCTCTTAACATTTCATCTACTAATAATAAATTACTGGCAATAACAGAGAAAGAATGAATCATATTTCTTAATACACGATAACCATCCCATATACCTTCAGCAATAGGATCAAATGGTTCACCAGTTTCTAAATCAGCACCAACAATGTGACCATCAGCATATTCTTCTTGTAATTGGACAATCATATCTTGAGAATCAAAACCTGCATTTTGAGTTAAAACCTTTGGAATAATAAGCATAGCTTCAGCATAAGCTTGAACACCCATTTTAGAACGACCCTTAATTGTCTTCATATATTTCATAAGATGATCATGTAAAGCGATTTGGAATGCACCAGCTCCTGGGACAAGGCATTTATCTTCAATAGCATTCTTAACGGATCTTAAACCATCACGAATAGCATCATTAATTTGAGTAATAGTATGAGCATTTGGACCACGAATAAGAATAGTAACTGAAGCTGGGTTTTCGACTTCTTCAACGAAGGTGAACTTATCTTCACCTAAAACATATTCATAAGCTAATCCAGCATGACCAAGGATATCTGGTGTTAAATCATCAACTGAATTTTGAGCAACACCACCACAACAAAGTTGTAATCTTTCCATGTTTCTTCTCTTTGCACGACGAAGAGCTAAAATATTGTTTTTAGCTAAAATATCCAAAGATAATGGATCAATACCCTTTTGATTAATGATAACAAATCCCTTATCGGTACCATCACAAACACTCTTTTTAAATTCAACAATCTTAGCAATTTTGGCATCAACAAACTTACGTTCAGATTCAACAAGTTTTTCACGTTGTTCAGCACTACTATAGAAGAAACCTGAATTAATTTCACTAAAATAATTATTTAAAATTGATTTTTATTATTAGATAAACTTATAAATAATATGGTATTGTTATTAAAAATTCATTTCTTTAATATATAATAGTGATATTGCTTTTATAACTATTGTTAGTATTTTTTTATGCAATTATTGTTATTATTTTCTTTGTTTTTATTACTATTTTTAGTTGAAATTATTGTTATGATTACTTTATTGATTAAATCTGCATTTTGTAATGTATTTGAATTCATATAATATTTTATATTTTACAATTTACTTTACCTCTTTTCGTATTCTAATGAGACATTTAAAGTTAAAATATAAGCATCTTTAACCTTCTTTGGCATATCTGGATGACGTGCACCGTGATCTAAAACTAAACCTTTAACAAGTCTAGTATCTGTATCATTCTTATTCATCATCTTCATGATTTCTACCATATGAAGATCAATTGGTTTACCTGGTTTATAAATACTTAAAACAGCATCAACAACAGCTTCAGTAAGAGCATCAGCTAATTCTTGACGAACTTTAGTACGTAATGAAGCACGAGCAACATTTAATAAAGTTTCACGATCCATTTCCTTTTCAATTTTAAATTTATCTAAGAACTAATTTTTTTGTTTGTTTGTTTTTCGTTTTATTTTTTTAATGAAATTTATAATTTATATTTGAATTATAAATTTACAATTATATATTTAAGATTGTTTGTTTTATTATTTAAATTAATTATATTATTTATAACAAAAATTTTAAAATACCATTTATTATTAGTTACAAAAAATTATTAAACTTACATTTAATGCTTCTTTTTTGGCAAGATCAAAACCTTCTGTGATAATTCTTGGATGTAAACCTTCAGATATGAAATGTTCAGCTTGTTTAAGTAATTCACCAACAATTAAAACATTAGAAGTAGTACCATCACCTGTAATGTCATCTTGAGCAGTAGCAGCTCTAGCAATCATAGCAGCAGTTGGATTTTGAATTTGCTAATATAAAAATATTTACCATATAATTCAATTATTTTAATTTTTAAAATTCATTTCAAACTATAAAATTACTTCTACAACACTTACCATTTCATGAAGTAAAACTTTTCCATCCTTGGTTAACTTAATATCACCAGCACCACCAACTAACCTTTTGTTTCAGAATTATAATTAATTTCCAACTTTTAATTATATAAAAAAAAAAAAAATAATGAATTTATTTTACTTACATCTTAATAGTACCCTTTGGACCTAAATTTGTTTTTAAAACATCTTGAAGACCTAAAGCAGCAGATATATTAATTTGTAAAGCTTGTCCTCTTCTAGCAACTTCAGAATTTGGATTAATTAATTTAACAGCAGATGAAGCCCTATTTTTCATTTTTAATTTAAAAAAATATTTATAAAATTAATATTATCCTTAAAAAAAAATCTTTTATTTATATTTATTATTATAAATATTTTTATTAGCAATTATCTAATAGTTTTTGTTGTTGTTACTGCTGTTTTACAATTAATTTCTTATTAGTAGTATTAATCTTGTAAAATTTAATTGTTTCTACTTTAATCAAAATGTAATTTAAACTATAATAGATTATTACTGTTCTATAAAAATACTTTAGTATTACATTAAATAAAATATAGTATTCAAATACAATTTTCATTTAAAATTCTTTTATTATATAATAGTTAATTTAATTTAATTTTAAGTTTTATAATAATAGCATATATTTGTTTTCTCCTTTTTTTATTATTATTTCTAATCAATCTTTAAAAACATTTATTTTCTTTTTTTTTTTTTTTTTTTTTTTTTTTTTTGTTAAAAAATTCAATGAATATGCATAACATATTTTTACAATATATTTTAGTGTTTTAATGGTTTATACACAATTGATTAATCTTACATTCTTATCTGTTATATATTTTAAAATAGTAATAAATATTGGAAATTATATAATTATTTTAAATATAAGAAGAATATTCTTTATAAAATTCTATTAAAAAATAATTTATTTAGAAATATAATAAATAAATTATTTAATTATTTTTTTTTTAACAATTCTACTGTAATTTGAAAAAAAAAAAATAAAGAATATGAAATTAAAATATTAATTATATGTATAATAATATTTTTTATATTTTCTATTTAATAATTTTTTAATAGAAAAATATTTATAAACTAAATTAAACTATATAATTGATATAAAAAACATAGATTTATGTATAATACATTGATTATATATATTACTAATCACACATATGATTAACTACATAATTAAATTATGTAGTTAAAATTAAATAATGTACGAATTTTTTCAATAGTCATTGGTTAATACTAATTAATATTAATTAAAAACAGTTTTTCATATACGGCCAATCATGATTCATAATATAAAAAAGAATAATAAAGAACAAAATATTAAATTAAAGAATAAATATTTTCTTATTATCATATAAATTATATAAAAGTCACATAATTAATTTTTGTTCACATGTTTAGTATATATTTATGTATATGAAATATTATTTATAATAATACTATTTATACTAAACATAAATTTAATGTTAAAAATTTATGCTTACACATGACATTCGATTGTGTTTTATATATTTTTTATTTCAAACGTATTATTAATACTTTTTTTCATTATCAAATGCCTATTATATGAGAAGATATGCATGTACATGAGATATCAATAATAATCAGACATTAGAAAGTGAAAAATATCTGATTAACTTATAAAATAGTAATAACAAAATACATCAAAATCAATATACAATAAGTATTATAGCTACCAAAAACTTCATTAATTAGAGTTTGATTTAAATTTTATTAATATAAAAAAATTATAAATTGTAAAGAAGTTTTTACTTCACAAAATGAATTTTTTTTTATAATGATTTTTTTCTATGCACTTTCATTTACTATTTAAATAAATAATAAAATAAATAATATATATAGTTGATTGATGAAATAAAAATGAAAAGTAATATCAAAATTATATATATATATTTTTTTTAAAATAAATAAACTGATTAGAAGTAGGTGAAATTTCAATGAAATTTCAATCCTACTATTCAATTGTGTTACATATCTTTTTATTTGTAAATATTGTAAATATATAAATTAAAATTTGAAATTCTACAAATTAATTTATTTTTAATTTATTTATCAACTAAATTAGTCAATATAATTTTTTTTTAAAAATATAAACTTTTACTATATATTTGTTATTTAACAAATTAACAATCTTTAAAAGTTACATTATTTTTTAATGAATATATGATAAATAAATCAATATAATATATAGTATTTATAAATGTTTGATGAAACTTATATTAGAAAATAATCTAATTATAAATATTTTTATTTTAATATAAAAAATGGTTTTAACCTTTTTTACAATTTTATGAAGAAACTTAATATTAATATATATATAATTATATTATTTATTCAATTAAAAAAAAACATGAATATTTTATGTTCTATTATAAATTATAAATTGATGATTTCAAATTAAAAATATAAATAAATAATATTTATATTTATAATATCATTATAAATGTTAAAAAAGAATAAAAAAAAATACAAATTATTGAGTTATAATTAATTTACTTTTGGAGGCTAAATACCTTGTTTTTATTATTTAAATATATTAAAATATATTGAATAATATATAGTTGATTTAAACAAATATATTATATTTTTTAGTACATATAATTTTGATTCAAATTTAAAATTTTATTAAATATTTACTCCTTTTATTCAATATCAAATATAAATAATCAATTATTTTCAAAAATTATATATTAAAATCAATAATTTATTGAAAATAATATATTTTTTTTTGGTTTTAAATTAAATGGATTTTTTTTTTTTTTAACTTCTTTTTTCAGGAAATAATAATAAATAAGTAAAAATTTAAAGAAATTGAAAATATTTTAATTATAAACTAATTTCATTATACATATTAATCAATATTTATATACCAATTCAATCAATATTGATTAATTAAAAGTATAATAAAAATGAGAAAATATTACTATATACTATAAAATTAAGTATAATCAAAAGCAACAATTATTTATTTTTTTTTTTAATATTAAATAATATATTTTTAAATAATATAATTCATTTTATTATGTATCATGTTTAAATTATTTAGCATATAATTTTAAAGGTTATAAAAAATAACATCGTTTTTATAATATATATATAGTACAAAGCAATAATTATAATATTTAACAGAATAGTATCAAATTAATTATTTAATTATTAATTTTTAAAATTATTATAATAAAAGACATTTATAGTATAATAATCCGTTTTCAATTTAAAATAAATAAAAATATATTATTATATTATAGTAAAAATGTATTTTAAAAAGTCAATAAATTCAACAAATAGCAGTGGAAAGATCTTTTTATTAATTTTTCTACTAGTCTTAATTTCTTATGCAAATTCTATGACACTTATGAATTCTTGTACAACTGATAATGACTGCCCACCATCTTGGGATAAAAATGCAATATTTTGTAGTACCCCAATATATAGTAAAAATTCAGAATTAAGTGATAGCAGTAATAAATATCGAAGACAAGAAAATGGCAATGACGATGTAATTATATATGATGGAACACAATTAGTAGAAATTGATGAAAATAAACCAGAAACATTATCACAAAGTAGTTACAACAAAGTTTGTATTTCCTACAGACCAATGGGTTATCCTTGTAAAATTCGTTCAGATTGTCTAGCAACTGATGAAGTAGAGTTACCATATATTCAATGTGTCAATTTCACTTGTACAGATTTAGGTAAAACAACAGGTAATTATATGAAGAATATAAGAGGTAATCATAAAAAAAAGTCAAAGTATTGGTATATTGGAATAGGACTAGGAATAATTACAAGTGTAATAGTTTTGGGTTGTGTAGGTCTTTTACTCTATGGTAAAAAGAAAAAGAATGAAGAACTTAAAATTGAAGAAAAAATTAAAAAAGCTAATGAAAATGATATTTGTGGTGATAATGATGAAGATAATGGTATTATGAAATGTGATGGTGATTATGTAAATAATTTCAATAATAACAGATATTTTGATTATAAAGATGATAAATTTATGAATACAAAAATAGATTATTATTCAAAGAGCTTTCAATCAAGTGATATTAATATTAGTAAAAATAACAATAAACCAAAGCGTTCTATATTAAATATGTTATCCTTTGGTATTTTCGATCGTATTTCAACAACAACTGTAAATAATAATAATAGTAATGATATACTTGACCATTCAAAAATTAATAATTTGAAAGGAAACTTTAAGATTGATGAAATTGATTTATCTAATAAATTAGAGTATAATTATTTTCAAAATGATAATGAAAATGAAAAAATTACAATAAATAAAAATAAAAAACTTAAGCATAAAAAAAGTAAGTTTTCGATTTCTAAATATAATTCAATAATTGATCCAGAAAAAACGCTTGTACGCAATTTACATAAAAAGAATAGTAAAAATACAGTAAATTCTGTTGGCTCAGTGGTTTCAACGAAAATCAATATGGAAATAAATGATGAATCATCAATTAATTCAAATAATTATTATTCAGACGCTAATGAATTATCTTCAGTAGCTTCAACTCTCTATGATAACAATACACTAAAAAATAAATTATATGATTCAAGAAAAAAATTATCAAGTTCTTTTGATGGAAACTTTGAAAATAATAATGAAGAAGAAAATTTGTCAATTAATGAAAATGAATACCAAAATGAAAATTATTTTAACTCTGAGAATTATTTAGGACAAGGTATAAATAAAGTAATACATAAAGATCTTGTTAATAAAAATGATCAACTTGTACCAAATGAAAAAAAGAAGCAGTTTGATTATCAATATAACAATAATGAAGTTTATAAACCAATTCATTCGTTAACTAGAAATATGAATAATATTAGTAATAATAATAATAATAACGACACAAAATTAAAATACTCAGATTACTATCAAAAACCAGATAATAAGGAAAGTAATAAAGAATTGTCATATATATTGCCACAAATACCACAAGTACCTATTAGTGAAATCGTTGCATCAACATTTGGTTCTATTAGTTCAGATGAAGATTTTATTGATGACCAAGTTGAAAAACAAAAATATTTAAAAATCATAAAAGATGCAAACCATTATTATCATAATGATTATACCCCAATTAAATATTCAACAAACCCAACTTCATATGATTCAATACATGAATATAAATGTCAAAATGGGGGATCAAAAGGTATTGCTGACTCATATTCTAATTATAATAAAGATCTGGTAAACATAACACCTGTATTGAAAATCAAAGAAAATCAAGAAATAACAAATAAAACAAGTAATCATTCTATTCATACTTTAAATTCAAATAATAATAATAATAATAATAATAATAATAATTCAATGAATAATATATATTCAAGTAAAAATCCTTTTGTAAATTTAATAGAAAATAATATAAATAGCCATTTTAATAGTTCACAATCTTCAACTTCTACTACTTCTACCACAGATCAACAAAAATATATTATTCACTCTCAGCAATCAAAAGATTCCATTAAAAATCATATTCAAACATCGAATACCAATTATAACTAGGAAATAAATTTTATTGTAATATTTATTATTAAAGGAAGAAAGACTTTTTTATATATAAATAGACTGTTATAATTGACTAATTAATTAAAAAGGGCATATATTAAGTTTATTAATAATTAATACTTTTTTTTTAATAATGAAACAAAAGCTGTCAAAAAAAAAAAAATCGATATTTAGGACAAAAAATAAAAATTCTCATATATTTATATTTATATTTATTTATTTATTTATTTATTTATTTTAATTTAATTTATATTTTTATTAAGAAAGAATAAAATTAATTATATATTAAAAAAATTTTTTTTTAAAAATTATAATTTAGAAATTCTATAAAAATAATTTTTGCAATTATCTTCCTATTTATTATATAATTTTTTGATTGGTTAATCTACACTTTTAAATTATACATTTGAATTTTTGATCTAGTAATTGAAATTTTTAAAAATTTTAATTATATCAAAAATATTTTAAAAATATTTAAAAAAAAAAAAAAAAAAAAAAAAACAATTTTAATATATTATTAGTTTTTTTTTTTTCTTGGATTTAACACTTAAAATAAAATAATTAGAATACATAAGACAATTTGAAATTAAAGCTTTACTGTAATTGATACTTTTTTATAATCAATATTTTCAGAAAAAAAAGAATTCAAAAAAAAAAAAAATTCAATTGTTTCATAATTTATGTAAATATGTATAAATTATAATATTAAATATTTAGTTAATAAGTTAATACAAAATTTGTTAATAAAATTAAAATTACTATAAAAGCTCAATTTTTAATTTATATTTTAGAAATCCTTTTTTGCATTATTACTTTTTTTTACTAATATATATAACGAGTTATAAAATTTTAAAAATGGAAAAATCAAAAAATAATAATAATCAACACAGTAAAAAAAGGGAATTTTCAACTGATGAGAATAATGGAAATCAAGGAAAAAATGGATTTAAAAAATCAAAAAAAGATTTAATAGGAAAAGCAAAATCATTATTACCACAAAGAAAAGCATTGCCTATTTTCAGCGGTATGTTTTATTTTAAATACGTATAGTTTGGTTATAGTTATTAATAATAAAAGTTTTAATAAATTTTAAAACACATATTCATTTCATAAAATATTTTTTCTTTTAGCTCGAGAAAAAATTATAAAAGAAATTTTAAATAATAAAGCCTTAATTATTGTTGGTGAAACCGGTTCGGGAAAAACAACTCGTAAATATATTTTTATATATTTTTAAATGCTTCCTTATATATATTATTATACATGCAATCGTTAATTATATTGAGTATATAGATATTATATTAAACTTTTTAATTTTTCACTCTATTGTATAATAATATATGATATAATTTTTAATATTTTAAAATTAAAAGAAATTCCACAATTTCTTCATCATGCTGGACTTTCCAAAAATGGTATTATTGCTTGTACTCAACCAAGACGTGTTGCTGCAATGTCAATTGCAAGACGTGTATCTGAAGAATTTGGTACTCGTTTAGGAGATAGAGTAAGACCATCTTTTTTGTATTTATATTTTCATATTCTTAATTCATGTTAATAAAATTGTAATATTAACTATCTATTATAAATATATTTCAATTGGTTTAAATTTACTTTCCAAAGGTTGGTTATTCCATTCGTTTCGATGATAAAACTTCACCAAACACACTCATCAAATATATGACAGATGGTATGCTTCTTCGTGAATTGTTATCAGATAATATGCTTAAAAAATACTCAGTTGTTATTTTGGATGAAGCTCACGAAAGAACTCTTAGAACAGATATTCTTTTCGGTATGTTAAAGGCTATTCAGAAAAAAAGAGATGATTTGAAAATCATTGTCATGTCTGCTACTTTAGACGCAGAAAAGTTCTCGGAATATTTCGATGAGTAATTTATAATAATAATTATATAAAACTTTTCAAATTTATATACAATATAAATACAATAATAAACTAATAAATTGAAAATTCAATATATTAAAATGTAATAGTGCAAAAATTATGTACATAGCAGGAAGACAATTTCCTGTAAAATTATATCAAACTATCCAACCACAAGAAGACTATTTAGATTCAGCTATTGTTACCATTTTCCAAATTCATACAGAACAACCAAATGGTGATATTTTAACATTCTTAACAGGTATATATAATAATTATTAATAAAGAGTAAAATTTTAAGCGAATGAAAAAGAATAGTAATTAAAATAAAACGACACGAATTATTTATAAATCGGTATAAATATTATTATTTAAAATAATTATAAATTAATAAAATAAAGGTCAAGAAGAAATTGAAGCTGTTGAAAAATTGATTATAGAACATGCAAAATTACTTCCAGTTACTGCTAAAAAGGTAATTATTATTAATAATGGAAAATATAAAATAAGATTATTTTCATTTATTTATTAATTTTTTACTTTATATATATATATATATATATTCATTATTAACTTCAATATCATAGTTAATTCCCTGCCCAATTTTTGCCTCAATGCCAACAGATCAACAAAATAAAGTTTTTGAACCAGCACCACCAGATACTCGTAAAGTTATTTTAGCAACAAATATTGCAGAAACTTCTATTACTATTAGTGGTATTAAATATGTCATTGATTGTGGAGTAGCAAAAGTTCGTGGTTATAATTCAAAAATTGGTATTGAATCTTTAACTATTCAGCCAATCTCAAAAGCATCTGCTAGACAAAGAATGGGTCGTGCTGGTCGTGAAGTAAGTACTTAATGAAATAACCTTTTAAAATATATTAATTAAAAAATATAAATAATTTTTTAATATTTTAATTCATTCAATATAATAGGCCCCAGGTTGCTGTTACCGTCTTTATACTGAGGACGCTTTTGAAGAATTAGCTGATTCAACTGAACCAGAAATTAAAAGATGTAATTTAGCAAGTGTGATTTTATTATTAAAAGCTTCTGGTGTTGAAGATATATTTAATTTTGATTATTTAGATAGACCTTCAAAAACTTCTGGTATAACTAAAATAAATATAGATTTAGTATTTAAAATAAAGATTTGAACTAAAATAATTTATAAAAATTTTTTTTATATTGTATTATTTAGTGGCAAGATCTTTAGAACAATTATATGCTTTAGGAGCATTAAATGATGATGGAACTCTTTCAGAACTAGGTAAAAAAATGGCTGAATTTCCAATAGAACCAACATATGCTAAAGTTATCATTCAATCCGAAAACTTGGGTTGTACAAAAGAAATTATTTCTATTGTTTCTATGCTTTCAGTAGATTCTATTTTTTATACTCCACAAGATAAGCGTGAAGAAGCAGCAGAAGCAAAAAAGAAATTTGTAAATTTTGATGGTAAGTAATAATTAGAATACCAATATAAAAATAAATGCAATAAAAATTCAATATGATATTATAATATATTTTTATTATTGTTATTATAACTAATATTATTATCATTATTATTATTTCAAATTTATAGGTGATCATATTACATTATTAAATGTTTTAAAAGGTTATCAAGATGTTCATGGAGATAAAGATTGGTGTTATGAAAACTTTATTAATATAAGAAATATGAAGCATGTTTTAGTAAGTTTTAACTTTTTAAGTAAATCTTAAAATATAAAAATTTATGTCTTTTATATAAATTTTTATATAAATATTATAAATATTAATATACTTTGGTTTTATTTAAATATTTTATTAATTCCAACCAAAATAAAAAAAAAAAAAAAAGGATGTAAGAAAGCAATTAATACAATTTTGTGAACGTTTAAAGATTGATGTAACTGCATCATGCGGTCATGATCATGAAGTTATATTAAAGTGTTTACTATCTGGATTTTTCCAAAATACAGCTTTACGTCAATTAGATGGATCATATAGAGCAATTGTCAGTGGACAGGTAAAATAATTCAAAATTAACATTTTTCCTAAAGATATTTAATAATTGTTATTATTCTTTATTTAAAAATAAATATTTAATATATTCTCTTTAATAATTCTATTTAATAAGATTGTTTATATGCATCCTACTTCTGTTCTTTTTGGTAGAAAGCCAGAAGCTATTATGTACAATGATTTGGTAATTATTTATTATAAAAATAAATATATAAATATTAGCTAAATTTATGAATATTAATTCATTTATACTTTATCATAAAAAACTTTAGATTCTTACATCAAAACAATATATGAGAAATGCTTCAGCTATTCATCCAAATTGGATTGCACAAACTGCTCCAAAATACTTTGGAAACAGATCATTACATACATTATAATATTGATTATCATCATACTAAAAATAAAAAAAAAAAAAAAGTTTCATATAGATTTATTTATTGTAATCCTTTTTTTTTTATAAAAAAAAAATAATCTTCACAAGATGCACTATAAATTTAATTACTTATTTAAATCGCAATGTTTTTATTACTTTTAACACAATTAGTTCAGTTTATTAAAAATAAATATAAGTAATAAGTAATAAAATTAACTCCTTACAAATTTTATTAAAGTATTTACAAAGTTATTATTTTTTTATTTATTTATTTATTTATTTATTTATTTATTTATTTATTTATTTATTTATTTATTTATTTATTTATTTATTTATTTATTTATTTATTTATTTATTTATTTATTTATTTATTTATTTATTTATTAGTTATATTTATACTATTAAAAGTTATCTTTCGATAATAATATTACATATATTATTACCTTTTATTATTATAAAAATAAAAAAGGGAAATAATATTAGGTATGATAGTGAGGTGTCCACTAAACTCTCCCACGAGTTCATGATGCTTTCATTCGAAGAAATACTAGCATTAGAATGTTCTTTTAACATATCGGTATGAAATAAGCGTTATTGATTACATTAAGTATCTTATTAAACCTAAAAAAAGAAGTTACATAGAGATACTAATAGTGAAAATGTTTTGAAAAGAAAAACCGCAAAACTCTCTATATATTAAACACGAAACACCGATGAATTGTAAGCTGTTCATTCAGATTTCTTTGTTCTGCCTAATCGATTTGTAACTCTTCATAATCTAAAGTTCCACCAAGAAAAAATGTAATAAAATAGTTATAAATAGGTTATCTTACTTCTATTTCAAGAAGAAAGTGATAAATTGATTATTATATTCATTGTGAAAAAGAGTAAAAAAAAAAAATTGTTAAAAAAGCTAAGTGAGAAATTTCTGTATTCAAAGAATGCAGAACATTCCAATATCTAATGATAAAAGGATTGTTCATCATATCCGCAATATGAATAGCCATGTTTTTTTTTAATGGTATCAAATATTTTTAAACTTTATTATTAATTTAAATAAAATTATAATACATGTTATAAAAAAAAAATAAAAAAATAAAAAAAATATGTTTAAATAAACACAAATGAATAAAAATTGGGTATAATGTATTCTAGTAATTTTAATAAAAGTAAGAAAGCCACTATTATACTAAGGTATAATAATTGTATTTGACTTCCAATGGGACACCGAGCCAAAGATCAAAATTTTGTCATGGAACAAAATTATGATCTCCATTGGTTGCGCTGGCCCTCCTGGCTTGTCTTAATGTTTCTTCAGCATTTACGCTCTTGAATGTTGCTTCAAACCTTTTGAACATTGACCATTGCTGGCCAATAGCAAAAGGCATGATTTTGGTTAAAAGTTCCGCGGTTACCGTCAAGAATGGTGTTCCTTCGTTAGTACCAGATTGAATCTGACACTTGCAAAGTTCTTTCCATTCCCTTGAATTGTAATTGATATTGTTAAAACTTCTTCCCCAAGAAGGAATTTAAATATTTTACTGCACACACTAGAATAATCATACACATTAATATTCACCGGATTATTAGAACTATTACTATCATTAACTAAATTACTATCTAAATTAGAATTATTATCATCACTATTGCTATCATTACTAATATTATTATTTCTATTACTACTATTGTTATTATTACTATTGTTACTATTACTATTGTTATTATTACTATTGTTACTATTACTATTGTTATTATTACTATTGTTATTATTATTATTATTACTGTTATTGCTATCTCTGCTGATACTATCAATTTCATTATTATTGATAGGACTATTGGAATTACGTTGAATGAAAAAATTTAATAGATGGACTATAGAATCATAATGTTTAATACGGATATCTCTAAATGTTGGACAATCTAATAACCAATGTTTAATACTTTGAACACCACACTTGCAACATGGACAGTAGTTAGGACAAATTGGATTAACAAACTTAGCAGCTTTGGCAACTCTAGCATCCAATTTGTATCCGCTTCTTGCTTTCAATAGCCAGTAGAAGCCATAGGCAAACTCTGGGTACTCATAACATAATTTAATAAAATCTTTAGTTTCAATAAATTTATTATCATCATAATATTGCGCTTTGATTGAATTCCCTTTGAGATCTTTCCAATAAAAGTTTTTAACTGCTTTAACATCTCCATGTTTCTTTAGTTTTTTATCAAGTGTCCTACTTGATTTGCACCACGTGTATTTTCTAAATTTAGGAATGTAATTGACAAGGTATGAGATAATACAATTTGAGTTTTTCCATTTGTTAAAACATCTAACCTGAGCTAACCCACATTTGGCTGACAATGGAGGAATATTCAAATCTTTTGAAATAGAGTATAAAGATATAAACGATACAGCTTTATGAACTCCGGCAACCCATCGTATTCCTTTGTTAACATGCTTCTGAGCAATCCTAGACCTAGCTTTGTTGGATCCAAGTAATGGTGCAAAGTATGAAACTCTGCTAATCACTTGAGAGTTAAGTACTAGTTTTTTGAAAGGAATAGGAATATTAGGATTTCTTAAGAATTTACTGACTGAGAAAAGCCCTTTCAAAACCTTGTTATTAAGAGCTTTAATAACTGGTTTAAGGGACAGATTCTTATCAAATTGAACACCAAGATAAGTGTAGCAGTCAGTAGTTGGAATGGGTTGTCCTGCTAAGTAAAATGTTGGACCTCTCTTGTTCTGATTTTCTATTGATTCAGGACGAATCACCATCGTTGAACATTTCTGGATACCAAATTCCATTTCATTATACAATGCCCATTCATTAACTCTTCTAAGCATCTTTTTTAAGCATCCTCTTGTTGGAGCACAAATAACTATATCATCTGTAAAAAGTCCACCACAGCATCGAGTGTCACCTAAACTGACTCCGAGATCTTCACACTCTTTAAATATATCATTAATAAAGAGATTAAAGAGAATAGGAGAAAGAGGGCAACCTTGACGGACTCCTTTCTTCACATCAAAAGATTTCGAGAATTGTCCATCTAATTTGACATTAGCCTTAGATGTTAAATATAAATTTTTGATAAATTGTAAACTCTTACCTCGGATTCCTAAACAATCTAATTTATGGAGAATATTACCGATTGGGACTGAATCGTATGCTTTCCTGAGATCTAAAAAGGCCAAATATGTCTCTTTATTATCTAATTGACGTCTACGGCATATTTCTTGGATTGAAATGAAAAGACTGATACTTTCTTCCTTTTTTCGAAAACCAAATTGTTCAGGTCTAATGAAATTATTCTTTAGACCATATTCTGAGATTCTAGTGGTGACAATTTTGGAAATCAACTTAATGCCATTATTGATAAGTGATATACCTCGATAGTTATCACAATCTGTCAAATCTCCCTTCTTAGGAATAGAAACAATACTGGATTCATTCCATGAGTTGGGGAAGTCTCCATCCCAAATACGGTTGAATAATTTAAGAATAAAATTTAAACCATGAGCATCATTATCTGAAGTAGTATTACCGGAAGAATTATTATCTGTAGCATTATTAGAATCATTACTTGATGGAATTAATGCTTTGTAAAATTCAATTGGAATACCATCCGGACCTGATGCTTTATAATTTGGAGTAGTGAGGATAGCTGACTTGACTTCATCAATACTAATATCTTGGTTGATATCCCACTCATCAAGCATAGGAAGTGAAAAACGTTTATTCATTGGTTCTTCATACCAATGCTCCAAATCAAGACTTACACCACTTGGATCTGATGCAAGGTTTTCGAAATGATCATGCCACACTTCAAGTTGTTCTTCTGTAGCAACAACTAATTCTCCATTTTTATTTTTAATTGGTTGAGCAATAAAGAAAGAATCTTTTCCAATTTTTGCAGTTTTCTTGATCCATTTCCAGGCCTTCTTAGGATTATGACTCTTCATATACTCACATCCTGTTTTACTCCAATGAAGATATTCTTGCTTCCTAAATTCATTACATCTTTTGTGGATGTAATCAATGAGTTTACGGTAGATTTTAATTCTTTTAATAAATTCATCTATATCATAAATTCTTTCTTTTTTAAATCTCTTATACAACTTCATTTTGATTTTTTGAAGATTAAAAATTTGTTGTGAAATATGAAATGAAGACTTTATAACATTATTTGCTGAGGTAATACTGAGCTCGTCTGCAATTGAAAAAGCAGTTGAAGTAAACTCTTTGGAAAGTTCATCTGTAGAAACATTAGGATCGTTGGATTTTGCTGAAAGTATTTGGAATTTATTATGACTGAGAATAGATTCCTTTTCCTCAATACATTTTAATCTATTCCATTTCAGAATTTTCTTAGGAACATTAAAGTCATTAGAAAAATCTTCCATAGGAATAATTTTACCATTAATAAGAAGAGGCTTATGGTCTGATACAGGATAAAAATTATTTATAAATGATCCTGAGTGAATAAGATCTTTCATCTTCGAATTGATAAGAGCATGGTCAATGTCGGAAGATTGATCACCTCGAGTCCAAGAGATAGTAGATCCTCTAAGCGGAAGAATTTCCCAATCTCCTAATCCATTAGTTGATAACCAGTTGGATAATTTTACTTTAGACATATTAAAATCACCAACAAGAATCGATGGATGGGATGAATGAGTTTGTAACCACAAGCGAACTTCTAACTTTGCATGATCAACATAGATGTTGTGATGACTATGAGGCATATAAACATTTCCAATCGAGCATTTGAATCTATTCCAGAGACTAAAAGTATAAATAGAAATAATATACTTTCCAGAGAAGTTTTCAAGTGAGGCTTGACACGAATTGTGAAAACCTAAATATAAACCTCTCATTCCAGGAACTGATTCGTCAGCTTTCTTGAAAAAGTGTCTATAGTTTCGCAAAGTAACACGACAAGGATAATCTGTATTCGAACCAGAACCATTACCAGTTTCTTGGAAACATAAAAATAATGGTTTGAAAATAGCTGTGAAATAGCTAATACTATCTCTCTTTTCGTGATTCCACCCATTGGTGTTCCAACTAAGACAAAAAGAAAAGTTATCAGGCTTGTTGGATGAGGAAGAATCGTTGCTATTATTATTATTATTAAAGTCATCGTTATTAATGGATGATGCATCAGAGGAATAAGTAGAACTATTACTAGATGGCTGTGAAGCTGAAGAACTATCAACTATTGAACTGTTATTTGAGTTGATAGAACTATTAGAATTAATTGTTGAATGTTGAGATTGAAATTGTGTTAGCTGTAGATCTGGAATATTTTCATGATGGGAAACTTGTTGAAGATCTTGTTGAAGATCTTGTTGAAGATCGGATTGTTGATGAGATTGTTGAACTGATTGTTGAAATGATTGTTGAATAGAATGTTGATGTTTATTAGAAACTAAAATTTTACGTTTGAGAGTGGAAAAAGTGTATTTGTGATTCCTTCTACTACGAGCTGAAAAGGAAATTGAGGTAACTGAAAGTTTCTTCTTTAACATGTGTAAGATTTTAATACAATCTTTTGATGAACCATGAACCTTGACTAAGAAAAAGTGATCATTGAAAGTCTGAAAATATTTAACACTAATAACTGAATTAAATTTATCTTCTAGAATAACCTTTTTTTTTTTTTTTTTTTTTTTTTTTTTTTTTTTTTTAACGGCATCAAATATTTTAAACTTTATTATTAATTTAATTAAAATTATAATACATGTAATAAAAAAATTAAAAATAAATAAAAATAAAAAAAATATGTTTAAATAAACACAAATGAATAAAAATTGGGTATAATGTATTCTAGTAATTTTAATTAAAGTAAGAAAGCCACTATCATACTAAAGTATAATAATTGTATTTGACTTCCAATGGGACACCGAGCCAAAGATCAAAATTTTGTCATGGAACAAAATTATGATCTCCATTGGTTGCGCTGGCCCTCCTGGCCTGTCTTACTGTTTCTTCAGCATTGACGCTCTTGGATGTTGCTTCAAACCTTTTGAACATTGACCATTGCTGGCCAATAGCAAAAGGCATGATTTTGGTTAGAAGTTCCGCGGTTACCGTCAAGAATGGTGTTCCTTCGTTAGTACCAGATTGAATCTGACGCTTACAAAGTTCTTTCCATTCCCTTGAATTGTAATTAATATTGTTAAAACTTCTTCCCCCAAGAAGGAATTTAAATATTTTACTGCACACACTAGAATAATCATACACATTAATATTCACCGGATTATTAGAACTATTACTATCATTAACTAAATTACTATCTAAATTAGAATTATTATCTTCACTATTGCTATCATTACTAATATTATTATTTCTATTATTGTTATTATTACTATTGTTACTATTACTATTGTTACTATTACTATTGTTATTACTACTATTGTTACTATTACTATTAATGTTATTGCTATCTCTACTGATATTATCAATTTCATTATTATTGATAGGACTATTGGAATTACGTTGACTGAAAAAATTTAATAGCTGGACTATGGAATCATAATGTTTAATACGGATATCTCTAAATGTTGGACAATCTAATAACCAATGTTTAATACTTTGAACCCACACTTGCAACATGGACAGTAGTTAGGACAAACTGGATCAACAAATTTGGCAGCTTTGGCAACTCTAGCATCCAACTTGTATCCGCTTCTTGCTTTCAATAGCCAGTAGAAGCCATAGGCAAACTCTGGGTACTCATAACATAATTTAATAAAATCTTTAGTTTCAATAAATTTATTATCATCATAATATTGCGCTTTGATTGAATTCCCTTTGAGATCTTTCCAATAAAAGTTTTTAACTGCTTTAACATCTCCATGTTTCTTTAGTTTTTTATCAAGTGTCCTACTTGATTTGCACCACGTGTATTTTCTAAATTTAGGAATGTAATTGACAAGGTTGAGATAATACAATTTGAGTTTTTCCATTTGTTAAAACATCTAACCTGAGCTAACGCACATTTGGCTGACAATGGAGGAATATTCAAATCTTTTGAAATAGAGTATAAAGATATAAACGATACAGCTTTATGAACTCCGGCAACCCATCGTATTCCTTTGTTAACATGCTTCTGAGCAATCCTAGACCTAGCTTTGTTGGATCCAAGTAATGGTGCAAAGTATGAAACTCTGCTAATCACTTGTGAGTTAAGTACTAGTTTTTTGAAAGGAATAGGAATATTAGGATTTCTTAAGAATTTACTGACTGAGAAAAGCCCTTTCAAAACCTTGTTATTAAGAGCTTTAATAACTGGTTTAAGGGACAGATTCTTATCAAATGGAACACCAAGATAAGTATAACAATCAGTAGTTGGAATGGGTTGTCCTGCTAAGTAAAATGTTGGATCTCTCTTGTTCTGATTTTCTATTGATTCAGGACGAATCACCATCGTTGAACATTTCTGGATACCAAATTCCATTTCATTATACAATGCCCATTCATTAACTCTTCTAAGCATCTTTTTTAAGCATCCTCTTGTTGGAGCACAAATAACTATATCATCTGCAAAAAGTCCACCACAGCATCGAGTGTCACCTAAACTGACTCCTAGATCTTCGCACTCTCTAAATATATCATTAATAAAGAGATTAAAGAGAATAGGAGAAAGAGGGCATCCTTGACGGACTCCTTTCTTCACATCAAAAGATTTCGAGAATTGTCCATCTAATTTGACATTAGCCTTAGATGTTAAATATAAATTTTTGATAAATTGTAGACTCTTACCTCGGATTCCTAAACAATCTAATTTATGGAGAATATTACCGATTGGGACTGAATCGTATGCTTTCCTGAGATCTAAAAAGGCCAAATATGTCTCTTTATTATCTAATTGACGTCTACGGCATATTTCTTGGATTGAAATGAAAAGACTAATACTTTCTTCCTTTTTTCGAAAACCAAATTGTTCAGGTCTAATGAAATTATTCTTTAAACCATATTCTGAGATTCTAGTGGTGACAATTTTGGAAATCAACTTAATACCATTATTGATAAGTGATATACCTCGATAGTTATCACAATCTGTCAAATCTCCCTTCTTAGGAATAGAAACAATACTGGATTCATTCCATGAGTTGGGGAAATCTCCATCCCAAATACGGTTGAATAATTTAAGAATAAAATTTAAACCATGAGCATCATTATCTGAAGTAGTATTACCAGAAGAATTATTATCTGTAGCATTATTAGAATCATTACTTGATGGAACTAATGCTTTGTAAAATTCAATTGGAATACCATCCGGACCTGATGCTTTATAATTTGGAGTAGTGAGGATAGCTGACTTGACTTCATCAATACTAATATCTTGGTTGATATCCCACTCATCAAGCATAGGAAGTGAAAAACGTTTATTCATTGGTTCTTCATACCAATGCTCCAAATCAAGACTTACACCACTTGGGTCTGATGCAAGATTTTCGAAATGATCATGCCACACATCTAGTTGTTCTTCCGTAGCAACAACTAATTCTCCATTTTTATTTTTAATTGGTTGAGCAATAAAGAAAGAATCTTTTCCAATTTTTGCAGTTTTCTTGATCCATTTCCAGGCCTTCTTAGGATTATGACTCTTCATATACTCACATCCTGTTTTAATCCAATGAAGATATTCTTGCTTCCTAAATTCATTACATCTTTTGTGGATGTAATCAATGAGTTTACGGTAGATTTTAATTCTTTTAATAAATTCATCTATATCATAAATTCTTTCTTTTTTAAATCTCTTATACAACTTCATTTTGATTTTTTGAAGATTAAAAATTTGTTGTGAAATATGAAATGAAGACTTTATAACATTATTTGCTGAAGTAATACTGAGCTCGTCTGCAATTGAAAAAGCAGTTGAAGTAAACTCTTTGGAAAGTTCATCTGTAGAAACATTAGGATCGTTGGATTTTGCTGAAAGTATTTGGAATTTATTATGACTGAAATAGATTCCTTTTCCTCAATACATTTTAATCTATTCCATTTCAGAATTTTCTTAGGAACATTAAAGTCATTAGAAAAATCTTCCATAGGAATAATTTTACCATTAATAAGAAGTGGCTTATGGTCTGATACAGGATAAAAATTATTTATAAATGATCCTGAGTGAATAAGATCTTTCATCTTCGAATTGATAAGAGCATGGTCAATGTCGGAAGATTGATCACCTCGAGTCCAAGAGATAGTAGACCCTCTAAGCGGAAGAATTTCCCAATCTCCTAATCCATTAGTTGATAACCAGTTGGATAATTTTACTTTAGACATATTAAAATCACCAACAAGAATCGATGGATGGGATGAATGAGTTTGTAACCACAAGCGAACTTCTAACTTTGCATGATCAACATAGATGTTGTGATGACTATGAGGCATATAAACATTACCAATCGAGCATTTGAATCTATTCCAGAGACTAAAAGTATAAATAGAAATAATATACTTTCCAGAGAAGTTTTCAAGTGAGGCTTGACATGAATTGTGAAAACCTAAATATAAACCTCTCATTCCCGGAACTGATTCGTCAGCTTTCTTGAAAAAGTGTCTATAGTTTCGCAAAGTAACACGACAAGGATAATCTGTATTCGAACCAGAACCATTACCAGTTTCTTGGAAACATAAAAATAATGGTTTGAAAATAGCTGTGAAATAGCTAATACTATCTCTCTTTTCGTGATTCCACCCATTGGTGTTCCAACTAAGACAAAAAGAAAAGTTATCAGGCTTGTTGGATGAGGAAGAATCGTTGCTATTATTATTATTATTAAAGTCATCGTTATTAATGGATGATGCATCAGAGGAATAAGTAGAACTATTACTAGATGGCTGTGAAACTGAAGAACTATCAACTATTGAACTGTTATCAGAGTTGATAGAACTATTAGAATTAATTGTTGAATGTTGAGATTGAAATTGTGTTTGCTGTAGATCTGGAATATTTTCATGATTGGAAACTTGTTGAAGATCTTGTTGAAGATCTAGTTGAAGATCGGATTGTTGATGAGATTGTTGAACTGATTGTTGAAATGATTGTTGAATAGAATGTTGATGTTTATTAGAAACTAAAATTTTACGTTTGAGAGTGGAAAAAGTGTATTTGTGATTCCTTCTACTACGAGCTGAAAAGGAAATTGAGGTAACTGAAAGTTTCTTCTTTAACATGTGTAAGATTTTAATACAATCTTTCGATGAACCATGAACCTTGACTAAGAAAAAGTGATCATTGAAAGTCTGAAAATATTTAACACTAATAACTGAATTAAATTTATCTTCTAGAATAACCTCGAGTTTTTCCCATAGCATATTTACTGACCATGATCGAATACCACGGATAAAGAAGGAGCGAATATCATCTAAGGGGATACCATAAGACCGGGTACCACGTCTGATATAATTCTTGTCTTTAATATAAAGGACTGACATGATAATAAATTCTAATTAAAAATATTGAATATAAAATAAATACTAATAAAATTATAAATATAACGTATATGGAAAAAAAATCTGTCTCTCTCTCTCTTCTTAAAAGTACTGGATAGTACAAAAATTGTTACGATGCTTTGTTTAAAGTTTCTTTTTTTGAATTCTAGTTGTAAATTTTCTTTAAAAATTCTAGTTTTGGTTTGTTGTTAGTAAATTCGAATCGCTTTTTGACACTAAACTTGTTTGACTTTACTTTTCATTAAATATTTAAATTGGTAAAAAATTTGAATCAAGAATGTCGACACCAGAAAGCTTGTGAATAGTATTTTTACATGATGTAGAGTGAATCAGTCTCTTACAAGAAACAATACAACAATAGCTACATGAATATAAAAATACAATGCAAATGCTAAAGTTGACTACATTGGATTCTTACAAGAGAAGAGTAGTACTACATGAATACATGAATAAAAGAAAAAATACAGCAACAAAATGTATTACTCTTCTAATTAAATACTATACAAACTTACCTGAATATCAAACATTCAACTTATTCATCAAATACTTAATTCGATGAATAAAATGTTTTTTAATCGCTCAGTACCATGAGCTTAGTCCTAATAATTTTCCCTTAAAGACTAACCAAGCATCCATTGCGCAATGCTTGGATTTAATTCTTTCTACTCTCTCAGTACCATGAGCATGAGTAGACCCCTTGATAAACTCCATTATTAAATAAATGAAGGCACGTTCCTAAGAGGGCACCAAGCATTTTTTTTTTTTTTTTTTTTTTTTTTTTTTTTTTTTAACGGCATCAAATATTTTAAACTTTATTATTAATTTAATTAAAATTATAATACATGTAATAAAAAATTAAAAATAAAATAAAAATAAAAAAAATATGTTTAAATAAACACAAATGAATAAAAATTGGGTATAATGTATTCTAGTAATTTTAATTAAAGTAAGAAAGCCACTATCATACTAAAGTATAATAATTGTATTTGACTTCCAATGGGACACCGAGCCAAAGATCAAAATTTTGTCATGGAACAAAATTATGATCTCCATTGGTTGCGCTGGCCCTCCTGGCCTGTCTTACTGTTTCTTCAGCATTGACGCTCTTGGATGTTGCTTCAAACCTTTTGAACATTGACCATTGCTGGCCAATAGCAAAAGGCATGATTTTGGTTAGAAGTTCCGCGGTTACCGTCAAGAATGGTGTTCCTTCGTTAGTATCAGATTGAATCTGACGCTTACAAAGTTCTTTCCATTCCCTTGAATTGTAATTGATATTGTTAAAACTTCTTCCCCCAAGAAGGAATTTAAATATTTTACTGCACACACTAGAATAATCATACACATTAATATTCACCGGATTATTAGAACTATTACTATCATTAACTAAATTACTATCTAAATTAGAATTATTATCTTCACTATTGCTATCATTACTAATATTATTATTTCTATTATTGTTATTATTACTATTGTTACTATTACTATTGTTACTATTACTATTGTTATTACTACTATTGTTACTATTACTATTAATGTTATTGCTATCTCTACTGATATTATCAATTTCATTATTATTGATAGGACTATTGGAATTACGTTGACTGAAAAAATTTAATAGCTGGACTATGGAATCATAATGTTTAATACGGATATCTCTAAATGTTGGACAATCTAATAACCAATGTTTAATACTTTGATCTTCACACTTGCAACATGGACAGTAGTTAGGACAAACTGGATCAACAAATTTGGCAGCTTTGGCAACTCTAGCATCCAACTTGTATCCGCTTCTTGCTTTCAATAGCCAGTAGAAGCCATAGGCAAACTCTGGGTACTCATAACATAATTTAATAAAATCTTTAGTTTCAATAAATTTATTATCATCATAATATTGCGCTTTGATTGAATTCCCTTTGAGATCTTTCCAATAAAAGTTTTTAACTGCTTTAACATCTCCATGTTTCTTTAATTTTTTATCAAGTGTCCTACTTGATTTGCACCACGTGTATTTTCTAAATTTAGGAATGTAATTGACAAGGTGTGAGATAATACAATTTGAGTTTTTCCATTTGTTAAAACATCTAACCTGAGCTAACCCACATTTGGCTGACAATGGAGGAATATTCAAATCTTTTGAGATAGAGTATAAAGATATAAACGATACAGCTTTATGAACTCCGGCAACCCATCGTATTCCTTTGTTAACATGCTTCTGAGCAATACTAGACCTAGCTTTGTTGGATCCAAGTAATGGTGCAAAGTATGAAACTCTGCTAATCACTTGTGAGTTAAGTACTAGCTTTTTGAAGGGAATAGGAATATTAGGATTTCTTAAGAATTTACTGACTGAGAAAAGTCCTTTCAAAACCTTGTTATTAAGAGCTTTAATAACTGGTTTAAGGGACAGATTCTTATCAAATGGAACACCAAGATAAGTATAACAATCAGTAGTTGGAATGGGTTGTCCTGCTAAGTAAAATGTTGGATCTCTCTTGTTCTGATTTTCTATTGATTCAGGACGAATCACCATCGTTGAACACTTCTGGATACCAAATTCCATTTCATTATACAAGGCCCATTCATTAACTCTTCTAAGCATCTTTTTTAAGCATCCTCTTGTTGGAGCACAAATAACTATATCATCTGCAAAAAGTCCACCACAGCATCGAGTGTCACCTAAACTGACTCCGAGATCTTCACACTCTTTAAATATATCATTAATAAAGAGATTAAAGAGAATAGGAGAAAGAGGGCATCCTTGACGGACTCCTTTCTTCACATCAAAAGATTTCGAGAATTGTCCATCTAATTTGACATTAGCCTTAGATGTTAAATATAAATTTTTGATGAATTGTAAACTCTTACCTCGGATTCCTAAACAATCTAATTTATGGAGAATATTACCGATTGGGACTGAATCGTATGCTTTCCTGAGATCTAAAAAGGCCAAATATGTCTCTTTATTATCTAATTGACGTCTACGGCATATTTCTTGGATTGAAATGAAAAGACTGATACTTTCTTCCTTTTTTCGAAAACCAAATTGTTCAGGTCTAATGAAATTATTCTTTAGACCATATTCTGAGATTCTAGTGGTGACAATTTTGGAAATCAACTTAATACCATTATTGATAAGTGATATACCTCGATAGTTATCACAATCTGTCAAATCTCCCTTCTTAGGAATAGAAACAATACTGGATTCATTCCATGAGTTGGGGAAATCTCCATCCCAAATACGGTTGTATAATTTAAGAATAAAATTTAAACCATAAGCATCATTATCTGAAGTGGTATTACCGGAAGAATTATTATCTGTAGCATTATTAGAATCATTACTTGATGGAATTAATGCTTTGTAAAATTCAATTGGAATACCATCCGGACCTGATGCTTTATAATTCGGAGTAGAGAGGATAGCTGACTTGACTTCATCAATACTAATATCTTGGTTGATATCCCATTCATCAAGCATAGGGAGTGAAAAACGTTTATTCGTTGGTTCTTCATACCAATGCTCCAAATCAAGACTTACGCCACTTGGATCTGATGCAAGATTTTCGAAATGATCATGCCACACATCTAGTTGTTCTTCCGTAGCAACAACTAATTCTCCATTTTTATTTTTAATTGGTTGAGCAATAAAGAAAGAATCTTTTCCAATTTTTGCAGTTTTCTTGATCCATTTCCAGGCCTTCTTAGGATTATGACTCTTCATATACTCACATCCTGTTTTAATCCAATGAAGATATTCTTGTTTCCTAAATTCATTACATCTTTTGTGGATGTAATCAATGAGCTTACGGTAGATTTTAATTCTTTTAATAAATTCATCTATATCATAAATTCTTTCTTTTTTAAATCTCTTATACAACTTCATTTTGATTTTTTGGAGATTAAAAATTTGTTGTGAAATATGAAATGAAGACTTTATAACATTATTTGCTGAGGTAATACTGAGCTCGTCTGCAATTGAAAAAGCAGTTGAAGTAAACTCTTTGGAAAGTTCATCTGTAGAAACATTAGGATCGTTGAATTTTGCTGAAAGTATTTGGAATTTATTATGACTGAGAATAGATTCCTTTTCCTCAATACATTTTAATCTATTCCATTTCAGAATTTTCTTAGGAACGTTAAAGTCATTAGAAAAATCTTCCATAGGAATAATTTTACCATTAATAAGAAGTGGCTTATGGTCTGATACAGGATAAAAATTATTTATAAATGATCCTGAGTGAATAAGATCTTTCATCTTCGAATTGATAAGAGCATGGTCAATGTCGGAAGATTGTTCACCTCGAGTCCAAGAGATAGTAGACCCTCTAAGCGGAAGAATTTCCCAATCTCCTAATCCATTAGTTGATAACCAGTTGGATAATTTTACTTTAGACATATTAAAATCACCAACAAGAATCGATGGATGGGATGAATGAGTTTGTAACCACAAGCGAACTTCTAACTTTGCATGATCAACATAGATGTTGTGATGACTATGAGGCATATAAACATTTCCAATCGAGCATTTGAATCTATTCCAGAGACTAAAAGTATAAATAGAAATAATATACTTTCCAGAGAAGTTTTCAAGTGAGGCTTGACACGAATTGTGAAAACCTAAATATAAACCTCTCATTCCCGGAACTGATTCGTCAGCTTTCTTGAAAAAGTGTCTATAGTTTCGCAAAGTAACACGACAAGGATAATCTGTATTCGAACCAGAACCATTACCAGTTTCTTGGAAACATAAGAATAATGGTTTGAAAATAGCTGTGAAATAGCTAATACTATCTCTCTTTTCATGATTCCACCCATTGGTGTTCCAACTAAGACAAAAAGAAAAGTTATCAGGCTTGTTGTATGAGGAAGAATCGTTGCTATTATTATTATTATTAAAGTCATCGTTATTAATGGATGATGCATCAGAGGAATAAGTAGAACTATTACTAGATGGCTGTGAAACTGAAGAACTATCAACTATTGAACTGTTATCAGAGTTGATAGAACTATTAGAATTAATTGTTGAATGTTGAGATTGAAATTGTGTTTGCTGTAGATCTGGAATATTTTCATGATGGGAAACTTGTTGAAGATCCTGTTGAAGATCTCGTTGAAGATCGGATTGTTGATGAGATTGTTGAACTGATTGTTGAACTGATTGTTGAAATGATTGTTGAATAGAATGTTGATGTTTATTAGAAACTAAAATTTTACGTTTGAGAGTGGAAAAAGTGTATTTGTGATTCCTTCTACTACGAGCTGAAAAGGAAATTGAGGTAACTGAAAGTTTCTTCTTTAACATGTGTAAGATTTTAATACAATCTTTTGATGAACCATGAACCTTGACTAAGAAAAATTGATCATTGAAAGTTTGAAAATATTTAACACTAATAACTGAATTAAATTTATCTTCTAGAATAACCTCGAGTTTTTCCCATAGCATATTTACTGACCATGATCGAATACCACGGATAAAGAAGGAGCGAATATCATCTAAGGGGATACCATAAGACCGGGTACCACGTCTGATATAATTCTTATCTTTAATATAAAGGACTGACATGATAATAAATTCTAATTAAAAAATATTGAATATAAAATAAATACTAATAAAAATTACAAATATAACGTATATGGAAAAAAATCTGTCTCTCTCTCTCTTCTTAAAAGTACTGGATAGTACAAAAATTGTTACGATGCTTTGTTTAAAGTTTCTTATTTTTTGAATTCTAGTTGTAAATTTTCTTTAAAAATTCTAGTTTTGGTTTGTTGTTAGTAAATTCGATTCGCTTTTTGACACTAAACTTGTTTGACTTTACTTTTCATTAAATATTTAAATTGGTAAAAAATTTGAATCAAGAATGTCGACACCAGAAAGCTTGTGAATAGTATTTTTACATGATGTAGAGTGAATCAGTCTCTTACAAGAAACAATACAACAATAGCTACATGAATATAAAAGTACAATGCAAATGCTAAAGTTGACTACATTGGATTCTTACAAGAGAAGAGTAGTACTACATGAATACATGAATAAAAGAAAAAATACAGCAACAAAATGTATTACTCTTCTAATTAAATACTATACAAACTTACCTGAAAAATCAAACATTCACTTATTCATCAAATACTTAAATTTGATGAATAAAATGTTTTTTAATCGCTCAGTACCATGAGCTTAGTCCTAATAATTTTCCCTTGAAGACTAACCAAGCATCCATTGCGCAATGCTTGGATTTAATTCTTTCTACTCTCTCAGTACCATGAGCATGAGTAGACCCCCTTGAGAAATTACATTTATTAAATAAATGAAGGCACATTCCTAAGAGGGCACCAAGCATCCATTGCGCAATACTTGGATTTAATTCTTTCTACTCTCTCAGTACCATGAGCATGAGTAGACCCCCTTGAGAAACTACATTTATTAAATAAATGAAGGCACGTTCCCAAGAGGGTTGTTAAAACTTCTTCCCCCAAGAAGGAATTTAAATATTTTACTGCACACACTAGAATAATCATACACATTAATATTCACCGGATTATTAGAACTGTTACTATCATTTTTTTTTTTTTTTTTTTTTTTTTTTTTTTTTTTAACGGCATCAAATATTTTAAACTTTATTATTAATTTAATTAAAGTTACTATCATTAACTAAATTACTATCTAAATTAGAATTATAAATGTTGGATCTCTCTTGTTCTGATTTTCTATTGATTCAGGACGAATCACCATCGTTGAACATTTCTGAATACCAAATTCCATTTCATTATACAAAGCCCATTCATTAACTCTCCTAAACATCTTTTTTAAGCATCTTCTTGAATGATTTTTTTTTTTTTTTTTTTTTTTTTTTTTTAACGGCATCAAATATTTTAAACTTTATTATTAATTTAATTAAAATTATAATACATGTAATAAAAAATAAAAATAAAAATAAAAATAAAAAAAATATGTTTAAATAAACACAAATGAATAAAATTTGGGTATAATGTATTCTAGTAATTTTAATTAAAGTAAGAAAGCCACTATCATACTAAAGTATAATAATTGTATTTGACTTCCAATGGGACACCGAGCCAAAGATCAAAATTTTGTCATGGAACAAAATTATGATCTCCATTGGTTGCGCTGGCCCTCCTGGCCTGTCTTACTGTTTCTTCAGCATTGACGCTCTTGGATGTTGCTTCAAACCTTTTGAACATTGACCATTGCTGGCCAATAGCAAAAGGCATGATTTTGGTTAGAAGTTCCGCGGTTACCGTCAAGAATGGTGTTCCTTCGTTAGTACCAGATTGAATCTGACGCTTACAAAGTTCTTTCCATTCCCTTGAATTGTAATTAATATTGTTAAAACTTCTTCCCCCAAGAAGGAATTTAAATATTTTACTGCACACACTAGAATAATCATACACATTAATATTCACCGGATTATTAGAACTATTACTTTTTTTTTTTTTTTTTTTTTTTTTTTTTTTTTAACGGCATCAAATATTTTAAACTTTATTATTAATTTAATTAAAATTATAATACATGAAATATAAAAATTAAAATAAAATAAAAATAAAAAAAATATGTTTAAATAAACACAAATGAATAAAAATTGGGTATAATGTATTCTAGTAATTTTAATTAAAGTAAGAAAGCCACTATCATACTAAAGTATAATAATTGTATTTGACTTCCAATGGGACACCGAGCCAAAGATCAAAATTTTGTCATGGAACAAAATTATGATCTCCATTGGTTGCGCTGGCCCTCCTGGCCTGTCTTACTGTTTCTTCAGCATTGACGCTCTTGGATGTTGCTTCAAACCTTTTGAACATTGACCATTGCTGGCCAATAGCAAAAGGCATGATTTTGGTTAGAAGTTCCGCGGTTACCGTCAAGAATGGTGCTCCTTCATTAGTACCAGATTGAATCTGACGCTTACAAAGTTCTTTCCATTCCCTTGAATTGTAATTAATATTGTTAAAACTTCTTCCCCCAAGAAGGAATTTAAATATTTTACTGCACACACTAGAATAATCATACACATTAATATTCACCGGATTATTAGAACTATTACTATCATTAACTAAATTACTATCTAAATTAGAATTATTATCTTCACTATTGCTATCATTACTAATATTATTATTTCTATTATTGTTATTATTACTATTGTTACTATTACTATTGTTACTATTACTATTGTTACTATTACTATTGTTACTATTACTATTAATGTTATTACTATCTCTACTGATATTATCAATTTCATTATTATTGATAGGACTATTGGAATTACGTTGACTGAAAAAATTTAATAGCTGGACTATGGAATCATAATGTTTAATACGGATATCTCTAAATGTTGGACAATCTAATAACCAATGTTTAATACTTTGATCTCCACACTTGCAACATGGACAGTAGTTAGGACAAACTGGATCAACAAATTTAGCAGCTTTGGCAACTCTAGCATCCAACTTGTATCCGCTTCTTGCTTTCAATAGCCAGTAGAAGCCATAGGCAAACTCTGGGTACTCATAACATAATTTAATAAAATCTTTAGTTTCACTAAATTTATTATCATCATAATATTGCGCTTTGATTGAATTCCCTTTGAGATCTTTCCAATAAAAGTTTTTAACTGCTTTAACATCTCCATGTTTCTTTAGTTTTTTATCAAGTGTCCTACTTGATTTGCACCACGTGTATTTTCTAAATTTAGGAATGTAATTGACAAGGTGTGAGATAATACAATTTGAGTTTTTCCATTTGTTAAAACATCTAACCTGAGCTAACGCACATTTGGCTGACAATGGAGGAATATTCAAATCTTTTGAAATAGAGTATAAAGATATAAACGATACAGCTTTATGAACTCCGGCAACCCATCGTATTCCTTTGTTAACATGCTTCTGAGCAATCCTAGACCTAGCTTTGTTGGATCCAAGTAATGGTGCAAAGTATGAAACTCTGCTAATCACTTGTGAGTTAAGTACTAGTTTTTTGAAAGGAATAGGAATATTAGGATTTCTTAAGAATTTACTGACTGAGAAAAGCCCTTTCAAAACCTTGTTATTAAGAGCTTTAATTACTGGTTTAAGGGACAAATTCTTATCAAATGGAACACCAAGATAAGTATAACAATCAGTAGTTGGAATGGGTTGTCCTGCTAAGTAAAATGTTGGATCTCTCTTGTTCTGATTTTCTATTGATTCAGGACGAATCACCATCGTTGAACATTTCTGGATACCAAATTCCATTTCATTATACAATGCCCATTCATTAACTCTTCTAAGCATCTTTTTTAAGCATCCTCTTGTTGGAGCACAAATAACTATATCATCTGCAAAAAGTCCACCACAGCATCGAGTGTCACCTAAACTGACTCCTAGATCTTCGCACTCTCTAAATATATCATTAATAAAGAGATTAAAGAGAATAGGAGAAAGAGGGCAACCTTGACGGACTCCTTTCTTCACATCAAAAGATTTCGAGAATTGTCCATCTAATTTGACATTAGCCTTAGATGTTAAATATAAATTTTTGATGAATTGTAAACTCTTACCTCGGATTCCTAAACAATCTAATTTATGGAGAATATTACCGATTGGGACTGAATCGTATGCTTTCCTGAGATCTAAAAAGGCCAAATATGTCTCTTTATTATCTAATTGACGTCTACGGCATATTTCTTGGATTGAAATGAAAAGACTAATACTTTCTTCCTTTTTTCGAAAACCAAATTGTTCAGGTCTAATGAAATTATTCTTTAAACCATATTCTGAGATTCTAGTGGTGACAATTTTGGAAATCAACTTAATACCATTATTGATAAGTGATATACCTCGATAGTTATCACAATCTGTCAAATCTCCCTTCTTAGGAATAGAAACAATACTGGATTCATTCCATGAGTTGGGGAAATCTCCATCCCAAATACGGTTGAATAATTTAAGAATAAAATTTAAACCATGAGCATCATTATCTGAAGTAGTATTACCAGAAGAATTATTATCTGTAGCATTATTAGAATCATTACTTGATGGAACTAATGCTTTGTAAAATTCAATTGGAATACCATCCGGACCTGATGCTTTATAATTTGGAGTAGTGAGGATAGCTGACTTGACTTCATCAATACTAATATCTTGGTTGATATCCCATTCATCAAGCATAGGAAGTGAAAAACGTTTATTCATTGGTTCTTCATACCAATGCTCTAAATCAAGACTTACACCACTTGGATCTGATGCAAGCTTTTCGAAATGATCATGCCACACATCTAGTTGTTCTTCCGTAGCAACAACTAATTCTCCATTTTTATTTTTAATTGGTTGAGCAATAAAGAAAGAATCTTTTCCAATTTTTGCAGTTTTCTTGATCCATTTCCAGGCCTTCTTAGGATTATGACTCTTCATATACTCACATCCTGTTTTAATCCAATGAAGATATTCTTGCTTCCTAAATTCATTACATCTTTTGTGGATGTAATCAATGAGTTTACGGTAGATTTTAATTCTTTTAATAAATTCATCTATATCATAAATTCTTTCTTTTTTAAATCTCTTATACAACTTCATTTTGATTTTTTGAAGATTAAAAATTTGTTGTGAAATATGAAATGAAGACTTTATAACATTATTTGCTGAAGTAATACTGAGCTCGTCTGCAATTGAAAAAGCAGTTGAAGTAAACTCTTTGGAAAGTTCATCTGTAGAAACATTAGGATCGTTGGATTTAGCTGAAAGTATTTGGAATTTATTATGACTGAGAATAGATTCCTTTTCCTCAATACATTTTAATCTATTCCATTTCAGAATTTTCTTAGGAACATTAAAGTCATTAGAAAAATCTTCCATAGGAATAATTTTACCATTAATAAGAAGTGGCTTATGGTCTGATACAGGATAAAAATTATTTATAAATGATCCTGAGTGAATAAGATCTTTCATCTTCGAATTGATAAGAGCATGGTCAATGTCGGAAGATTGATCACCTCGAGTCCAAGAGATAGTAGACCCTCTAAGCGGAAGAATTTCCCAATCTCCTAATCCATTAGTTGATAACCAGTTGGATAATTTTACTTTAGACATATTAAAATCACCAACAAGAATCGATGGATGGGATGAATGAGTTTGTAACCACAAGCGAACTTCTAACTTTGCATGATCAACATAGATGTTGTGATGACTATGAGGCATATAAACATTACCAATCGAGCATTTGAATCTATTCCAGAGACTAAAAGTATAAATAGAAATAATATACTTTCCAGAGAAGTTTTCAAGTGAGGCTTGACATGAATTGTGAAAACCTAAATATAAACCTCTCATTCCCGGAACTGATTCGTCAGCTTTCTTGAAAAAGTGTCTATAGTTTCGCAAAGTAACACGACAAGGATAATCTGTATTCGATCCAGAACCATTACCAGTTTCTTGGAAACATAAAAATAATGGTTTGAAAATAGCTGTGAAATAGCTAATACTATCTCTCTTTTCGTGATTCCACCCATTGGTGTTCCAACTAAGACAAAAAGAAAAGTTATCAGGCTTGTTGGATGAGGAAGAATCGTTGCTATTATTATTATTATTAAAGTCATCGTTATTAATGGATGATGCATCAGAGGAATAAGTAGAACTATTACTAGATGGCTGTGAAACTGAAGAACTATCAACTATTGAACTGTTATCAGAGTTGATAGAGCTATTAGAATTAATTGTTGAATGTTGAGATTGAAATTGTGTTTGCTGTAGATCTGGAATATTTTCATGATTGGAAACTTGTTGAAGATCTTGTTGAAGATCTAGTTGAAGATCGGATTGTTGATGAGATTGTTGAACTGATTGTTGAAATGATTGTTGAATAGAATGTTGATGTTTATTAGAAACTAAAATTTTACGTTTGAGAGTGGAAAAAGTGTATTTGTGATTCCTTCTACTACGAGCTGAAAAGGAAATTGAGGTAACTGAAAGTTTCTTCTTTAACATGTGTAAGATTTTAATACAATCTTTCGATGAACCATGAACCTTGACTAAGAAAAAGTGATCATTGAAAGTCTGAAAATATTTAACACTAATAACTGAATTAAATTTATCTTCTAGAATAACCTCGAGTTTTTCCCATAGCATATTTACTGACCATGATCGAATACCACGGATAAAGAAGGAGCGAATATCATCTAAGGGGATACCATAAGACCGGGTACCACGTCTGATATAATTCTTGTCTTTAATATAAAGGACTGACATGATAATAAATTCTAATTAAAAATATTGAATATAAAATAAATACTAATAAAAATTATAAATATAACGTATATGGAAAAAAAATCTGTCTCTCTCTCTCTTCTTAAAAGTACTGGATAGTACAAAAATTGTTACGATGCTTTGTTTAAAGTTTCTTTTTTTGAATTCTAGTTGTAAATTTTCTTTAAAAATTCTAGTTTTGGTTTGTTGTTAGTAAATTCGATTCGCTTTTTGACACTAAACTTGTTTGACTTACTTTTCATTAAATATTTAAATTGGTAAAAAATTTGAATCAAGAATGTCGACACCAGAAAGCTTGTGAATAGTATTTTTACATGATGTAGAGTGAATCAGTCTCTTACAAGAAACAATACAACAATAGCTACATGAATATAAAAATACAATGCAAATGCTAAAGTTGACTACATTGGATTCTTACAAGAGAAGAGTAGTACTACATGAATACATGAATAAAAGAAAAAATACAGCAACAAAATGTATTACTCTTCTAATTAAATACTATACAAACTTACCTGAATATCAAACATTCAACTTATTCATCAAATACTTAAATTCGATGGATAAATGTTTTTTAATCGCTCAGTACCATGAGCTTAGTCCTAATAATTTTCCCTTAAAGACTAACCAAGCATCCATTGCGCAATGCTTGGATTTAATTCTTCCTACTCTCTCAGTACCATGAGCATGAGTAGACCCCCTTGAGAAACTACATTTATTAAATAAATGAAGGCACGTTTCCAAGAGGGCTAGAACTATTACTATCATTAACTAAATTACTATCTAAATTAGAATTATTATCTTCACTATTGCTATCATTACTAATATTATTATTTCTATTATTGTTATTCTTCTTGAATGAGCACAAAATAACTATATATTTATTTAAATTAAAATTACCATTTTCACTATTGTTACTACCTTCTATATTATTACTAATAATTATTAAATAAATTTAATAAAAAATAATATACTTCAATATTAAAAAAATAAATACACAAAATTTATCTAAACACTTCTTTCTGTATTTTTTTTTATTATATTTTTTATTTATTATTTTTTATTTTTTATTAATTAAAAACTCTTACTTTTTATTTTTTTTTACTTTTTTTTACTTCTTTTTAATATTTTTTTTACTATTTTTGTTTATTTTCCTTTTTTTTGGTATTTTATTTGTTATTTGTTTTTTTTTTTTTTAATTATTTTCATTTGTTCAAAAATTAATTATTTTTTCATGTTTTGCTATTATTATTATTGCTTCATATTATTTTCTTTTCATATATTAAATTTTCCCTTTCATTATATCAAAAAAGAATAATATTTTTATAAATTTTGGTATCTTTACAAAAGATTTAAGCAGCTTAGAAGCACTTACGGTGAACAATGGATGGACCAGATTCATCGTATTCTTGCTTAGAAATCCACATTTGTTGGAAGGTAGAAAGAGAAGCAAGAATGGATCCACCAATCCAGACAGAGTACTTACGTTCTGGTGGAGCAACGATCTTAATCTTCATTGAAGATGGAGCAAGAGCAGTAATTTCACGTTGCATACGGTCAGCAATACCTGGGTACATAGTTGTACCACCGGAAAGAACAATGTTACCGTAAAGATCCTTACGAATATCAACATCACACTTCATGATAGAGTTGTAAGTGGTTTCGTGGATACCAGCAGATTCAAGACCAATAAGACCTGGTTGGAAGAGAGCTTCTGGACATCTGAAACGTTCATTACCAATAGTAAGAACGTTACCATCCGGCAATTCATAACTCTTTTCTAGTTGAGCAGATTGAGCAGCAGTTTGCATTTCTTGTTCAAAGTCAAGAGCAACATAGCAAAGCTTTTCCTTAATATCACGAACAATTTCACGTTCAGCAGTAGTAGTGAAAGTGTAACCACGTTCAGTAAGAAGCTTCATAAGGTGTTCAGTTAAATCACGACCAGCAAGATCGAGACGAAGGATAGCATGTGGAAGAGAGTAACCTTCGTAAATTGGAACAGTGTGGGAAACACCATCACCAGAATCAAGAACGATACCAGTGGTACGACCAGAAGCGTAAAGGGAAAGAACAGCTTGAATTTGAACGTAGAAGGCTGGAACGTTGAAAGTTTCGAACATAATTTGAGTCATCTTTTCACGGTTAGCCTTTGGGTTAAGTGGAGCTTCAGTAAGAAGAACTGGGTGTTCTTCTGGAGCAACACGAAGTTCATTGTAGAAGGTGTGGTGCCAGATCTTTTCCATATCATCCCAGTTGGTAACAATACCGTGTTCAATTGGGTACTTAAGAGTAAGAATACCTCTCTTGGATTGAGCTTCATCACCAACATAGGAATCCTTTTGACCCATACCAACCATAACACCTTGGTGTCTTGGACGACCTACAATAGATGGGAAAACGGCACGTGGAGCATCATCACCAGCGAAACCGGCCTTACACATACCGGAACCGTTATCGATAACAAGCTATTTTTATAAATAATATATTTAAAATAATTAGTATATTTTTTATTTTTCAGTTTCTTTTCTTTAGTACTGCTATTTATTTTTCTATTTATCTATTCTATTTTTCTTTCTATTATTATCTTTTTATCTTCATATCTTTTTTTTGTTTATTTCTTTTGTTTATTTACAATGAATATTTTTTAAAAAATATTCTTTTTAAAACTATCTAAGCCTTTTTCTATTTAGCAGTTCTTTTCTTTTTCATTTCAATAAACTATTTCTTTAAAGAAATTAGACACTTACGGCAGCAATATCTTCATCCATGATTAATAATTAAGTTTTTTTTAAAAGAAAAAGTTTTTAAAAGAGGTTGTTTTGTTCTATTTACTAAAACAAAAAATAATAAATATTTTTTTTTGTACTAAAATCAAATAAAAATTATTATTTGAATTTTCGATAATCTACAACTAGAATGGACCATTTAGGCCTTTTTATACGAATTTGGAGTTTAGATGATATTCGATACTAAACTAGGGTTGTTTTTAAGATTGTTGATATAGGAAAATTATAAAAAAATTGAAAAAGGGGTCTAAAAAAAATATTAACGCTAAAAATAATCGAGAAATTAAAAAAACACCCTAAAAAACATGACCCTAAAAAGTTAATAAATTTAATTTTATTTTTATTTAAATACTTTAAATACTATAAATATAATATAATATATATAAAAAGAAATTAATAAAAATAAATGTAATTAAATAATATATAAATATATTTTATTTAAACTAAATTAAACATAATATTAAAATTTAATTTAAATAGTTTAACTATATATATAACTGTTTTTAACTATAATAAACAAATTTTAATTATATTATTAAATAATTTATATAAATTTAAATATTCTTAAATTTAATTTGATTTATCTATAATTAAATTAATTATCATATCTTATAATTAAATAATACACATATCATAATATATGTATCATTATACTTTAATATATGAATATTTATATGTTATATGGAATAACCATTTTTAATAAATAATAATATTTCTACATTTAAATTAAATATACTATAATATATTTTAAAGTAATAAAAAAACAGTATGTAAATATATTTAAAACATAATACATTAATAATTATAATAAAATAACATATTATATAATATATTGGTGTGATAAATAACATATATTACTAATATAATGCAATTAGGTTATTAATTATAAAAAAAGAAACAATTATGCCTTCCAATAAACAACTTTAATAAAAAAAAAAATCTTTTGTATATTATAAAATAGAACAACAAAAACATAATAGCTAGTTAAAAAAAAAACGTATTCATAGTTAAAATAATTATAATAATAATAATAATATAATAACTGAAAGTATATTTTTAGATGAAAGATATGAAAATAAGAATAATTAACAAAAATAAATTAATAAAATAAAACTTAATTTATTATATAAAAAACATTTATATGGGTATTATTAAAAATATTTAATTAACAATTCTAATTAAAGAGAGTGTTAGAAATATTAATAAATAATATTATATAAAAAACAATTAAATATTTTTAGTAGTTTTAAATTGAAATAAATGGAAACCTTAAAAAAGTTTATTATGATATTACTTTTTTGTTATTATCGGACATAAAACTAAGAAAACTTTAACAGTAATATAGTTAATTATAAAAAGTATAATGACAATTATAACAGAATTAAGTTAAAATTCTTATTATAAATAATTAAACTCTAAAGATGAAAAATATAAATATAATTATTAATTATTAGTCATTATTAAAATATAATATGCTGATAATTATTAGTAACTCTAATTTTAATATCTATGTAAAAAAATATATACCTTTTAATTAATAATAAATAAAAACTTATGAATTAATGAATTATTATTAATAAAATAACAAAAAAAAAAAAAAGATTAATAACTTAAATGTTATTATAAACAAATAATAATTTGTGTTAATTATAGTTTATTTTAAATAAGCAAATATTGTTATTAACAATTTAATGTTAATTTATAATGCTAATTATAATTTTTTTTTATATCTTATCTTTAAAAAATATATATATTATTAATAACTAAACTTAAAGTTTTATTTTATATAGTTTCTACAATTATTTATATTTTTTGCTGCTAATAATAGAATATATTTATTTTGCATTTATTAATATGTTACCCATTTATTTATATTATATTCACAAGTTAATTTATATAAAAAAGGCTTGGAATAATAAAGCAAGGGTTATGGTTTTCTTCTTTTATAAAATTTTATATTAAGATTGACACAAAAATACCGAAAAAAGGAATTGTTTAATTTTATTATATTAGTTCGATTATTTGACAAATCAACAAATTAGTAAAATATTATACATGAAACAATTTACTAAAAGTCTTGATAATTCCATAAAAATAATATGTATATAAAAATAACATAAACAAAAGAAATGTTAAAAACAGCATTATCTTTGAAAAATTAGTTTATTTTTAAGTGTTTTTTAATATGTAATTAACAAAAATAAAGTATTATTAACATTTGTGAAATAATTTTTAAAGTAATGTAATATATAAGCATAAAATAAAAAAAAGTATATAAAATATGCATTCTCTAATAGTAAACTTTTTTATTTATTTATTTTTTGGTGAATTAACCTAATGAATAATAAAGAATAATTTTGTTAGGATAACAAAAGATGTATAACCCCCAAAAAATGATGTGATTATTTACAATATAATTCTTTCTTTTTTTTAAAAAAAAAAAGTATTATACCACAAAAGATTTTTTTGCAATAACTTTTGTAAATTACTATTTATCCTTTTTTTTTCTTTAACACTATTATATTATTACCATTATAAAAAAAATAAACATTTGTGTTTTTTCATTATATAATTATAATAATCCTTTCAAAAAATTCTGTAATGAATTAATTAATAATTATTACATTATGGATTATACATCATGTTTTATTGTTGTTACAAAACTATACAAAATAATATATTAAATAATATATAATTATATATTTTAATATATTTTCTCATATTATTAATATAAATTTAATTAAATAGAAAACAAGTTAATTTATAAAACTTCCTGATATAGAAATTAACACCAAACCTTTAAGGCTTTTTTTTTTTATTAATATAATAAAATTTATTAAATAAATGATTTGTATAGAAGTCAATTAATCGTATACAACATTAATATATACTAAATGTTAAGAATTACTATTACATTATATAACTGAAATAATGAAATAATATATTATTGAATATTCATTATTATACAGTAATATAAAATATTTATTTTTATATAATTTGTGTGTTTTTAAAGTATTGGAATAAATTATAATTTAATGATGGTAATGATTAGGATATATTAATAATATTATTAATATTATATAAATTATATTATTTAAGTCTTTATAAACATTAAAAATAATATATTAGAGTATTATTTAATTGTTGTATAGTTTTAAAATTTGTACTTATTATTGTATATTACCTAGAAAATTATAATATTAATAAAAGCTTGTTTATAATTACGGTACAATAAAATAAAAATGTTATATTTTTATTATATAACCTTTAATTTTGTAGTTTTTTTGTATGTCTTTTGAATTAGAGAAATAAAAAAAAGGTTAAATAATACTTAAGTTATTTAGATTAATTATTAATAGAATTCAATTTTTTATACTTGTTTTTATGATAAAAAAAGAGGTTTATACCAACAAAAAAAAATGGCATAATAATGCATCAATACGAAAAATAAATATAAAAAAAAATAATAATCTTCTTATTTTACTACTGATCCTATATTTTATTATTTTCATTTGTGTTTATTTTGTGGAAATGATATTTTATCTATCATATGATAAATGAAAAATAAAATAAACTATATTCCAGAAAAAATAAAACTTGAAAATATTTTTTTAAAAAAAAACGTTTATTTTCAATATTATATAAAATAAAAATTTAAATAATTATATATAATTTTGAATAATTCAAATTATATTAATAAACTCAAGAAAAATAACATTTTCTTAAATAAATTTGAATAATTGTTTGTTATATATGCATTCATATAGAATTTTAAGCTCTAAATGTTAAGTTACAATATAGTAGAAGTCATAATATTTTCCCAACAATTAATATTATTAAAAAAAACATTAAGAAAATCGCTAAACCATTTATTATATAATAATATTTTATAAATCGCATATTATTAACCTTTAAAAAACAGTCATATCATTTATTACTAGCATTAATATATATAATATATTGAGATATAAAAAAAGAAATAAATGATTATTATTATATTATTATTATAATTAAATTGAATATAATTTTAATAAACTTTTTTAAGTTATATTAACTAATTAAAAGAATAATTCAAAAATTTCATATATATTAATAATTTAATAACAATATAATTTAATTTATTAAATATAAAAATTAATTATAATAGTTTTTAATTAACTATTCATAATTAAATTTTTAATTATATAATTAATAAATTTTTTTTTTATTTGCTTTTATTTAATGGATTTTACATGAAGATTCTATAATTTAAATGTATAGATTATTAATATATCAGTATTATGTTGCTATAATAAAAACATATTGAATAAATTGATTGTACAAGATTAATTACAAGATATATCATATTACAAAAAAGTAAATAAAAAAAAAAAAGACAATGTGATATTACACCTAAAAAATAAGAAAAAGTAATAATTTTTTAAAATATATAATACATATTGAGTTGCTAAATTAGATAAATTATTTTTATCTATATTATTTTATTAACTTATATTATTCATTATTATAAAGTTATATTTCAATTTAACTACATATTTTCTATTTTTAATTATTTTCTATTAATATTTAAATATAAATTAAATAACTTATAGTTTTATGTGTATTAAATAATGTTAAGCCTAAAATTAAAGTATTCATTTTTCTTTAACTTTTAAAAATATATACTTAATACAAATTAGGATGTAATTAAATATAAATTAGAGTATATCTTATAATCTTATTTTAATATTATATATTTTATAGTTTACATAGGGATTAAAAAAATTGCAGTTTGTAAATAATAATAAATAAAAATAGGACAACTAAATAATACATAGATGATGTAAGTGATTTTATAATTTCTTTGTTTTGGTAATCCTTTGCATTAAACTCTTCATTTTAGCAAAGAAAAAAAGTAGATCAAACTAATCTGGCATCTACATTTTGTTTACGTTCTACATTTTACGTTTTATCCAATAAAAAAATTTAACTAATACCTATATTATATTATTTCATTTTCCAAATTCTAAATGATTTAGTCAAACTAGAATCTATATTGGAATTTTAAAATATTATATATAAGAATAAAAATTAATACAGTTCTAAGCTTCAGAAGGTTCTATTAATTTCATTATTAATTGTTCTTTTAAAATATACATATATAAAATCTTTATTCTTTAATCTTTAACAATGATTCAATAAATAACATAATATATATAATTAATATGTTTTTAAAAAGTATTTTATTTATTTATTATTTTAAAAAAGATAATTATATTAATATAAATATATTTTAAGTATTTTTATTATTCATATATTTATTTCTAATTATTATTATTATTATTATTCTTATTCTTATTCTTATTATTATTATTATTATTATAATTTATTATTTTTTATTTTGTTATAATTATTATATTTCTAAATTTTAAATTTTAATTTTAAATAATATTTTAGTATTTAATTATTATCTTTTTTATCATTACCACCACCATCATTTTTATAATTTCTAATTGAATTTAAGAAAGATCTAAATAAAAAAAAAAAAAAGTAAAATAGCTTATTTTCTTTCTGCCATTATAGCCTCAATTTCATTTATCTTTATTATAATATATTTTGATAATAATTAAATAAAAATAAAATTAACATTATTAAATAATATATTACTATAAGTTCTAATATTATATATTATAGCATTTAAACAATATATCTTTTTATTAAACAATTATCAAATAATAATTACTTCTTTTGGAACAGATTTAGTTAAATTAATTGGTTTTTTACTACCGACTACTATATCATCTTCAATTCTTATACCAATTCCTTGATATTCTTTTGGATAGCGGTCATCATATGGAATATAAATACCTGGTTCTATTATATTTATTTCAAAATATTTAAGAATTTAGAAATTTTTTTTTTAAAAAAAAAAATGATACTGACTTTTTATATTTGTTTGCATATTATTTATGTTATTTACCTATTGTTATCACCATCCCTTCCTTCAAAGGTAATGATCTTGATATATCTTCTGTATCATGAACGTCCATTCCCATATAATGACCAATATGATGTGGACATATATCATTTGTTTCCTATTTAATTAATTTTAATTTTAATATGTATCAAAAAAATAAAAAATAAAAAATAAAAAAACATAATATTACCATCCATGAAACTTGTCTATTGAAGACTTTTGATAATTCCTTGGCTAATATATCAAGAAAACGTTGATGAATTCTGTTTAATGTATTTCCCGATTTTACAGTACACATCTTAATAAATAAGCAATTAAAAATTATAAAAATAATTAAAAGGAAAATAAATTAAACAAATTCATTAAATAACTTATTTTTAAAGTTAGCATTTTTCTTTTAATAATGTTACATTTATACACATTTTTTGAATATCCAATAATAATTGGTATATTTTTCTTTGTGGTTTTGAAAAGGTTCCATTAACTGGCCAAGTTCTTGTCACATCACTAACATAATGATTTAATTCCTATATATAATATAAAAAATAAAAATATTATATATGAATAAAATATCATATTTCAATTTAATACTTTAAATGTTGAAAATATTAAGATTTTTAAAAATAATATACTAACTGCACCCGCATCCATAAGTATAAGATCACCATCATTTAATTTACAATTATTATCAACATAATGCATAAAAAGTGAGTTTTTACCACTGGCAACAACTGGAATATAGGATAAAAACTGTGCATTACGATATTTAACATTGAATTCAAAAATTGCTTCTAAATGATTTTCATATAATCCTGGTTTTGTTCCTTTAAAAGTCTTTTATTTTTATATATATAAGAATTAATAGCAATTGAAATTATATATAAATACTAAATTGCTAATTCTATTTATTTTCTTTATTTAATATTATTTTTTATTTTTTACCTCAATAAAGGCTTCACCTGTAATATCTCCAACTTTTTTCAAAAGATCAATCTCATAAGATGATTTTATTAAACGAAAATTACTAATTAATGGAATAATAGATTTAATAACATCTGGGTTTCTGGAATATGGAGAAGACTCTGTTGGCCAACGATTCTTTGGTATTTTTAATGTTATCTTACGTAAATAGCTCGATAATGTAGCCATTTGATCACTAGCATCAGGATCTGTATTTCCAACTGACATGGTTGAAGCAGTAGAGCTATAATTAAAAGTATCGACAATTTGCTGTTTTTCTGGCAATGTTGAATCAACAACATTAACTTTGATAAAAATATTAGAATATATAGTTGGAAAATCTTTAATTGTTTGTAATTTTTTATTTACAATTTCTTGTAGTTTTTTATTAAATTGATTAATTGGAAAAGCCTTGTATAATATATATGTATGCGTTTTAATTATTTTTAAATATAAATTGATATATTAAAAGTATTATTAATAGAAACAAAGTTAATGAATTAATTATATCTATATATTTATATTATTAAAATAATATATATTCTTTCAATATTTCATTAATATTTCAATTACTTCATCAGCTTTAAAATATTTAATAGCATTATTTAAACCACATCTAGGCCCATCCCATCTTTCTAACTTTTTATTTTTTGGAAGACAGAAAAATGTCATTTTATATTTTCTCGGTAAACTAATATCTTTTTCTATTCATATATTTGATAGCCAATTATTATTATCATTATTATTATATAAGGATATAAAAAAGGTATTACATTAGCATACTGTATTATAAATCATACTGAATATTTAATAAAAATATTAAATATATTACCTAAAATAACAGCACCATCCGGCTGATTAAAACCAGTTAAATATAAAAAATCGGTATTTTGATGGAATTTATAACTACATAATTTATTAAAAAATGTATTTTTTTATTTAATAATAACATATATTAAGAAAAAAATTCACTTTATTCCTATTGTCTTACAATATTCCTTTAGTCATATATCTTAAACCATAACCACTAATAACAACTATACTATGATTTGGTATCTCTTCAATAAGCTTTGCTCTATGAAATTCATATTGAAGTGAAGAAACCCCCGGTGTAACTACAATAATTTATCAATTAGTTTTAATATTAATGTTTATAATTTATGAATTTTATTTATATTTTTATCATTATATATATAATTGACCATAATAAGTAGTTTTAAAAATTATAAAAGCATTATTAATTAATTCATATTAATTTTTTTTTTTAAAAAAAAAAAAACATTTTCAATTGCTATAAATGCTTTATATTTTATATTATTATTTACTTACAATAAATACAATTAATATTAATAAATATTACATTCAATATCATTTTAAATTAATTTTTTAAATTAATATTAAAGACAAATAAATAATACGCTAAATAAAACAATCCACAATATATCAATATATATAATATTATACTATACTTTCTAATGATTTGATTAATTCAGGATGGGTAAAGGACGATATTTGACCAATATTTTCTTTAACTTCATTTTTTGACACGATGCTAATAGAATGTGAATTGGATAACACTAAAGGTGTTTTTGGTAAATTTATTACTGTATTTCTTCCCGTACATTTATTTAAAAATAATTTCCTTTTCAAATTATCAATATATGGAAGAAATTGTTGCGAAGAATTAAAATTTGTTAAAATCTATATTTTATATAAATTTTAAATTTATTGTACATAATTAATATAATGTTTTTATGTTTTTATATTATATCTTATTAATAATTTGTTATATGTCATGATATATTCACTTTATTATCATTCATAAATATAAATTTATTATTGTATTTTTAAAATTTTAATTTTGAAATTGCTTTATATGAAAGTATATTACCAACGACATTTTATATCACTATTTAAATTTTGATATATATCTTCTAATAAAACTATATTAATTAATTTGTTTATTAACAGAACACAAAAGTTTAATTAAAAATTCTTTAAATAAAAATTTATTCAATTGTTCAATATTTTTTTTAAAAAAAAATAGAATAAAATGAAATAAAACTTTTTTTATATTTGTTATTTGTATTGGATAAATTTTTAAATTTTTATATAATAAAATTTAAAATAAATTTTAAAAATAATTATTCCTTATAATTTTTAAAAAATGATGTATTACTGAACACTACCTTCAAAACCATATAATTATTAATGATATAATAGCTTTTAAATAATCAAAAATGGATTTTTATTAAGATATAATAATAAAAAAACATTTAAAAATATCATTTACTTTCAAATACTAATTTAAAACTAATTATTTCTCTTTCTATAAATCATTTATGAGTATTGAAACTAATTACATTACATTCTACATGCTTAATAATGACCAATCAACTTAAAATTTATTAAAAAATAATGATAATTTTCTACAAATTAATTAAAATTAGATCTTTTCAAACAAAAAATAATTTTTTTTTAAGTTTAAAGCTTTAATAATAAAATATATAAAATATAATTTAAAAAAAAAAAAATTGTTTAAATATATTTTAATAATAGTTTATCATTACTATTGGTTATTATTTTTATTTAGAATTTGAATATTATTTATTGTATATTATTATCTTTCCTGCTTTCATTATATCCTTAATTTAACTAGAAATGGCTACTTCAATTGTTCGAATTGGTATTAATTATCATACAGAAGTTGGTAATATCTTTAATTTTCTTCTTTATATATTTATTATTACTATTATTATTATTATTAGTAGTAGTAGTAGTAGTAGTAGTAGTAGTAGTAGTAGCAGTAAATGAAAAATTAAATAAAATTATTAATCTAAGATTATTTTTTTTATATATATTTACGAACCCAATATATAAAATGAACATTTTTAATTTATATGTTGTATTTGATAATTCTGTAATCTACAAATTATTTCTTTTCATTTATTTAATACAATTATTGAATATAATGAATTTGATATATTACAATTATTTAATATTCAAATAAAATAAATTAATCCAAATGGAATAAAAAATCTCTTACAATATAAAATGATTTATATAAAAAAAAGAGCGTGCAACTCAATTTTTAGAAAAATATCAAGATCCAGTTAGTGGATCTCAAAAGCCAACTGTTAAATATATGGAACAAATTGTAATTTATATAAAATTAAGATTTTAAATTTAATATTAGAATTTCTCAATTAATCAAGCTACTTTAACATAATAATTTAAATTTATCTTTTTTGTTTTATTAAATAATAGAAAGAAATTTCCCAACGTCAACGTGATTCCATTACTATTGAACTTGATGATTTAAAAAGAGTAATTATAATATTTAAATAATTGATTTAATTTTATTATAGGAATAAAAAAAATATGAATGTGTCATTTATAATTTTTCATTATTAAATTTTTTTATAATATCATTATAGTTCATTGATTCCACTAATACTGATAAATTTAACGGATTTTTAGACAATATTACAAAAAATACTAAAAGATATATTGATATCTTTTCAAAAGTAGTAGATAAATTAATGCCAGAAACTGAAATGGAAGTAAGAATCGAAAATAATTGATTTGAAATTAAATTGGCAATTAATATAAGAAATAAATAAAAATTTAACAGGAATCCGAAAATATGTACATATATTATAAAATTAATATTAAATTCAAATATTTAAAATACATTTCAGATTAATGAAGAAAGTGAACCATTAGATGTTATTATGTATCACAGAAAAAGACAAGAAAATCCAGAAACAACCAATATACCGGCTATTTTAACTAGAAGATAGTAATTTCTTTTATATATATTTATATATATTTATATAACTCAAAAAAAAAAAAAGTATTCAACATATCAAGATAAATTATACCACGTTTTATTATTCTAATACTATAATAGTTAAAAGAATGATAAAATATTATAACAATTTATCTAATAATTTAAAATAATAATATAACTAGTTTCAATCAATTAACATATTAACATTAATATAAAAGCTCATTATATATTAAACCCTTAACTAATACCAAGCCAATGATTATTAGAAATGTTAAAGGTTCATACGTTGGACATTTAATTACTGTTAGTGGTATTGTAACAAGAGTTAGTGATGTTAAACCATTCTTAGCTGTTAATGCATATATTTGTGATAGATGTGGTTGTGAAGTTTTTCAAGAAGTATGAAATTCATTTATACAAAGTATAATAATTTCAAATATTAATAAAAATTAATTAATCAAATGTATTATTGGTTTTTATGCAATTATTTAATTATTCAAATAATATTAATGTTAGGTTACTTCTCGCCAATTTACTCCTGAAGTTGAATGTTCTAGTGCATATTGTAAAACTAATAATTTCAAGGGTAGTTTACACCAACAAACACGTGCCTCAAAATTCTTAAGATTTCAAGAAGTAAAAATTCAAGAAATGGTAATTAAAATGCATATATTGTTTTTTTATTATTACTATTATTATTATTTAATTATTATTATATTAATATATATATAATCAATTCATATTCACATGGAAATAATATTTAATTATAATAATAATGATTCAAATATATTATTAAAAATTATAAAAATATCAATATAAATATTCATTTGTAGACTGACCAAGTTCCAATGGGTCATATTCCAAGAACTATGACTGTTTATTTATTCCAAAACCAAGTACGTACCGTTAACCCAGGAGATTCCGTTTATATTTCTGGTATTTTCCTTCCATTACCATATGTAGGTTTTAGAGCAATAAGAGCTGGTTTAATTACAGATACCTATTTAGAAGCACAATATGTTTACTCACTTAAAAAACAATATAATCAAATGGATTCTACTCCTGAAATGGAAGAAACAATTAATCAATTAGGTAATGATCCAGACGTTTACAATCGTCTTGCCAGTAGTATTGCACCTGAAATTTATGGTCATGAGGATGTTAAGAAAGCTCTTCTTCTTTTACTTATTGGTGGTGCCAGTAAAGAAACTGGTGATGGTATGAAAATTCGTGGTGATATTAATATTTGTTTAATGGGTGATCCTGGTGTTGCCAAGTCCCAACTCTTAAAATATATTAGTAAATCAGCACCTCGCGGTGTTTATACTACAGGTAGAGGTAGTTCTGGTGTTGGTTTAACTGCTAGTGTTATGCGTGATCCAGTAACAGATGAAATGGTTTTAGAGGGTGGTGCTTTAGTTCTTGCAGATAATGGTATTGCTTGTATTGATGAATTTGACAAGATGGATGAAGATGATCGTACTGCCATTCATGAAGTAATGGAACAGCAAACTATTAGTATTAGTAAAGCTGGTATTACTACTACATTAAATGCTAGAACTTCTATTTTAGCTGCAGCTAATCCCGCCTTTGGAAGATATAATCCAAATAGAAAACCATCTGAAAATATCAATCTTCCAGCTGCTTTACTAAGTAGATTTGATTTATTATTTTTAATTTTAGATACACCAAATATTAATGAAGATCACAGGTAAGCTATTTAAAAATCTTTGAAATAAATAATTATAATATATAATTTCAATTTGCTAATATTATCTATTCCAAATAATAGATTAGCTCAACATATTGGTTATGTTCACATTCATAATTCAGCTCCAAAAAAAGAAAATGAAGATTTAATAATTGATTCTAATGTAATAAGGTTTGTAACATTCTTTTTTAAAAATAAAATAAAAAAAAGATTGTTAATTTTTATTAAATATTATTGTATCTTTTATAGACATTATATTGCCAGGGCTCGTACATTCTATCCAACTATCTCTCCAGCTGTTGGTGAATTTATTACTAATTTATATATCCAAAAAAGAATTGAACCAGATAATGAAGATGACTTCCAATATACTTGTGCTCGTACTTTATTAAGTGTAATTCGTCTTTCTTCTGCTTTAGTGAGTATTAATTAAATATTATTACATATATAATATAATAAAAAGATTTATTGTGATTTATTATTTGTTTCTTATACTTCTTATAAAAATAATAATAATAATAATAATAATAATAAGGCAAGAGTAAGATTCTCTAATGAAGTTACCAATGAAGATGTTGAAGAAGCTTTAAGATTAATTCAAATAAGTAAAGAAAGTCTTCGCAATGCAAAGGGTAACAATACAAGGTAAAATTTTAATTTAGTATTTTTTTTTTTTTTACAATAAATAATCAGTAATATGTATATTTTATTAATTTAATAATATATGGTTGCTCTTTATTACAGTCGTTTACCAAGTTCAGATGCTATTTATTCAATTTGTCGTGATATGGCAAGAGCACCAAACGGTAGTATTCAAAACTTAAGGTAAGATTTTAAACACTAAAAAATAAAAATCATTCTATAATAATATATATATTCTTTACAAAAAAAACATATTTTTATCAATTAATGATTAATTTTAATTTGCTTCTTTTTAAATTATTATATTGATTTTATCCTTTAAAATAATAGTTTCCAATCTGTATTAGATCGTGTTCGTAGTCGTGGTTGGGGTGAAAGAGAACTCCGTGAATGTATTACTAAGTATTCAATGATTAATGTATGGCAATTAAGTAAAAATGGAAAAGAAATCAAATGGGTCTCTACTGGTGATGATGATGATATGATGATTTAAAGCAATAAATTTAAGTTATCATTAAAATAAATTTATTTCTCTTTTATTTTACTATTATTATCTTCATAATTTTCTCATTAATATATGGTTTATTATGTTAATTACTCTATTTATTATATATTTCATTTTATAGTTAATTTAATAAATAAATAAATAAATAAATAAAATTTACTATTAATTTTGTATATTAAAATATTTTAATTTATTTTTTTAGTAATAAAAATATTTTTTCAAAAAATAATAATTATAAATAAATTTATAATTTTCAAAAAAGTTTAGAATGTAGTACAACAAATTAAAAGTTCTGAAATAAAAACTTAATTAAATTATTATTTTCTCCATTAAATTTTTAATAAAATTTTCCGGTTTCAAAAATTGATGTACTGTCAAATTTATTTATATAGTAAAATTCATTAATATTTTTTAATTTTAAAGTTATTGACTTAATCCTTTAGTTTTAATGTGAAATACAAAAATATAATTGATTTATATAATAATAATTAATTTATAACATCGAATTTATTATAATCCATTAAAAATAATTAAAATTATATTTTGAAGTATAAATAGTACTTTTAAGTCATAAATATAATAAAATTATAATTAACAAAATACACACTTTTTCTTATAAATATTTTAAATACTAATAAAATAAGTTAATTATTCTACATTTATTTCTTTTAAATTTAATAATATATATAATGAATCTCCCAACAAGCCATTTCATTCTTTTATTCCTTTTACATAAAGCTTATTAAATAAAATTTATAACACTAATTTATATTTAACCAAATTTTTGAAGATTTATACAGATTTTCATACCTCAACCATAATTATAATATGTATACACTGAAAAACCAATTAAAGTTAATATTTACCGAAATATAAAAAAACATCATTATATATAAATAAATATATTCTCTGAATTATTTATTTATTTATTATTATATTATTAATTCTGTATTATAAAACATAATATTTATTATTTATTGTTATATATTGCCTATTTAATTGAATTTACTAATTAATCATAATATATTATAATAAATTAAATATATAATTAAAATTATACCTACTTAATATACTTGATAATACAATTTATATATTATTAATAAAAAAATTTCTCTAGTAATAACTTTATCATTTACTATTATTTACTTAAATGAATATATTTTAAATATATATTTAATATATTAATAATTTTGTAATATTTATATTAATTATTAAAAAAAAGATTTTAATAATGATTAAACTTTTCATTTTCATTTTTTCATTTTTTAGTTTTTTCTTAATATTTCATCTTTTATTATAAAAAAAAAAAATAGGGTCAAATAATTATTATTGCCTCTCTTTTAAAAAAAAATTAATTGATAATTTTATTATTCAACATTATTAAAAAAAAAAAACAGTCATAAAAGGATAGATTAAAATATTGCATATTTATCATTTTAAGAAAATCAAGAAGTAAAAAATAATAATATATATTTATTTGCGTAAAAAAATTTTTATAATAATATATCATATTATTTATTAATAATTATTTAATATTTTAATATTTAATTATATTTTTCAATTTAATTATGCTTTTTATATTTTTCAAATTTGCAAACAGTTTCATTCACTAATTTAATAATATATATTCTCAGGCTGTTTTAATAATAATAATAATAATAATAATTGTATATTTCTTGAAAGTTTACTATTAAAAAAATATCCAAAAATATAATTTAAAAATATAGTAATATTTTTAAAAAACAATTATATTTAAAAAAAAAAAAAAAATCTATAAGTTTTACATATTAGAACAAATAATGATATTATTATTTATATTAATAAATAAATATTTTTTCCAATAAATAAATTCTTTGACATTTAAAACAAGTAAAATCCTAAATTAAATATAGAAATAAGAAAATATGAATATTTTTTATAAAAAATTATTTATATTATTATCAAATATAATAGCAATAAAAGTCTTTGCTCAATTAAATGATTTATCACAATGTAAAGATGGAAAGGATCCAATATATGTTTTAGATGAAGATTCATTAACGGGTGTTGGACATGGTAGTCATAATTATAATATTGTTTGTCCAGAAGATATACCAAAAATACAAAATAAAATTAAACGTTCACATCGTGATAAATTTAAAGTAAAAATCAATTATAACGATGGCGAAAGACACCACTTAGAAAATGAAAAACTTGATATAAATAATATGGGAGAAATAGATAAAACTGGTTTTATTTCATATAACAAAAATATAATGAATGCTACTGATTTTAATTTAGATGATGAATCAATAACTGTAACATCAGCATTCGATATACAATTTTACTGTTCTGAAACACCAAATATATGTGAAAAAGCAAAGAATACTTTTGAGCGTGCAACCCAAAAAATTGCTATTGCGTTAAAAATTAAAACACCTATTATCGTTCAAGCTTCACTATATAGCTTCTGTAAAATTAAAGGTGAAAGCTATTGTACTAATAGCTCTTCAATAGGATCAGCTGCAGCTTCTGCATACCATATTTTAAATAACAATGGTACAAAATATTTATATCCACAGGTAATTATTATATATCAATAATGTATTAAAAATATCAATAAATATATCAAAATTATTATTTCTAACAAAAATATTTATTGTAGCCGTTAGTTAAACAAATGGATGATATTGGTATCTATCTTTCAACTGATATTACTTCAGATTTTAACTCAGATTATTCATTCTACTTTTCAGTATGTTTTTTTTTTTTTTTTTCATTTAATTTTATTTTGGTTTTTGATTTTATAATAAACTTATATCAAATATATAATAATATAATATTATATAATATTAATAATAAATTATAGGGTGATGATATTATTGAAGATGGACAAATTGATTTTGAATATGTTGTAATACACGAATTAATTCATGGTCTAGGATTTGCAACTGCTTTTCAAAAATATTTTTCATTAGTTGCAAAAGTTATTGATGATCAAGACTTTTTATCACCAGGTTTATCATTAACTAATAATACATATGTATCTAATTGGAGATCAATTCAAATTTTTGATAAAAATGTAGTATCCACAAAAAATAATATTTCATTAAATGATTATAATAAGGATATCATAAAGTTCACAGCTTCAGGGCTATTATCGCCATTACAATACCATAATGAATTTATTCGTTCTGAAAAACCATATCAAGCCGCTAAAAATATTTTAGATGTTGCATCTAATGAAGCAGGTTCATTAGTTTTTCAAACTTCTTTAGGTGATAAAATTGTTCTTTATACTAAAAATAAAGAATTTTTGCAAGGCACATCTATAGCACATTTAAGTGATGATTATAAATACACGTAAGGATTATTAAATATAGTAATATTTTTGAAAATATATTGTAAATAATTAACATTTATATGTAACAATATTTTGTATATAATTATAATAGACCTGATTTTATTATGATTTCGGATGTATCACCACTGCAAGGTAGAACATTAAATTCAATGTACTGGAAATATGGTAACAATAATCCATATGGTGCCATAGGTCCAAATGTTTTAAAAATCTTAAAAGAAATTGGATGGAATATTGCTGAAGAACCTAAAAACATAGAAAATTTCTATAGTCATGCAGTTGTCGCTAACATTAATACAGAAAATTCTTCTAATACTTATAAATTCAATAATACCATTAAATTAAATATTTTAGTTTTATTAATTTCACTTTATATTTATTACTTTTAATATATTAAAATCTAAAAAAAAAAAAAAAAAAAAAAAAAAAAAAAAAAACAATACTATTTTTAAACCACCTTTTTTTTATCGTATCATTATATCATTATATTTAAAAAAAAAAAAAAAAAAAAAGTAAATAGAAATTATTTTTTTAGTATTTAATACATCTTTTGTTATAGATAATTCGTATATAATAACGAATTTTAAATAATTAATCTTTATTAAAATTTTTAAATATTTTTAAATAGTATTATTCTTAAACTTTTTATATAATAAATTTAAAGAATATATATAATATATATCAATAATTTCAAAAATTCATTTAAAAGCCGCATTTACATCAAAGAAATATGATAAAGATAGTTTTTGTAATTAAATTTATATTCCCCTTAGGCCATTAATAAAATATTATACTATTCAAGTCATATCTAATATTTTATATATAATAATTAATGTATCTTTTAAATATATTTAAAATTTTTTTTTAAAAAAAATTTTTTCATTAATATTAAATTTACTTTTTTACAATAATATACTTAAAAATTTATACGGAAAATTTAAAACAAATTTTAATTTTTTTTATTTTATATAATTTAATGGGAAATTAATTGTATAAAAAAAAATAATAATAACAAAATAACATACATTAGTAATAAAATATGAGCATTTAAAATGTTATTAAATAAATAATATAATTATAATTATTTAATTGATATTTAAAATGAATTTCCAAAAATATTTTTTTCAAAGAGAAAGTCCTAAAGTAAAATCACAACCTTCTTCTAATTGTAATAATATTATTAATGTACCTAAAAATGATAATATTAATTTAAAAAAGCTACATATAACAAAAAATCAACAATATGAAATTGATAGAAAAAGATTTTTCAAAGAGAATCGCGAACGAGCAAAACCATTACTTTCAGAGGATGGAAAGTTTAACCGAAGATACGAAAATAATTTTGAATGGGGTCATAATACATTAATAAATTTTCGAGGAGTAAAGGGCACAGATTGGACTAGAGATCATGGATTTACTTATGCTGACGATTTCAACACATTAGAACGAGATATTGATACATCATGCCAAAGAAGTAATATCAAAAACTGTCGTTATTGTCTTAATTCATATCAAGATACAGAACCGCATAACATATTAGAAAATAAGCCAACAACAGAAATTGGTGGTTGCATTAAATGTCATCCGGAACGT